>JBBBDQ010000181.1:1405000-1880000 GCA_037127315.1 Ascarosepion bandense | reverse complement strand
TACTGCATTATTTTTTTATATGTTAATTTACCTTATTAAAAAATATTTTTCTACGGTTTACTTTAAAAAAAAATGTTTGTTAAGTTTTTGCTTTATTTGTAATTTTTAAGATCCGAATGTGAATTGGCATGGCAAAGGATGCGTTCCAGAAGCTGAGTAAAGTACTAACTCACAGGAAAATTTCACTAGAAGCAAAGAAAAGAGTGCTGGATTGCTATGTGATGTCAATACGGCAGTAAATGCTGGACAATATAATCGAAAATGAGGACTAAACTGGAAGCAGTGGAAATATGGTTCTACAGAAGGAGCCACAAGGGATAGGGAGACGTGGAGAACCATGATCGCCTACGTCCTGATGGGACAGGGCACATAGAAGAAGAAGTGAAACAGCTGTTTTACACAGAAGCAACTCGTGATTCAGAAGTGATTAGACTGAAATTATTTTTATTTCCACATATTTTTAGAAGTTCCTGCCAATTCCCAGATAATAAAGAAACGAAATAGGGGAGAGACGCATTTTCGTAGGGTCCTAAAGGGAACTAAACATTAAAAAAAATGGTTACTTTGGAAAGGAAGCGAGGATTTAGTGGGTTGCTTATCTCTTATTTTTCCGTTTGTGGTGGGATTCCGTTCTAGAGAAGGGTAGTTGTATACTGTTGCAGGTTAACGGAATTTGGCCTTGTTGTAGATAGCTAGAGCGGGTGCACGCGACACGTGAATAGCCCGATCAAAGCCCGGTGGTAGACGAGCAGCGAGCGGGCCAGGAGTCGTTGTCAGGGGGCGGCGAAGGCGGCGGGGATCGAGACAGACTGACAGACACTCCAACGTTGTCGGTTCTGAGAAGAGAAAGAAAAAGAAATCTGAAGAAACGAACGATGGCGGTCGGCTAGCTAGAGAGGCAGCAGTCGTCACGGTAGCCTACTGCGACGATCATTTTTCGCGCGAACGACCCGTTAAGTCATAAAATGATTACAAATCAAGAAAGGCAACTTGAGTAGAAAATATCATTTTATCTCTACACATATCAATTAATGTTTTTACAATTAAATAATACTTGAATATAGGTCCAACGGAGGTTAAAATGTTCATGGCAAATAAAATGCTGAAAGAGATTTAAGGCTTAGGAATGTGGGGAGCGTGTGAGGAATGTCTTTGCGGTAGTCGCTCCTTAGGTCAGTAAGTAGTTTTGAGACAAGGAAGAAGGAAGGAGAGGTGAAGGGACGAGCATAGTAGCCACTTGACTTGGTCAAGGGAGATATTAATTACTCTCGCCTGTCACTGTCGGTCTGTCTGCTGAGTGCTTTCTGTCTCGGTTTTTTATATCTTCTTTTTGAATCACAGCAGCTCGTTTGGGATTTCACACTTGTATTTAATTCTGGGCTTTCCATTGGCTGATAAATAAAATTCGCTTAGGCTCGCGAAATGGAAATTTAATACTTGATTAATTTTTATTTTTCAATTGGAACATCTGCGCGAACACGGATACGCAACGACGACTTTTGGTCATTTGCCTTTTTGTCGTGAGAGAGCAAAACATCCAGTCCATCGCTTTTGCTCGGTATCACCACAAGGATTATCAGGTACATTTGCTCCAGTGGCTGCGAATCACACTTGGTGCACCACACAATCAGAGAGACAAAGAGCAACCTGTAAATTTTGTATGTAAAATCAACTCTTTCTCGAGTTGCATGTACTACAATTGATCTCAGAACCCAAGAATGTGAGGGCACCTTAATGAACAGCAGCAAATGGAGAGTTCAAATTTTAGTTGAGGCCATTACATTCACTTATGCACAAAGAATATTTCCCCCCAGCTGTAGATTAAATAGTAGCACTTGCATCTGGAAAGATCGTTGTTATATCCAAAGAATTGCTAATACAATTCACTTTAAAAAAATATTATTTTTACAATTCAAAATATGTTTTGGCTTTAAATAACCCATAAAAAGTTGATCAACTCTAAAAAAAACAAAAAAACAAATTAATCAATAAATCTTAACAGAGTGGGCATTGCTTTTTGTGGTTTTCGCAGCAAGTAGTTTTTTATGAGATAGATTTGCCAGCCAACTGGTTTTCATTTGGTTTGAATTCAGAGTAGTCATACTCTAGACTAGTTGCCAACCAAGGCAATTTAGTTTACCAACCAAGAACCCAGTCTGTATTAATTTTTAACCCATATAGAAGAGGTGGATTGATATTTTTCCAAGGATATTTCTGAAATAGTGAATTGTAATAAAATCAACTGGATTTTGAACTTAGCTTGTTAACCCTAAAACTACAGGTATATCCATTTGAAAAAGCATAAATACAAAGAAATAAAGACACTTATACAGAATGGCCATAAAAGTCACTAAGGTGTCTGAAAGTTTATGAATTTTTTGTTTAAATTTTTTTTCTTATAGGGCAGGGAATTTAAGAAAATTTTCCTAAGGATGAGGAAAAACCTAAAAGCTGCAGAAATGTGATTCTATGGAAGGATAGTTAAAAATCCATGAATGAAAGTAATAAGCAACAAGGAAGTATTAAAAAGAATGGCAAGAGAAAGGATCAGGAAAAGACAGCTGGAATTCTTTTGATCCCAAATGAGAAGAACGGCTTGGAGAACTTAATCCTCACGAGATGGAGCGTGTAAGCAACAAGGAAAACCTAAGAAAAATAAAACACTTCTACTCAAAATCAGGAATTGATAGTTGAATTTCTTTAGGCACAAAATGAGGAAGGAAAGTTTGGTGAACTTAATCCTTCTGAGACTGAGCGTTAAAGCAACAAGGAAGACTTAAGAAAAAGGGCAAGAAAATGTACATTTCAACTCAGAACCAGACAAGAACAGTTGAAATTTCTTTGGCACAAAATGAGGAAGGAAAACTTGGAAATTATAACCTTTATGTGACAAGGAGTGTAAGCAACAAATAAGACTTAAAGAAAATGGGGAGATAAAAAAAAACACATCTACTACAAACCAGGAAAAAACATGAAATTCTTTTGGCGCACAATGAGGAAGGGGGACTTGAAGAACTTAACCCTCTTGAGACGGAGCGTGTAAGCAACCAGGAAGACTTAAAGAAAATGGTAAGAGAAAGAACTCTTCTAGTCAGAATCTGAAAAAGACAGCTGAAATTTTTTCAGTACTTGAGAAACTTAACCCTCTTGAGGCATTTAGAGGGCAAAAGGGCTCAAGCAAGACAGCAAGACGCTTAATGTGTTTTGCAGTTTATAAGATGCATTTCTTCCTATAAAATATCTCCAAAACCACTTTGCATCCTATAAATCATAGTTTTGTGATAGGAATGAACTTTTCTTCTAATTATTCTACTTCTTCTATGTGTTCTGTCTCTTCAGGACGTAGGCGACCATAGCCTTCTACATCTCCCTATTTCTCGTAGCTCTTAATACCCTTTATCTTAGTACCTATCCCAAAACCTGATCCGCGATCTGTTTGCTTAAGCCCATCAAGTATGTCTTACGTTACTTTCTCTTCTCTATCTTTCCGTCTATCAGTCCTGTGAGTAACAGAATCTCCAAGATCTCCTTTCACATTACATGTCCCAGAAACTCTAGTTGTATTTTCCTGATATTAATTATAAGTTTTTGTTATGTTGTGAGTAACAGAAATATTGATTAATAATCACAAACAACGGAAATAAAGTAAATGGAATATATTACCGGAAAATAGTATGTACAACAGAGTTGTTAGTAGAGTACAGGAACAAGGGTTAGTAACACGTAAAGAAGTAAGACGTAGAGTCCGTGTATAGCACACTTCCGGTTCGCTACCGGAAATATTCGACTGACTTGATCTCGAGCTGAACAGTCAACCAGAACACTGAACAGTCAACGCTAACGCAACGCTAACCTCGAGGTCTTTTCACTACGACTTTATGTAGTGATAGAAAGAGTCCATTATTAGAACAAGGGTGGAGAGCAACCTAACAGTTTTCTTTTCGTTTCTATCCTTTTCAAAATTTTGTTGTTGCTCACAAGTTTGGTCCACGGTATCCCAGCATCCTTCTTTAGAACCACATTTTGGTTGACTTTAGTACTTCACTACCGGTGATGAATTTGTAATAATCAACCAAGTTTTCATGCCGAAATATGTTATTCAGTGGTTAACATTAGTGTGTGTGTGTGTGAGAGAGTGAGTGAGAGTGTGTGAGAGAGAGAGAGAGAGAGTGAGAGAGAGAGAGTGTGTGAGAGAGAGAGTGTGTGTGTGTGAGAGAGAGAGAGAGAGAGAATATTTTTTTTAATTTATTTCTCAGAATTTTTTGGGGGGGTATGTCTCATTCAGCAGAGTGTTATAAGAAGTGAAATACAGTACCTGACGAGCTTCTGTAAATGGGTGGTGGAATGGAGGGGAAGGAAGTCTTGAAAGAAACAGCATCAGAAAAAACAATTAGACTCAGAATCAAGAAAAGATAGCCGAAATATTTTGGACACATAATTTGGAATGACGGCCAGGAGAATTTAATTCTCATGAGACTGAGCGTGTAAGCAATAAGGAAGCCTTCAAGAAAATGGAAACAGAAAGAACACTGCGCTCAGATTCAGGAAAAGACAGCAGAAATTCCTTGGGGATATAATTTGGAAGGGGGGATTGGAGAATTTAACATTCATAAGGCGGAGAATGTAAGCAACAATGAAGCTTTCAAGAAAATGGGAACAGAAAGAACTCTAATACTCAGAATCAGGAAAATATAGCTGAAATTCTTTGGACACATAATTTGGAAGGAGGGCTTGGAAACTTAACCCTTATGAGACGAAGAGTGTAAGCAACAACGTAGCCTTCAAGAAAGTGGCAAGAGAAAGAACACTTCGATTCAGAATCAGGAAAACATAGCTGAAATTCCTTGGACACAAAATGAGAGAGGCAGGTTTGGAAAACTAAACTCTCATAAGACATTTGTGTGTGTGTGTGTGTGTGTGTGTGTGTGTGTGTGTGTGTGTGTGTGTGTGTGTGTGTGTGTGAGGGCGTGGCGGCAAGAAACTTATTGTATTTTGCTGCTCATGAGACGCATGCTTTCCTATAAAATATTCCAAAAATCACCTTGAATCCTATAAATCATAGTTCTGTGAAGAGCGTTAGTTTTTCTTCTAATTATTACATTACCATAAATTTGGTTCTTTTCTGTCCATGATGAATTTGTCATAACTGGTCACGTTTTCATGTTGAAATATTCTATTCAGTGGGTAAGATAGTGAAGAGGTCTATAAAGTACAAAGAAACATTTTTTCGAGTTCTTTAAAAAAAATTGTTTTTTTTGGTGTCTAACACATTGGAGTGCGTTGTAAGCAGGAAATACGGTATCTGATGAGCTTGTGTGAATGGGTGTCGAACGGCGGGCAGAGGCATTAGCAAAGAGAGAGAAACTCCCAATAGCTACACGAGATATGAAATTGTGGAGAGCCATAATCGCCTATAGTCAGTCAGTTAAGTGCCATACGTGATACACGCTTGGGCGATCATGTCTCGAAAGAGACATGACTGACTGGGCAGAAGATTATCCCGCAGTAGGTTGCCATTGCTTTCTGCGGTAGACTGGTTGCAAACCAAGGCTACAGAACCCAATCTTCTTCTTCTTCTATGTGCCCTGTCCCTTCAGGACGTAGGCGATCATGGATCTCCACGTCTCCCTATCCCTTGTGGCTCTTAGTATGTTTGCTCCTGTTGCTCCTGGCAACCCCCGTTCCGTCATCCACCTGATCAGACCCTGCATATATGTTATCCGCTGCCTTCCTCTGTCTCTCCTTCCTTCTATCTGACCAGTCAGTATCAGGTTCTCCAGGCTCTCCTTCCTCATTGCATGTCCCAGGAACTTCAGTTGTCTCTTCCTGATGCTCAGCATCAATTTACTTTTTGTTGCCATTCTTTCTAACACTTCGTCGTTGCTTGTATGCTCAGTCCACGATATCCGTAGCATCCTTCTGTAGAACCACATTTCGGCCACTTCCAGTTTTGTCCTCATTTTCGATGATATTGTCCAGCATTCACAGCCGTATTGAAGAACTGACATCACGTAGCAGTCTAGCACTCTTTTCTTCGTTTCTATTGAGATCTTCCTGTGTGTTAGTATTTTGCTCATCTTCTGGAACGCGTCCTTTGCCATGCCAATTCGCCTTCGGATGTCCGTGTCGCACTTTCCATCTCCTGTTAGAACACTTCCTAGGTACTTAAATTCTTGGACTTGTTTGATTCTGTTATCCCCCACCTGTATTTGGCATTTTGGGTTGTGTCTTTTGCTGATGACCATGCACTCAGTTTTCTTAAAGTTTATTTGTAGTCCCTTCTTGTCACACTCCACTGCTACTTTCTGTATGAGATCTTGCAGTTTCCTTTCCGTGTCCGCAATCAGTACTGTATCGTCCGCGTATCTTATGTTGTTCAGGTTGTGGCCTCCAATAACAAATCCTGGTGTGTCATCTAGGGTCCTCAAAATATTCTCGCTGTATAGGTTGAAAAAATCCGGTGAAAAGACACATCCTTGTCTTACGCCTTTTTCTATTTTTGTGTATCTACTGAGGTCGTTACCTGTCCGTATGCAGGCCGTTTGCTGCCAGTAGAGATTCTTGATTATTCTTATATCTTTGCCGAAAATGTCGAGATTGCCTATCATTTCCATCAATTCTTTGTGTCGTATTTTGTCGAATGCTTTCGCATAATCAATGAAGCATAGGTACAATATGGCGTTCCTTGTTCCAGTGTCTTTGACGAACCCGCACTGTTCCTGCCCTATCTCTGGCCTGATTCTGCTTCTCGCCCTATTCATCAGGATTCTGACAATCAGTTTGGTAATGTGACTCATTAAGCTGATAGTTCTGTGTAGTTCACACTCGTTTGCTCCTGGTTTCTTCGGCAGTGCTATAAATATCGACTTGCATAGGTCGTCTGGTATTATTCCGCTGCTATAAATTTTGTTTATTATGTCGGTAATCTTTTCTATGCCATATTCTTCTAAGGCTGTCAGCAGCTCTATCACTATGCCATCTGTGCCAGGTGCTTTGTTTCTGTTCATTTTGGCCATTGCAGCTTCCACTTCGGATTTTAGTATTTCCGGTCCATCCATCTCCTTGTGTATTCTCGGTTGTTCTCTCTTGTCGTAAAAGAGATCCTTTATGTATTCTTCCCATCGCTGGAGTATTTCCTCTTTCTCTAATATGATTGTCCCTTCCTTGGATTTTATGCATCCTGTTGAGGAACAGGTTTTTTGTCCTGTCAGTTCTCTTATCTCTTTATGCATTTCTGCTTTGTTGTTCCTGCTCAGTCTCGCTACTGCACATTTGTTGTTGAGCCATTCCTCTTTGGCTTGTCTGCATTTGTTCCTTATCTCCCTGTGAAGTTTTTTGTACTCTGCTCCGTGTCTTGGCGTTATTTTTTGTCTCCTTTGCATCATGTGGAGGATCTCTTCGGTCATCCACTCGTTTTTTCTTCTGCGTCTGATTTCCTTTGGGGCTATGTTGTTCGCTGAGGTCACCATTGCTTCTTTTAGTGAATCCCATTTTGAGTATCCTTTTCCAATTTGTTCTTCATATTTCTTTTTCACGCTGTTATTATATTCTTTCTGCAGGGTGAGATCGTCCTCTAGTGTGTCGTATTGCAGTCTTGGTGATATGCTGGGCTTCTTCAGTCTTCGGAGTTTCACTTTTAGTTTGCAGATGACTGGGACGTGGTCACTTCCGCAGTCAGCACCTGGGTACGTTTTGCATTGGACTACTGCGTTCCTGAATCTCTTGTTTATAGTTATATAATCTATTTGGTTCTTCGTGTCCCCTCCTGGGCTTCTCCATGTCCATAAACGTCGTGGGTGTTCTTGGAACCAGGTGTTAGTAATGACCTGGTCATTGGCTGAGCACCATTGGATCCATTTTTCTCCTCTTTCGTTGCGCTCTCCTAGTCTGAAGTTGCCGTTCGTGTCTCCTTCTCTATCTTTACCTACCTTTGCATTTAAGTCCCCCATTATTATCCTGACTTCTTGGCTTTTGCACTGAGCCTTAGCACTGTCCAGTATTGAATAGAATGATTCTATTTCGTCCTCCGAGCTTTGAGTTGTTGGCGCATAAACTACTATAATAGCTATATTGAGGGGCCTTCCCCGCAGATTAACCAAGAGGACTCTCTCTGACAGTTGCCAGTATCCAAGTACACATCTCTTCACTTGTTTGTTTAGTATTAAAGCGATCCCTTTTTCGTGTTTTTTACCTCCTGCATATATTATCCTGTGGGTGTCGCTACTGAAATCTCCGTTATTAGGCCATCTTGTTTCACATATTCCTAGGATGCTGATATTCAGTCTGTTCATCTCCTGTTTGACATTCTCTAGTTGTCCACAGTTCAGTGTCCTGACATTCCATGTTCCTATAGTGAGTTTGTCTTTGATTCGCACAGTTGCAGGATAACGGTCCAGCGACACCTGTTGCTCATGTCGTTCTTTCCCGGGCGAGGGACAAATTTTGGAGTAAAATGTCCCCTTTACGCCGTTGGTGCTAACAGTCGCCGGATGACGGTCAGGTGGCACCTGTTGCCCATGCCGGTCCTTACCGAGCGAGAAGTTGCTTCCTTGGGAAGTAACCCCCTTCACGCTGTTGGCTTTCATATATTTATTGTGACTATCCATGATTAAGCGGGGGTAGATAGTGGAGTGGTATCCCGTTGCCTTCTCCACGATGGTTTATTGAGACATAACCCAATCAGTCCTGCTATTTAATCCATAACTAGAGGGAAGGGACGGATTAATACCTTTCCCAAGGGTATTTGCGCATAAGTGAATGCAAGGAATTCGACTGGAATTCGAACTCGACTCCCCGATTTCTCGTTCCGAGCCGATATCCACTGCACCACGAGGCACATCCCAATCGCCTATAGTACATAAAAGAAAAAATGTAAGGGAGGATTTGGAAAGCAATCATATAAAAATTCTTCTTTATGTGCCGTGTCCTTTCAGGACGTAGGCAATCATGGACCTCCATTTACCCATATCATTTGTCTCTTTTTCCGCCCTGCTTTACCATCCACTTGTTCAAGCCTATCAAGTATATCTCGCGTTGCTTTCCTCTGTCTTTCTTTCCTTCTATCTGTCTCATGAGCATTAAATTTTCTAAGCCGTCTTTCCTCATGTGTCCCAAAAACTTCAGCTGTCTGTTTCTGGTGTTAAGTATAATTTTTCTTTTCGTTTGCATCCTTTCCAAAACCTTGTCGTTTATCACATGGTCGGTCTATGATATCCTCAGCATCCTTCTGTAGAACCACATTTCTGTTGCTTCGAGGCTCTCCTTCATCTTTGAAAAGATTGACTAGCATTTGCTGCATATAAAAATACACAACTGAAAAACAAACACAAGTTGTGAAATCTTGCAACTAAAACAAAGGATCATTAATGATTTAAACTTAGTGAGCATATAATTGCCATTACGGTGTGCGAAACTCTCCATATTTGATAGTAAGTACCTTTCCACAAAGTAGCAGAACACATTTGGTTAGAAATGAAGGGGTATTTGGGTGAGAAAAGAAGAGTGTACAAAAAAAAAGATTTGAGTGCATTAACTCGACGGTGGTCTTGACTGGCTGGATCGCTTTGACATCACTCCGGTGAATTCTTAAAAGCATCGAACTGTTTTCATACAACAAGACAGCTCAAATGGCAAAAGCTACAATTGAGATCTTTCGACAAATTTTTGGAAAAAAATAATAATTTCGTGCGGTTGCAGCATAAACTGGTCACCATGTTCCTCGGATCTGACAAGCCCTGGTTCGTTCTTATGTGATAATTTCAAAGAAAATCTTGATGACAACAAACCTAAGACTCTCCACTATCTAAAGACCTACACTCAGACAGAAATGAAAGAACATAATTTTGAAATTGAGGGATGGGATGGAAATGGTCACATTTGTTCGAAGATGAAACTGGATACCATTTAAATCTATATGTATGGCGTGACGTTGGTTAGATGATTTTGTTTAGCGGCATATCAACCTTTATGCGTTATTTAATGCCGGAATCTGAATGTATATTTCTGAAATGAGGTATTATTTATATTATTTACACTGTTTGGGCTATTGTCCTCATCTTTATTGCTATGTTTACGACGTTTTGGCCGTTGTACGCTTCAGCCTTCTTCAGCTGTTAAGAAATTTGAACCGAACCCTTTATTTCAATCACTAGGTTATGTAATTCTCTTTCCATGTGCGATGTCAATTCCGGATGCCATTTAGTTATCTCGCCGTAACTCAACTCTCTAAGTCATTTGTTCACCACTGCTGTAGCCAAGTATTGAACTTACGACTCAAGTCCCTATATCAACTAAACCATGTGTCCTTGAGGACTATATACCCCACTGATCGAAATAAAGGGTTCAGTTCGAAATTTCTATCGCCTGAAGAAAGCCAGAGCGTACAACGGCCAAAACTTCGTAAACATAGCAATAAAATGAGGACAACAGTTTGAACAGTATAAATAATGGAATTTAAATATTTTAAACACAATTATACTCCTTCAATTACAGATTTTAGATATATAGTTTATAGATCACAAAATATAGTTTGTAGATCATAAGATACAGTTTATAGATCATAAAATATAGTTTTTTGTTTTATAATCATTTCACCCCGGGGAAGGCGTAAATGCCACTGATGTGTGGGGGAGGGTACATAACTGAAAGAAAATTAATTAGAGGAGGGAGAAGTGGATTACAAACCAATTAGAAAGAAGCAATAGAAAGATGAAAATGCAGGTGTGATGAGAGTTGCAAGTGGGGAGAGAAAGGGAAGGATATATGGGGTGGGGTCAAGTGGTTAGTAGATGAGTATTGACATTGCATATAAATTTCTGGAGGTTGTAGCCGTCAGGAAAGCAAGAATATGGGAGCGAGTTCCACAGGCGGGAAGTGCGAGAGAAGAAGCTGCAGGAGTAGAATTGTCGTCTGCATTTGGCTAACCTAACTGTGAATGGGTGGGACCCAGTTGCCAGTCTGGTTGCACGAGTAAACACCTGTTGAGGAGGCACCAGTGACTTAAGTTCGTCTGAGCAGAAGCCATGAAAGTATTTATAGAACAGACAAAGGGAGACCACATTTCGTCGGTAGGGAAGTGGCTGTAGTCGAGCCGTCAAGTCAGCACCTATCACGTTACTAACTCTCCTTTGGAGCCTGTCGAGAACACTGAGGTGAGCGGCAGGGGCGCCTGACCATAAATGGCAGTAGTACTCCATGCAGGGTCGAATGGTAGACTTGGATATATGCAGGATGGATTCAGGCGGAAAGAACGACACAGTGACCCAACCGTCTTAGCAGTGGATTTAGCTATGTTTATAGATAATAAAATATAGTTTGTAGATCATAAGATATAGTTTATAGATCATAAAATGTAGTTTGTAGATCATAAAATATAGTTTGTAGATCATAAAATATAGTTTATAGATCATAAAATATAGTTTATAGATCATAAAATATAGTTTATAGATCATAAAATGTAGTTTGTAGATCATAAAATATAGTTTGTAGATCATAAAATATTGTTTGAGGATCATAAAATATAGTTTATAGATCATAAAATTTAGTTTGTAGGTCATAAGATATAGTTTATAGATCATAAAATATAGTTTGTAGATCATAAAATATTGTTTGAGAATCATAAAATATAGTTTATAGATAATAAAATATAGTTTATAGATAATAAAATATAATTTATAGATCATAAAATGTAGTTTGTAGATCATAAAATATTGTTTGAGGATCATAAAATATAGTTTATAGATAATAAAATATAGTTTGTAGGTCATAAAATATAGTTTATAGATAATAAAAAATAGTTTATAGATCATAAAATATAGTTTATAGATCATAAAATGAATTGTTAGTAATTTTACAATAAAAATGTATTTTTATATTTTTTGGTGTTGCATTGGTTGTCATTTTGCTAGAAAAATGTATTATTGGTCCTTTTATTATAAAAATGCGCTGTTACTTTTTTGCTTTGAAGTTCACTATTTGCCCATACATGGAACCATAAGAGGTGCTACCATATTGGGTCAGGGTGAACCTAGGAATAACATAAGTTAAGAGATAGTTTGATGCTACTGAAAATTTCTCATCTCCTGATCACTGCTTGATGTAGTTCATCGTCATACCCATGATGATGGTGTGATGTAATGAATATCACCTCGGAATGAAAAATTATAAAGCTCAGGGTAAATTCCAGTCGGGTTCGTTGCATTCACTTACGCCCAAATACCCTTAGCAAAGCTATGAATCCATCTCCATAACCTCCCAGCTATGGTTTGAATAGAATGACAGACTGGTTCCTTTTGCAATGGTTTGCAACCAGTTTACTGCACATGGTCTTGTCAGATCTGCTGCTTTAACAAACTAGAATATTTAATAATAAAGATGATGGAAACAAAAGAAAAAAAGAATTTAAATGACTATATACGTAAAATACATGAAAAATAATTTAAATTTAAAGTTCTCTGCATCTCTCGTTTATGTGCATGTGTAGTCACATCAATGTAAATAAACCCAGTCCAATGGATATATAAAGAACGAAACGCATTACACAAAAAACTTTTCCGCTTTGTCATACATCTATACACAGGGTGAGATGGGTAAATTGTCGCCATTGTGTACTATTTTAAAATTTTGCGCATGAGTGTTGTTTGCTTTTGATTTTGTCGACTGCACAGTATAGTAGGGTCAGTTGGGCACAATCTGTTAGAAAAAGACTACCAGGATGCAATTCACTCTGCCAGAAATTCGGAAATGGTAGGCAGTACTACTCGAAGTTCATGGCGGAAGCTCCAATACAAACATTTCAGAGTATTTGGCTGTCAATCAGAGAACTCGGAAAGAGTTGGGTGAGTTTAATGGCGGTTACGAAGGTGTTTAGCTAATCACTAGTGATGACAATGTTATGCTTCCATTCATCTTTCCACAAAACCCCAGGCTCAACATGGAGACCTACATTAAATGGTTTGAGGATTTAGTGCTGCCCTGATCCAATATATATATATATAAAACCCATAGCCCAGAGGTAGAATTGCCGACTGACGCCAATTCGGTCGGGTTTCAATCCTGGGTTAAAAAGCATTCGGAGTCTAACCGTACTAATGAACTGTGATACAGCGAAACAGATCTGTCTGCGGAGGACTATATATATATATACTGACACGTTAGAAAAATCAACTCAACGCAGTAAAAAGTGGGAAGCCCAAAATTGTTAAAAGGTAAACTCAATAAGTAGGCAAATACTTAAAAGGGTCAAAAAAAAAAAAAAATCAATTAACCATTAACAAATCCTACACCAATATTTGTCTATAATTCTGAGGTAGGTAGTATTTTCACTATTTACATTGTTCAGGCTATTGTTACTGCCATGTTTAAAATGTTTCGACCGTTGTACGCTCCAGTCTTCTTCAGGTGCTAGGAATTTTGAGCCAAAGTCTTTATTACGATCACTGGGGTACATCATTCTCATTCCATGTGCTATGCTACTTCTGGTAGCCATATAGTTATCTCCCTTTAACTTAACTCTAAGTTATTTGTTCACTCCTGCTGTAGCCTGGTATTGAACTCACAACTCTTTGGGTCAAGTCACTGGAACTAACCAACGTTTATATCCACTGTACCATGTGTCCTTGAGAAAATTACCACATTTCAATATACACCTAATGTAACCGTAATCCTTTTTTTTACCAGCGTTCATATTGCAATCTTTGATGCAAATGATTTTCTCTAATGTTTTTTACCAGAGCTCATATTGCAATCTTTTTTATGCTAATGATTTTCTCTAGCACTCCGTATTACTGATTTCCATATTGCATTCATTTATATGCTTGGTCGGCTTAGGAGATTTTTGTGGCCTAGCATATGCATTGATTCCTTAAGTTTATGTAGTTCCCAGTGGTGTTCTCTATCTGTTATTTCAACTTCATTCTGTAGGGGGCGAAGATCCCTTTTCTCCCTCCATATGTGGTCAGCCATACATGAATTTTATTATCACCCCTCGTGTTATGGCCTAGTGATGTTCTTGTAGCCTTACCTTCAGGGACGGTCTGTTTCTCCTTTATATTTCTTCCCACAGCTACACGAAGGAGAAAAAAGAAGTAGAAGAAAAAACGTAGAATAAGAAAAAGTAGAAGGAAAAAAAGTAGAAGAAAAATGAGAAGAAGAAAAAGTAGGAGAGGAGGGAGAAGAAGTAGAAGAAAAAGTAGAAGAAAAATGTAGAAGGAGAAGAAGAAAAAAGTAGAAGTAGAAGATGTAGAAGAAAAAAGGAGAAGAAAAAAATACAAGAAAAAGTAGAAGGAGAAGAAGAAGAAGTACAAGAAAACGTAAAAGTAAAAGAAGTAGATGAAGAAAAATTAGAAAAAGAAAAAGTAGAAGAAAAAGTAGAAGGGAAAGAAGTAGAAGAAAAAAAGTAGAAAAAGAAAAAGTAGACGGAGAAGAAGAAGGAGAAGTAGAAAAAGAAAGAGTAGTAGAAGAAGAAAAAGTAGAAGAAGAAAAAGTAGTAGAGGAAGAAGTAGAAGAAAAAGTAGAAGAAAAAGTAGAAGAAGAAAAAGGAGAAGAAGAAGAAGAAGTAAAAGAAAAAGTAGAAGAAAAATAGAAAAGAAGAAATAGTAGTAGAAAATGAAGAAGAAGAAGAAGAGCTTTTCAGCACCTCCCTACATGTTAAATTCTTCACTTAATTTTCTGGCAATTCCCAATGGTGCTGCATGTTATGGTCATTTCTCCAGGCAGATATTATCAAGAAATAAGCCCCGTTGACATTTCTGTTAAGTTTATAATTTTATTGCCCAAAGCCATGAAATTCTTCTAGCTGGAAAGGTCAACTAAGTACACAAGTATTTTAACAGAGGATAAAAAATGTGACACTTAAATCTGGACATGCATTTGATTAGCAAAAATTACCTTTCAAAAGATAAGCAAAGTATTAAGATACCGGAAAATTTCATTAAAAAAAATTGATAAACAGAACTTGCTAAAAATATTCAATGTAACATGTTATTTTTTAATAATTTTACAGAAAGCTAAGCAGAACTGCCACTAGTGTGCAGGGGGTTACAGTGAGAAAAATACTGGGTACAAGGAAGTATTGAAGAAAAGATAAAAGATGAACGGGATTCAAGAACATAGAAGATGGTATTTGACGTTGCATTAAAATCTTTGGAGTAAATTGAAAGGATTTCCACAGGCAGGAAATGCGAGAAAAGAAACGTTTGAAGTAGAAGTAGTGGTTACATTTAGCTATTTCAGTGGTAAAAGGGTGGGACTTAGATGCCAATCTAGTAGTACACGTAAATTCATGTGGTAAGGGTACCAGGGAAAAAAGCTGTTTAGAGCGATTGCCATGGAAATATTTGTAGAAAAGACAGAAGGAAGCCATGTCACGTCGGTGAGAAAATGAGTGAAGTCGAGATGCCAAATCAGGATTGATTATATTGCAGATCCTTCTTTGGATTTTGTCAAGAATCTTGAGATGGTTCTGACCGGATGTGGCTACAGCATTCAATGCATAGGCAAATGGTAGATTTATAAATGTCCAAGATGGATTCTGAAGAAAAACTTTCTGGTCCAATACAGAGACCCAACTTTCCTAGCAGTAGACATAGCTGTAGATTCGATGTATTTGTTCCACTTTTGAAAAAAAAAAATCTTTCATATATACACTACCGGCCATAATTATTAGGCCATAATTATTAGGCCACTCCAGTTTCTTTTAAAAGAAATGATGTATTTCTATTTTTAGTATTTATTGCCAAATGAAAATAGAATGGTTCTTTTTTTATTATTACTTTGCAAAATTTTACAAGGCAAGGAAGCAAAGATGAACTCGTCCGAATTACCCTACATTTTCTTCATTCGTTCATTGATGAAACTGCAATATAGGTAATTATTAAATATTTATAAATTCATTTGATGTACATGTTATTGTGCAATATTAACAAAAGAACCATTCTATTTTCATTTACAATTATTCACTTGGCATAAATACTAAAAATAGTATGAAAGACATCATTTTTTAAAACACTGAGGGGCTTAATAATTATGGCCGGTAGTGTATATGTATAAATGTGTTGTGGTGATACCGACCGAACAAAAGCAATAGACCGGATGTTTTCACCTTCACAACCAAAAAGCAAATGACCAAAAGTCGTCGGTGCGCAGCTGGATTCGGGCAGATGTTCCGGTTGAAAAATAAAAATTAATTAAATATTAAATTTCCAGTTCGCGAGCCTACGCGAAGTTTATTTATCGGCCAATGGGAAGCCCAGAATCAAATACGGATATGAATTCCCAAATGATCTGCTCCATCCAAAAAGTCAAAATAAAAAGCCGATACAGAAAGCATCGCCAGACAGAAAGAAAGACAGACTCGAGAGAGACGAGAGTAATTAGTAGCCCCCTTGACCCAAGTCAAGCGGCTTACTATATTCGCCTTCCTTCCCGCTCCTCTTATCTTTCCCTGTCTCAAAACTACTCACTGACCTAAGGAGCGAATACATCAAAGACATTCCTTACTTAGAGCGCTCCTACATTCCTAAGCATTAACCCTCTTTTCAGCATTTTATTGCCATATACATTTTAACGTCCGTTGGACCTATACTTCAAGTATTACTTTAATTATAAAAACCTTAATTGATATGTGTATATATAAAATGTTATTTTTCAACTCAATTTGCTTTTCTTAATTCATAATCTTTTATGACTTATAGTGGGCTATCTACAACGAGGCCAAATTCCGTTAATCTGCAACAATATACAACTACCCTTCACTAGAACGGATTCCCCACTATAAACTAGGAAAAGAATGGATAACCCGTCATAGTGTCTTCTCTGATGGTCGCTTCTTGTGGTGGAGGGACTTGCACAGACTAATGACTCAGAGCGATGCCAGTGGGAATTCTAAACTCTTGGCAGAGTCATCCTTGACGGCAAGATAAAAAACAAGAACCTATACAAAGCTAACCAACCCTAAAGGGGCCAGTGAAGAATTACGATGACAACAAATCTCAATGGTTGAACCAGTGGCTGAAGACAGCTATGCATAACAGACACACTACAGAACACACCATCTGAAATCATGAGAGAATCAGCATGAGTCTGCTGTAGTTTTATAACTGGATTCTATAACAGTTGTAAAAGAATTAGGCTATTTTATGTCTG
Organism: Ascarosepion bandense; assembly: GCA_037127315.1. Lineage (NCBI taxonomy): Eukaryota > Metazoa > Mollusca > Cephalopoda > Sepiida > Sepiidae > Ascarosepion > Ascarosepion bandense. Next base: position 1,862,858 of record JBBBDQ010000181.1, on the reverse strand, counting down.
TAAATGTTGAACAATTTCTCCACAGATGAAGAGAAAACTGCAGCCTTAAGAAATGTGGTTCTCTACATTTATACTGAATATAGGATTGATAGAATGTGTAAGTAATGAAGGTGCCTTAATGAAATGGAAACAAAAAGGACAGTTATACACAGAACCAGATAAAGATAGCTGAAATTTCTTGATACACAAAGAAGGAGAATTTGACACTCACAGGATATGCCAAATACATAATAGAACAAGGGTAGGTAGGCAGCCAGCCAAATACATGAGGAGCTTGTGGAAATGAATGACAGAATGAGGATGGAGGTGTTTCGAAATGCTAGTATATTTGGATAAATATTTATTCACTATTATGTTGTGGGAATCAACACTGGGGGTAATAAATATTTATGGGCTCCTGAAAAACATAACTTGCAAAGAATAATGGTGGACTCAAGGTGAGACCAAGTGAAAATAAGTAACACAAAACAACAATATTTTTCTATATTTCTGCGTTGAGGTTTTGTAATTATTTACATTATTTACATTGTTTGGACTCTTGTCCTCATTTTTGTTGCTGTATTCACCTTCAATATTTGTCTATATTTCTGAGATGAGGTACTGTAATTACTTACATTATTTACATTGTTCGGACTGTTATCCTTATCTTTGTTGCTATATTCATAACGTTTCGTCCATTTCTATACTCCGACCTTCCTCAGGTGATTGACGTTTTGAACTGCACTCTTTATTTCAATCACTGCAGTAGATTGTTCTCGTTCTATGAGTCATGCCACTTTCGGATATTTTAGTTATCTCCATTTAACTCAACTTAGTTTTTTATTTACCACTGCTGCAGCCAAGTATTAAACTCACATCTCTTTGGATAAAGTCACTAAATTCGACCAATACTTTTATCCACTGGGCCATATGCCCTTGAGAAATAAAGGGTCTACTTCAAAGGAAATAATATTTTTCCCACTCAATAATCTTTATGTAGATGGACCTCAACAGGCAGGCCATCTAGGGAAAGAATAACCCTGATTTTAAACATCTGTTGCCGTTGTGGATGTTGGTTGGTTGGTTGTTTTGTTTTTATGGCATATCAACCTCAGCGGGTCATTTATTGCTAACTAAATTTTTATTTATTTATTGCTGGTAATACCTTTTTTTTTCAACTATTTATTGTTTTTTATATAAGTTTTGTGTCTAGTAATACTATTTTTTTTCGAGAATCAAGATTCATTGGGATTTGTTTTTAAGTGCAGGGTCCCCAAGTCTTATCCTGTTATTTAACCCATAACTGGAGAAAAGGGACGGATTAATACCTTTCCCAAGGGTATCAGTGCTTAAGTGAATGCAGGGTATTCAGCTGGAATTCGAACTCGACTCGCCGATTTCTCTTTCCGAGCCGATATCCACTGCACCACAACGCACATTCGTCACTAAACGCTTCAGCAGCTGGTATTCCCAAGCGGTCACCCATCTAAATACTGACGTTGCTTAACTTCGGTGATCGAGCGAGAACCGGTGTATTCAACGTGATATGGCCGTAAGCCCGTTGTGGATGTAAAGCCAAACAAAACAGAGTGGAGACCCTAAAGTGGTTGGCTGTCAACACAGACAACTTTCCACTTACTCCTGCAGCCAAGTCATCCCTAATGTAATTGACCTATATTCCTTTGGATCTTGATACAACGGCTAAGAGAGCGATGAGTATGTAGTCTGGGCAGTGCATACGTTCCATATAGCATTGCCAGTCTAAGAGAATGACTAGAGTTCAAACCATCTGCTGCCTTGTAGGTCTTGCCTATTTAACTTCTGAGAAGAGAGACAGGGTAACCTCAACGTCTGCAGTGCAAAAAGAACTGGCAGGCCATTGTACTATTCAGCCTTGAATGTCACCATGAGCCACAATTATGGTAACCAGTGTGGCGCAGAAATGCGCTAACTAAATAAATGAACGATGAATGAAGTATTAATCTCTGAAGTTGAAACATTCTTCTTCTATGTGCCCTGTCCCTTCAGGACGTAGGCGATCATGGCCTTCCACTTTTCCCTGTCCCTGGTGGCTCTGAGCACGCCTTCTCCTGTTACACCATGCAATCCTCATTCCGTCATCCACATGATTAGGTCCTTCAAATATGTTATCCGTTGCTTTCCCCTGTCTCTTTTTCCTCTATCTGGCCTGTTAGTATCAGATTCTCCAAGCCCTCCTTCCTCATTGCATGTCCCAGGAATTTTAGTTGTCTCTTCCTGATGCTCAGTATTAATTTCCTTTTTGTTTCCGTTTCCAAGACCTCATCATTGCTCACATGCTCGATCCATGATATTCGCAGCATCCTTCTGTAGAACCACATTTTAGTTGCTTCAAGTTTTTCCTTCATCTTTGATGGTATTGTCCAGCATTCACTGCCATATTAGAAACATTAGCAGCCATGAAAAAAGGCCAATTAACGGTGGAAGACTGATGAATTGTGGGTAAACTTATCTGGAAAGTGAAATAGCTTGAATTATTCAATTGAATGAAACTATAAATGAATTTTTATTTTATGAAAAGTGTTATATCACATACATGTCGATAGATTGATTCATAAGTAAATCTGTCAAATTTTGGACAAGAGAAATAAATAAATAAGAAATATGTAATATAGAAATATTCTCATTTAAAAAACAATGATATAAGAATGTTTTAATAATATTAGAAAAAATATTTTTAATGATTTTCCAGCATCATAATGTAGTTTCTGTGTATCTTTTCGTATAAATATTTTCATAGTGAGCTTTCCTCTTTGCTACCTCGAGTTTTATGAATTTAAGCACGATACTGTGTGTTGTAGTGCATTGGATATCGGCTCGGAACGAGAAATCGGGGAGCCGAGTTCGAATTCCAGCTGAATTCATTGCATTCACTTACGCGCAAATACCCTTGGGAAAGGTATTAATCCGTCTGTTCCTTCCAGTTATGGGTTAAATAACAGGAGAGTTTGGGTTCTATAGCCTTGGTCGGCAACCAGTCTACCGCAGAAAGCAATGGCAACCTATGGCGGGATAATCTTCTGCCTAGTCAGTCATATCTCGAAAGAGACATGATCGCCCAAGCGTGTATCACGTATGGCACTAACTGTGGTGCAGTGGATATTGAAACGAGAAATCGCAGAACCGAGTTCAAATTCCAGTTGAAACAGTTTCATTCACGCATATGCAAATACCTTTGAAAAAGGTATTGATCTGTCTCTTTTATCCCCAACTATGGGTTAAATAACAGGTCAGATTATGTTCTACAGTCTACGCATAAAAATGGTAACCTACTGTGGGAAAAAGTTTCTCAAAAGAGACATGATCGCACAAGCATATATCACGTATGGCACTTAAATGACTTGCAGCTAAGTCTCATCATTTTACAGTTAAAATTGCTGTAAGTTCTATGCTAGTGGTTTCTTCTTTTGGATTTCTCACTTGTGGTTCTCTTCTCCAGTCTTTTGCTTTCCAGTCAACTTTGATCTTGTAAAATTTAAGTACAATACGAATCGCTTTCTTCTGTAGTGTTAGTTTCATTTTTTTTATGTTGTTTACTTCCTTTCATAAAGTTTCTTTTTCTCATATTTTTTATGTGTTCTGACCTGTCATCTTGACTTCAGTCACTTTCACACCGGTGTAATATAGCTTCCCTGTTGCAGCCCATACACATGTCATCTTGACTTCAGTCACTTTCACACCGGTGTAATATAGCTTCCCTGTTGCAGACCATACACATGTCATCTTGACTTCAGTCACTTTCACACCGGTGTAATATAGCTTCCCTGTTGCAGACCATACACAAACATGAACTCTTTTCCGTGATAGATGGTTTTCCCCTTCGTTACATTTCCACAGTCAGTTCATGAGTTGGTATCTATACTGATGATACAACTAATAATAAAACAGAACTGTCTGAGAGTAAGATAAAGTCAAACATAGACGTTTGTGTCTGCAATAAAATGTAGTGTCTAAAGGACGTTTTTTCCCTTGATATCACTGTTATTTTAACTACTTTCACTCTTCTGCAATGTTTATTATTTTAAGGAGCGAAGAAGGTAATACTTTTTTGGTACGCCAGTACGCCAGAATGCCAGTACGCCAAATTTCAGTCCGCCATTTTTCTACACCAAAATTTGCTAGGTATCATGTGACGTATCCAAATTTTTTTTTACAGGAAAAAAATAAGTAAAATTTATTTTTACAAGTATCTTTGTACAATATACATTTATCTAGCGAATAGACATGAATTAGATACAAAAACTACTTTAATTATTTTTAAATTCCAGTATAATAAAAATGAAATGTCGTTCTGGCGTACCGACAAAATATTTTTTCCAAAGAATAAAAACGAATAAAAATTATGTTTATGAGAATCTTTATTCATTTATCTAGCGAATAAACATAAAATGACATATAAAAACTACTTTAATTATTTTTAAATTCCATCTTAATATGTCCATATACCAGTATAATAAAAATGAAGAAATGTTTATTCGCTAGATAAATGAATAAAGATTCTCATAAAAATAATTTTTATTCGTTTTTATTCTTTAGAAAAAATATTTTGTCGGTACGCCAAACGACACAACACACAAACAAACATTTCTTCATTTTTATTGATCAAATCAGCGCCAGTTCCTTCAGATGGGAGTAGCGAGAGATACAACTAAAATGTAACGAGAGGAGCTTTAACTTGGACATTCGCCCCTTTTCTCTTTTCTTCTCGCGTGATGATTCCTTTTACTTATTCTTCTCCATCCAAAGACATTCCTACTGAATACATATATACATACGTACGCATATACTTTTCTTTCAACAAATTACTACTACGAACATTTGTACGAACTCCTGATACCCTTAACTTTCTCAGAACATTTTTATCTATTCTTTTTATCTTTTTCATTAATAAATTTCTATTTTAACATACAATATTTAACATACAATATGTATATTTTCTTTTATACATTATTCCACACAGTGCCACATATTCCAACCTGCCGATAACCAACCTTCTGATAATAACCTTCTGATAATTCTGATAATAATTTTGCATAAAACTTGTAAGTTGTATGGAGTTCGGTTAAGTATGACACAAGACCGAATCAAATAAAAATTAACCATTTACCCGTAGCTTCAATCTCTTTGTAATGCTTGCTACTGTGTTTGTGTAGCGTTACAATTTTCGTAAGCTTCCTTGGAATTACGTCCATCGCAGACAATGGCCGTAGGGACAACTAATCGACGGTCGAGACAATAGTTTTCTGGGCGTGATAAAAATATGATACAATCACAGATTACGCAATATTTTTCAAGACCAAACAAATTTCATCTTTCCCCGAAAATCGATTCATATTACGACACAAAGCTATTAAATAACCTAATCTGAGGAAAAATAGAAATCGATTACACCCTGCTACTCCAGTGGGTCTAAAGCTGACCGTATGTTAAAAGAAAGGAAACTAAAGCAGTTGTTTCAATTAATTTGCACAAGGGTGTAAATGCAATGTAGTGTGTGTTCTTTGTACAACAGTGGTCACCACTGTAGCTATAAAGGAATGGTTAATTTTTATTTGATTCGGCCTTGTGTCAGACATACCGAACTCCCTACAGCTTACAAGTTTTTTTTTAATCCTGCATTATCATTAGCATTATCAGAAGGTTGTTTTCATCGTTATCAGAAGGTTGGTTGTCCGCAGGTTGGAATATGTGGAATTGTGTGGAATAATGTAAGCATAAAATATACATTTTTCATGTTAAACTAGAAATTTATTAAAAGAAATGAATAATAAGAATTCGTAGAAATTAATGTTTAATGTGAAAGTTAAAGGTATCAAGATTTGTAGAAAATGTTCGTAGTAGTAATTGTTGAAAGAGTATATGCGCACGTACGATGTATGAGCGTTTGTTTCGTATGGAATGTCTTTGGATGGAGAAGAAGTAAAAGGAATCAGCAGTCGAGAGGACAAATGTCCGAGTTGACCTGAAGCTTCTCTCGTTACATTTTAGCGGTGTCTCTCGCTGCTCCCATCTGAGTCTTATTGACGCTGACTGGGGCCTTTTATAGTATTCAGATTTTCGCACTGACTCGCGAAGTTCCCAAGTCTTGCAAGTCGCTCCCATTGGACAAAAATCATTTAAACACCTACTTGCGAAATCTGGTTTCGACATTTTCCTTAAGCACATGGTCAATCCTTTTTCTATTTGGGAAAAACCAGGATTTCACACATCATTGTGAATTTTTGTAAAAGTGAAGTAGAAGGTTGATTTTAATATTTAATTTCTTCTCCCACTACATTGTCATCACAAATATGTAGAAACGCGCCTGCAATAAGACGGAGTGTCAAAGAATGTGCGTCGTGGTACAGTGGATATCTACTTGGAACGACAAATCGGGGTGTCGAGTTCGAATTCTAGTTGAATTCCTTGCATTCACTTATAGTGGATTGAAAATGGAGGACTGATTTACTTTAACGTTGTATGAGAAACTGACCCCATCCCTCTAAATTTGTTTAAATATTGTAATTTTTCAAAATTTTTTTTGATAATCGGAAAATTTAAGTAACAGTCGATAGAACTGTGTTGAAAAAAGTAAAAAAAAAAAAAAAAACGAAATTAACATAAACAAATTGACCCCAACGCGAGTGGTTCCAAAATGGGGGATCGATTTACTTTAACGTTGTATGAGAAACTGACCCCATCCCTCTAAATTTGTTTAAATATTGTAATTTTTCAAAATTTTTTTTGATAATCGGAAAGTTTAAGTAACAATCGATAGGACTGCGCTGAAAAAAAGTAAAAAAAAAAAAAAAAAAAAAATAGAAAAACAACAAAATTAAACGTGGTGGTAGTCTGCTTCAGGTCCACCAAAAATTGTTTTCACATTTTTTTCTTTAGAAATTCGTAAATATCAAATACTGCATTACCTTAGTTCTACACCCTTGTGCAATTTAATTTTTTCTGTAACCTAATTATAGACCGGATGTGCGTTGTGGTGCACCGGATGTGCGTTGTGGTACAGTAGATATCGACTCGGAATGACAAATCGGGGAGCCGAGTTCGAATTCCTAGTTGAATTCCTTGCGTTCACTTATGCACAAATACATTTGGGAAAAGGTATTAATCCGTCTTCCCTCCAGTTATGGATTAAATAATAGAACAGACTGGGTTCTATAGCCTTGCCTGGCAACCAGTCTACCACAGAAAGCAATGGTAACCTACTGCGGGATAATCTTCTTCCCAGTCAGTCATGACACTTTCGAGACATGATCGCCCAAGCGTGTATCACGCATGACACTTGACTGACTGACTGAATTATAGACCAAATGAAGTTTTCTCATTCTCTTTCATTCCCTGTAGCCTCTTGCATGTTGTTTGAGGGTAAACCGATGCTTCTCACCTCGATTCAATTTCAAAGTAAGATATTAATATTGTCGTGATTCTCATATGTGCTTTTATTTGATTCTTTTTTAATGGTTTATAAACTTTTTACAGGTCATTTAAAACCAGAAAATAGTTTGATATAATTTTTTAAAGATAATAATGGTTTAGTTATGCAAGTCTTACTAATTAACTATAGCGAAGAAAACTGCGACTTATCTTGTCAAACCAAGAGACAGCGCGTCGCGTTAATACTGCGGCGAAAAATACGTCGACGGATTCGTCCGGGCGCAGTCGGCGTTCCACGAACTGCTCGTAAGCCAAGAAACGATCTGGTGCAAAGGCAATCCGCAGGGCTTTTTTTATTTGCTCGACATCTGACTTTTGCTCCGAGTTTAATTGTTGATAAACAGCAAATGCTCCGCCCGTCAACCTCAGAGGAAGAACACGTTCAACCTTTTTTATTCCACACAGGTTATAAACAGGTTCTGCCTTCTCAATCCATTCAGTAACTGCCGGTCCGGTTACCGAACCATCAAACTCTGGTACCAACTTCACGTCAAAAGTATTGTCCGTCATAATGCCGAAATAGCTTGTACGAAATATTTTCTCGCAAATTACTCGAATATCGGGCCAGAAAAAAAAATTCCTACATTAACCCAGAAGTGGGTTCCCGAGAGTATTTGTGCATAAGTGAATATAACAAAACCAGTAGGAATTGAAATCGGCTCTCCTGATTAACAATTCCAAACCATAACCGCAAAATGAAGGTCGTTCTGAATGGGCGTGCCTCTTCGTCCTACAGTACGAATGCTGGTGTCCCACAGGGCTCTATCCTGGGCCCGACGCTCTTCCTTATTTTCATCAACTACCTCCCAGATGAGATTAAGTCCCAAGTAGGCATCTACGCAGATGACACTACAATATACTCCCGCTCCAGTAAGAAACCTGTCGTGGCGGACAGACATAATCTCGCTGCTGACCTTGAGCGGGATCTACACTCTGTGGTGAACTGGGGCAAGAAGTGGCTTGTCAACTTCAATTCCTCTAAGACCAAGCTGTTGTCTGTCAACCATTACAGGCAACCTCTTCTGCCTCCCATAAGCATGGACCAGGTGATTCTCCCGGAGAGTAATACACTACGCCTCCTCGAACTTACCCTGTCCTCAGACCTCAGATAGAACCACTATATTGAATCCATAGCAAAATCTACTGCTAAGAAGATTGGGTCACTATGTCGATCCAGGATGTTTTTTCCACCTGAATCCATCCTGCATATATACAAGTCAACCATCCGTCCGTGCATGGAGTACTGCTGCCATTTATGGTCAGGTGCCCTTGCCGTTCTCCTCAGTGTTCTTGACAGGCTCCAAAGGAGAGTCTGTAATGTGATAGGTACTGATCTGGCGACTCGACTGCAGCCACTTTCCCATCGTCGAAATGTGGCCTCCCTCTGTCTCTTCTATAAATACTTTCATGGCTTCTGCTCGGATGAGCTTAAGTCACTGATGCCTCCTCAACAGGTGTTTACCCGTGCAACCAGACTGGCAACTGGGTCCCACCCATTCACAGTCAGGTTAGCCAAATGCAGACGACAATTCTACTCCTGCAGCTTTCTCTCTCGCACTTCTCGCCTGTGGAACTCACTCCCGTATTCTTGCTTTCCTGACGGCTACAACCTCCAGAAATTTAAATGCAAAGTTAATACTCATCTACTAACCACTGGACTCTAGCTCTCCCCCCCCCCCCCTGTATAATCTTCACTTTCTCTCCGCCCATGTATCTGTCATTGCACCTGCTTTCTCAGCTTTCTATTGTTCCTTTCTAACTAGCTTGTACTCCTCACTCTTTTCTAATTAATCTTTTTATATTTATGTAACGCCCTGCACATCAGTGGCGTTTCTGCCTTGCTCTGGGTGAAATGATTAAAAAAAAAAAAATTAAAAAAAAATTATCCATTACACCAACTTTCATATAAAGGCTTACAGCACTTAACATTACCAAATAATCATCCATCTTCTTACTGACCATGTGGTGATACCGACCGAGCAAAAGCGAGCAAACTGGATGTTGGCTCTATGCCGACCAGAAAGCGAATGAATAAAAATCACCCCTGCGCAAGTGAGTTCGCGCAGATGTTCCGGTTGAAAAATAAAAATTAATCAAATATCAAATTACCATTTCGCGAGCCTTCGCGAATTTTATTGACCAGCCAATGGGAAGCCCGGAACCAAATACAAGGATGAAATTCGAAACGACCAGCTTTTGATCCAAAAACCAGATATAAAAAGCGGAGACAAAGCATCAGCAGACAGACGGGAAAACGAAAGGAGAAGAGTATAATTAGTTTCTCCCTTGACCTAAGTCGAGCGGCTACTATGCTGACCTCTTCCTTTCTCCCTGTTCTCAAAAGTATTAACCGACCTTTTCAAAGACATTCCACATACCAACTTGCTGACCTTCTGACCTTAGAACCGGCAACTCCTAAATGAACATTCTTTTATCTCCTTCAGCTTATTATTTTGCCATGAACTCTTTCACCTCCGTTGGACTTTTATTTCAAGCATTACTTATTTTGTAAAACATTAATTGAAATGTATATATGTATAAATGTTATTTTATACTCAAATTGCCTTTCTTGAATTTATAATCATTTTATGAATTATAGTGGGCTATCTTCCCACAAGGCCAAATTCCGTTAACCTGCTACGGAATCCTACTACAACTAGAAAAGGAAGAAGAGATACCCGCTATAACCATGATAGATATTGTTTAGCCTCAGTGATCATACTGAAACTAGTGTTTAAATTAGATGTAGCCGTAAACATCACACGTGCTGTCTGCAGAAAAATGAAAGATGTGTGAAACCGAACAGATAATGAATTTACTTAAGAATGCAAAATAATAAATAAAACTTTAAAAAAGAAATTTCAAAGGGGTAACAGAAAATTTAAAAAAAATTAAAAATATGAAAATAAAAGTAAGATTTATAAAAAGGGAAAATATTTTAAAAATGTATTTTCATTTTATATTTGTAAATATAAAAAATGTAAAAGAAAATATCAGAATGAAAAACTGAAAAAAAAAACCTGGTAAAATTTTCAGAAATAGGTAAACATTAAAAGAAATGTCGGTAATAAAATTTTGCTTATTAAAGAACCTCTATCTCACTATAAACCTGATAAATAAAGAATACAGCTAGATGCAAAAGAACAAAGAAAATATTTTAAGAAATAAATAAATAAAAAAGATCATAATTCTTTTCAGCAAGAAAAAAAAAGAAACAAAATGGCTGCCTCCATGTTTCTACTTATTGAGCCTCAGTTTGATATATGAGTGTTAATGTGTTTGGGCCAAGAGGAAAGCTTTGGAGAAATGAAACAGTTTGAGGAAAAGATAACATTCATTGCATTTAGCTAAAAATGAAAAATAAATAATAAAAATATATCTTTCACTAAATATTTGTAACCAGGATAATTTATGATAGCAATGTTGTCATATTATTTTTTTTTACAAAACACTTTAGAATTCTAAAGTAAATCATGAAGTAAATATTGGAAGATATATGGACGTTAGTAAAGTATTTTCATGTTTTAATCTTTTAGCTGAGAAATCATTAGTAAAAATGTTAAAAAACAAAGCTATGTAAACTATTAACAAGTAAAAAATGATGGCAGAAGAATCTGTAGAAATTTATACTGCAAGATTAGCATGTATATATTTATTAAATCATTTCACTGCAAGCACTAAATTAAAGCTACTAAGATACAAAGGGTTACTGAGTGTGAAAGAATCTAAGAAAAAGAAAACGTTATTAAGGAGAGACAAAGATATAAGAACAGGGATTAAGATGTAGTAATGAGGCACTTTTGGGGTTAAAATGAACAGTTGGCTTACCCAAGCCAAGAAGGTTAATGGAAGTGGATAATGATGAAAAAATAATCGGTATCAGTATCAACGTGGGAGTCTGTTCCTCTAAGTAGCATTCTTGGATAAAACGCTTTTGAAGAGGCACACACTTCTTACAAAAAGAATGCATTGTATATAGAGAAGATGCATGCAGCCAGGTGGGTTCTGACAACAAAGGTATAGTGATATGAAAACTTCTACCTAATTATCATAGCTAAGATTAAAGACGTTATAAACGCCCACGCAGTAAGAGTAGAGCAGCGATAAATGACGACCGTTGGATAAAATATTGAAGGAAAGTGTGCTTTATAATAATGGGTCTGAGCTGGTGGCACGAAACGATAGAGCTCGTCGAAATATTTGCCGTAGAAGTGGTAATCCAGTCGTGAAAGTCTTGTGAGGTTGCACCTGCAGGAAACAGGTTTTATTAGACACATAATGAGGAAATACAGGTGTGAGAATTTGACACTCACAGGGCGTATCGAAGGCCAAAAACAGTGGAAGAAAGCGAGTCGAATACCATCTGTGAATGGGTGGCAGGACAGGTATTGAAAGTTTTGGCAAACAGACAGAGGTTACAAAAAGCTAGCAGGGATGTGCTTCCGTCTCTCACTTCTAAGTTCGATCAGCTATCTCTTCTTTCTCTACCGCTCACCTTCCTCCTCTGACTGTTCGTTACTTGACAGCATTTCTGACAATATCGACAAAGCCTTTTCTTCCCATCCCTCTGCCCACATATTTGTGTTTGGTGATTTTAAAGCCCATCACACCAAGTGGCTGGAGAACTCTGTCACCGACCCTGCTGGTGTCCACACCATGAAGTTTTCAATCACCCAATCCCTCACGCAAGTGGTGGACTTCCCCACGCGTTTCTCCGACAATCCCAACGGAAGGGACTCACTATTAGACCTCTGCTTCACTTCCATCCCAGACTCTTGCACTACCAAACAACTCTGCCCACTCGGGAACTCTGACCGCACCGTAGTTTCCGTCAACATTTCATTCCTCTCCCACCCGACCCAAGAAACCCAGACCAGTAGAATATCCTACTGCTACCAAAGGGCAGACTGGGATTCGTTCCGAGACTTCCACTGTGACGTCCCATAGAACAACGTTTTTAGTCTTCCCATCGAAAAATGTGCATCCGAGGTCTCCTCCTGGGTTAAGGCTGGCATCGATGCCTTCATCCCTGCCAGGAAATTTCTGCTTAAGTCTCATTCGTCTCCATGGTTCTCGCCAGCTTGATCGGCCGCCATTTCCCACCGGAATCATTTCTTCCGACTCTACCGTAGATACTCGTCGGACCAAAACAGGCGCCTTTTCACTTCAGCTCGTAATAAGTGTAAAAAGATACTTAACGAAGCTAAGGCGTTGTTTGTTGCCAGAATGAAACAACGCATAGCATCCGCTAAGTTCGGCGCCAAAGACTACTAGCGACTCTGTAAAAGAGTACTTAACAAGATCAAGTCCACAATACCCCCACTAATCAATAATTTTGAGGTCCTCATCTCCTCAGCGGACAAGGCTGAATGCTTTGCACGGAGATTCTCGAACAATTCGAGTCTGGACTTGTCTGGGGTTTTTACACCCGACTTCTCACCTAGAGCTGAGGTTCAACTGAATGACGTCCACATTACACCCTCACTTGTCTGTAAGATAATCTCAAAACTTGACCCCCACAAAGCGAGCGGAGGGGACGGAATCCCAATCATAGTCTTAAAGAAATGTGCCCCTGAACTCTCCTCTGTCCTTTCTAAGCTCTACAACTTCTGCCTCTCTGCTTCCTGCTTTCCTGCCTGTTGGAAATCTTCCTATATTCAAAAACTTTGGAGAACCCTCGGACCCCGCAAATTACCGCCCTATCAGCCTTCTTCCAATCTTTGGCAAAGTATTCGAGGCCATTATCAACGCCGAGCTCGTTCAGCACCTTACAGAACACAGGCTCCTCTCGGACAAGCAGTATGGTTTCCGCTTCAACAGATCTACTGCCGATATGATAACGACCATCACCGAGTATATATACCAGGCACTCGACAGGAATAGCGAAGCCATTTTTCTCGTACTTCCCGATTGTGGAATTCCCTTCCACATGACTGCTTCCCCGACGGCTACAATCTCCAGGAGTTTAAATGTAAGGTCAATAGACACCTCCTAACACACTAACTCGCTTCCATTCTTTCAGACACTCTTCCCATCCTCCCAACTACCTATCACCCCGCTTCTGACATTTCCTATATCTAACCACTCTTTCTATTTACCTTCCCCTATGTAGCCCCAAGCACAATAGTGTCAGTGGAATGCCTTGCTTGGGGTGAAAGGATAAAAAAAAATAGGTTGTTGTGAAGAGCCATGATCACTTACGTCGTGAAAGAACACGGCACATTGAAGAAGATTGGTGTAGTACGTGTTGATGCTGATACAAAAAAGTGTATATTTGTGTCAGTGTTAACAGAGGCATTTATAGGCCCCATAAATGCTATCATCTTAGAGAACCCAAGACAATAGTCAGTCAGGTAAATGCCATACGTAATACACGCTTACTCTATCATGTCTTTTGTTGTAAACCAGTTATGTATACCAGAGTGACGTATGCCGTACAATCTGTAAACCAACATTGATGCTTAACTTGAAATTTAACGATGGAGACTCTAAACTTATTTATAAATAGAACTTTGAGTGTGTGTGTGTGTGTGTGTGTGTGTGGTGGTGTGTGTGAATGTGTGTCTCCGATACCTATAGACTCCGAAACGGCTGAACCGATTTTCTTGAAAATTGACACAGTTGTGGTATAAGCGTCTGCGAGTGTTCTTAACTAGGTTTTGTGTCGAGGTAGCCCCGATAAATATCGAAAATCGATAATCGAAAAAATCGGGTTATAGAAGGAGTGGTTCGATTTTAATCAAATTTGATACACTCACAAAGACATAAGAAACGATATTCAGAAGTTTCAAGGTTGCACTTCTTACAATAGTGCAGAAAATCGATAATATATATATATATATATATATATTTATATATATATATATAAGGCAAGATGTTTGTGTGTGTGTCTGTTTATATGCCTGTATTTCCGTATTTTTTCAGTCCTTTTATTTTAGTTTTTGCTTCGGGTTTGGCTCTAAGTAGGTATAATTGTAGTTCTTAGTCTCAGCCATGATACCATTTAATCAGAGGACTTATTTAGCCTTCAAAATTCAGTTTACGGCGAAAAAAACTTATTTGATATCGATACCAGGAAATCAAAATTTGACTTACATCCATTCATTTTTCTTTCAGTCTACGGTTTCGCTTTAACTGGAAACAACTACTGCTTTTTAGTCTTTCGTGCAAATGTCCAAAGAGTCTGAGCTCCAAAACCACGGATTAGTTTTAAAGCTTTCATTACACTCGAGCAACGCTGGGCTATACTGCTAGTGTGTGCATAAAAATATATTCACTCAGTTTATTTTCTGCAGTGACGGTTATGTGTAGAGAGGTTTTCAGAGGAAACATGCATATACGAGGGAGTTATGTTTGGAGTTGTCTTTCCTTGAGTTCTCTTCGCGTTCCGACCTTATTTGCTCTCTCGGCTCACTCTGTCTGTCGACCCGGGGAAAACCCCAGTCAAGGCTCCGTCGAGCTTCACCCAATTACATCATTCCCGGGCAGGCCTAATCACCAATTGTTGTCCTTGGATAGTTGACGTAATCACATTATTGTTTATTTCATAGTTCAATTTTTTTCCACCTTTGATACGCTGACCTAATGCCTGCCTATTTCATTCTTTCTGACAACCAAAACATATTTCTTGTCGGCTTACAAAATTGTAATTAATTCCTCTCAACACTGTTTTATAATTTCCAAATTAATGTAAATTATATTCTGTCTTTGAATGTTGTTTCTGCATTTTTTCGTTTCTGACCGAATAATTTAATTAAATTATATTCTATTGTTTACATTTCGTGACCTTGAAAACCGGCGTTTTGGCACAAGACACTGTTTATTTTTTTCTGCATTTCAGCTTCGACTGAAATCATCGTTCCCATGCAATTTGGTCACAACACATTGCATTGCATTGCATTTAGACATATGGTTCTGTTAACATTTCGGTCTCTCATGCGGTGTGACGTCATAGAACCGCATTACAAATTTACGAACAGCGTCTGCAATTTGGTGATTTTATGTCAGCACAAGATAAAATCATCTTTGATGGTGGATTTCTTTATGTTAACGTCCCTGTAACATCTCTGAAAATGGCTTATGCGAACTAACAGCTTAGAACCAAGATAATAAAAAATATCTAAATGTTGGACAATTTTTGTTTTTATTTTCACCTGAAATTAAAGCCAAGATACGATGTTTAGAACGGTCCATTAAACATAATTCATTGTTTGTTATATTCAACAATATATGTTTGGAAAATTATCTCGATACAATATATATATATATATATATATATATATATATATATATATATATTTACAGGGCCCTCGTTGATGCTAAAAAAATACCGAGCATAGAGAAAATTGCCCGGATTTATTAGTTGACAATATGATGACGTCATCAGTGTCATCCGTTTCCAGAAACTATGACTTTTTCGATTTTTTCGGCTATTTCAATGGAAATTAGGCACAGAACGTGAATGAAAGCAGGAAATCGGGTTCGGACTTTATGAGTATAACCAGTCTTTTCTCCTAAAATTAATAAATACACAAACAGATTTTTACTGCGTTCATTCGGATGTTTTCTTCGTTTTTCTTTCTTTCTTTCTTTCTTTCTTTCTTTCTTTCTTTCTTTCTTCGTAAATTGTTTAGTTTGATTTCTGACGAAGACATTTTTCCTTGCCAGGATTTGCACTATGATTGCACGGATCGGCCCGGACCCGTACCCAGTGTGCCCGGTAGTCAGATACGGCCATATATATATATATATATATATATATATATATATATATATATATACTATGTCTTACAACAGTGAAATTTTAGAGCCACTTTATTCTCTGTATTACGACAAAGTAGAAAATACGAAAACTTTATCTGCACACACATATATTTGAAACATATGGGATACCGTTTCTTCCTTCCAGTTTTGGGTTAAATAGCAGGACAGATTGGGTTCTATAGCCTTGGTCGGCAATCAGTCTACCGCAGAAAGCAATGGCAACCTACTGCGGGATAATCTTCTGCCCGGTCAGTCATGCCTCTTTCGAGACATGATCCCCCAAGCGTGTATCACGTATGGCACTTAACTGACTGACTAAGTTCAAATAAAACAAATCCTTGACAATTGGACTACTTAATATTTTTTTGCTTTGAACTATTAATAACCTATTGTCTTTAACCAAATAAGAATTTGCTATCATTAGACAACCTTTCACAAAAAGGTGTTTGCGAAAACATTACTATACCTGATCACGCAAATAGATGCAAGAAATCAACTTGAATTCGAACTCGGCTCTCCTATTTCATATTCCAACCCGATATTTATTACACCACCCACACATCCAAGAAAACAGTGGCATGCAGTAAAAGACGTTGTCAAAGTGTGCAGAAACACTTGTTACTGAATCTTATTTCCCCCTTTTTCTGTCGCTGAAAATATATTATTTCTTTTCCTTGCCATTGGCTGTATATTGGATAACATTTCATTTACCAGAATATTCTGGAGAATTCTTTTTTTTAATGAATTTCCTTTCTTTTTGTTTATTTTCCTCACCGCCTTCTTATCACGGCGGTAGAAGGGATTGTAACGAGATGAATAAAGGCACAAAGGAAATATATATATATATATATATATATATATATATATATATATATATATGTGTGTGTGTGTGTGTGTGTGTGTGTGTGTGTGCGCGTGTGTGTGTGTGTTGAGAAGAAGAGGGAGAGAAAGAGAGAGAGAGAGAGCGAGAGTGAGAGAGCGAGAGCGGGAAACCTTGCGTATTAATAATACGAATACAAAGAAAAATATATGATGGGAATATGTTACAAGAAATCTCTTTGTCATTGAATTGATTTCTCTGTGTTACTTTTGAAGCAGTTGGTTATAAAATTTGCCTCATTTTCCGAGCCATTTTTCCAATTTTTTTTTTTTGTACCTTGTTCTTACATCAAATTTATTTCGACATTTTTTCTTTTTTTTTATCCCGGTTAAAATAAAGAAAACACATTTTTTTCTTGTTTTCAATCGTCTTCCGATCTTGTTTTATTCATTCGTCTTTTTAAATACATTTCACGTCTTTATGTTCTTTTTCTGTTTCGGATATATATCTGAGCTTTTATTTTAAAAAGAATTCTTTGTTTTTCGGTTTTTTAAAAACATCTTTTATCACTTTCTTTGGCTTTCTTCTTTGCTTAGTGCATTTATCTACATTTTGTATTTCTTTCTTTAAAAATATATTTTTTCATTATTGAATTTCGTCTTTCTTTACTGTTCTTCTTTCTTTTCTTCTTTTCTGTCTTTTTTAATAGTAAAAAAAACACCCGTTTTCAATTTTCAGTCTTTGGAATAATTTGCTTAACGCTAGATTATTTATTTATTTATTTAAAACATGTTTTTTCATTTACTTTTGGATTTCGTCTTTACTGACTTTGTTCTTCTTTGTCTTTCTTTCTTTCTTTCTTTCTTTCTTTCTTTCTTTCTTTCTTTCTTTCTTTCTTTCTTTAAAAAACATATTATTCATTTTTGAATTCTTTTAAACATTTCTTTTCAGTCTTCGAATATAGTCATTTACAATGTTATTCTTTCTTTTTTTCTTTCTTCAAAACACGTTTCTATCCTCTTTAAATTTCGTCTTTATTTTCTTTTTTTATTCGTTTTTTAAAAAACGACATTTTCATTTTTGACTTTCGTCCTAAATTGTTTTTCTTCTTTTTTTTTCTTTTCTTTTTTTCCTTATTTATAAAAAACACTTTTTATTGAATTTATTGCTATCCTTTATATATTTATTTGTTTAACACATATTTTTTCATTCTCATTGGATTTTAACTTTACTGACATTGTTTTTCTTCTTAAGTCAAAAACGTTTTTTTTTAATCTTTGAATTTCGTCCTTATAATTTTTATTTGTTTCGTTCTTTCTTTAAAACATGTTTGCATCCCCTTTGAATTTCGTCTTTACCGTCTTTTTCTTTCTTTCTTTCTTTCTTTCTTTCTTTCTTTCTTTCTTTAAATCACGTTTTCATCCCCTTTAAATTTCGTCTTTATTTTCTTTTTTCATACTTTTTTAAAAATCGTTTTTTCATATTTGACTTACACTCATTAAATTTACTCTTTACTACCTTTTTGTTTGTTTGTTTTTCTTTCTTTAAAACAATTTTTTATCCCCTTAAAATTTCGTCTTTATTGTCTTTTTCTTTTTTCTTTCTTTTTTCTTTAAGACGTCTTTTAATCACATTAAATTTCGTAATTACTGCCTTTCTTTCTTTCTTTCTTTCTTTCTTTTTCTTTCTTTCTTTCTTTCTTTTTCAACTATTTTCTCTCATCTCATGCATAATCTCTATTCCATTTCTTTCTCTTGTTTTCTTTTTCTTTTTTCAATTCAACCATTTCTTTTTTTGTTTCTTTTCTATTTTTATTCTTATTTTTGCATTATTTTTAGTTTTTTTTTAGCCATTAACTTCTTTGTTTATTTCTCAGCTTACCAGTAATTTTCGTCATTGTTCATTCATCATCCATTATGCTGTTCTTTACCGCCCTTTTTTTTAAAAAAAAAATAATTTCTTCATTCAACTTCTTTCCTAAGTTTTATTTCCTGTAGATTTTTTTCTTTTTTTCTATTCCCTCTGATATTTTCTGTACTACGATTATCTTTTTTTCATAACATTCAATCAATATTTCCCAATATTTTTCATCCATTTTTATTCTTCTTCCGTCCAAACATATATTTCTACTTTTATTTCGCCCTCTCCTCGTCGCCCTTCTTCTTCTTCTTCTTCTTCTTCTTCTTTGAAATCACGATAAAACATGGGAAACAGAACAAAACGATAATATAAATAACTGAAGAATAAAACAAAAAAGTCTCCCTTCCCCCCAAAAAAAGAACCAACCTAAACAAAACATAGCATGAATTATATAAAAATAAAAAAAAATTTTTTTCCATCCCCCAACAAAGTATATGCAAGAACTGACCGACATATCAGCAGCTTGCATCAATTTCAACCATATTAGGTTATGTGAAAAGAGATATTGATCACATTTTATATATATATATATATATATATATATATATATATATATATATATATATATATATTTCTTTTTTCAAGAATCAATGTAACATTAAATATGAACACAGAAATAAAAACGTCTACTAATAAGCAAGGAACATGACTGAAAAGGCACGGGCGAACATATGTACGCCTAATCAAGTTAATATGTACACTTGCGTGTATATTCATTTTTCCGCGCACACATGTGCGCTTGCGTGTTCACCCCACAAAATATAACGATCTCACTATTCACGTGTATATATATATATATATATATATATATATATGTGTGTGTGTGTGTGTGTGTGCGTGTGTGCGTGTGCTGTGCGTTTACACACACACACACACACACACATATATATATATTTTTATTTTTATTCCATTTGTAAACGCGTTTTTACGCAACCTAGGTTTCTACCATGAGTGGTGTCTTCAGGCGATTTGCAATAATGGATTTTACCGTTTACCGTTTTTTTAAGAACGTTCTAGTAACGGTGTTCTTGTTTTTTTTTAGCGCTCACGTGCCAGGGAATTTTTGAACGCGCAATTTTTAAAATTACAAGGAATTATGACGTTTTCATCCGTGGTTGTATGAACCTAAGAGGTGTTTTTTTTTTTAGTATGGTTACACTTAGTCATAGTTTCCGTTTATTCATTCAATAGTTCGTTTTTGTTTGGGAATAACATAATTACTAACTTTTCTTCCTGGCACAGTCTACATATTTTGCCACCGTCGTAAGACTTGGCTGTTTTTACAATACTCCAGGTTATGTGTGGGTCTTTTCCATATATTGATTTTAATTTCCACACGTGGCTAACCAATTCTGAACAGTTTTTGAAGTTTTCTATTTTGAATGTAGACTTCTGATTGAACCACCTGGTTTTAAATGTGTCTTTGGTTAAACCAAAATATATTTTATTTTGGCCATTTAAATCATGTACATTTGCTTTGTAAATGACTCCTTTTGTGCTGCAAAGTCCTTGAAGTGGGCATTCATTTTTGTCCCTGCAGTTGCATTCTTTGTGAGTGGTCTTGTTCTGTACACTGTTATCTAAGATTCTGGCGTTTTATTTTTTATGAGACTATCTAAATTACTAGTGCAACTATGACTTAGCTTGATTGTGTTTCTGTTGAAAATTTTGTTTAGTTCCAATCCTTTTAGAAAGTGTCTATCTATCAGTTTAAAAATATTTGTCCTATTTTGGTCTTTATCTCTAAATTTGATTTGAGAGGTAAAGACTAAAATAGGACAGATATATTTTTAAACTGGTAAACGGTAAAATCAGTTATTGAAAATCGCTTGAAGACACCACTCATGGTAGAAACCTAGATCGCGCAATAACTCGTTTACAAATAGAAAATATTCAAAAGTTCTACAATATAATTGTATTGAACACTTTTTAATCCAAATGTGCACTGGTTTAATATGACCAGAAACTAAGTAGTTAAACAATCAATCAATCAATCAATTAATCAATATATAATATATATACACTTTGTTATAATTATTTTGGAATTATCCGTTGTTTTGTAAACAAGCGTTCCCAATGCTATAGCGATAACTAGTGTAGGGGCCTCGTCTATGTTTGTCATATTGGCATTGTGCCAAACACAACCGAAGTCTTCACAATTTAAAATATCAGAAAGTTGAAAGAATTAACATGTTTGTAAAATGACTGAAATTGTATTAACAAAACAGAATAACATCAGTTTGAAAGAAATGAAATTCTTAACTATGTAAATGTTCAAAGAGAAAATTTACGTAGTTATCCAATTTCTAAGAGAAATAGTAGTAAGAAGTTAAGAATACTTGTAAGTAGCAGAATGTGTGTATGCAGAAAGATTAAAAGATTTCTTATAAAGTCTGTGTTCCCTTCCTTTTTTATGGCCGGCGAGAAAGTGAAAAGGAAGGTGAAGCCACAAAAAAAAAAACAAAAAAAAAAACAAAAAAACTGTACTTATCGGACGTTAACTTTTAGGAGTCAGTTGAAATATCTTGTTGTTCTTGTTGTTGTGTTTTCTTTGTTGACTGCGAGAATGTTGAGGATGGAGAAGAAGAGGCAAAAGAAAATAGTACGATTAAAGAAGGAGATGTCCTTGTCAGTGTCAAGTTTTTGTCCCATGTTGTTGGTGTATGATATCGCTGGTTCCATCTTACTGACTGATTCCGACATTTTTTTTGTTTGTTTTTATAGTCATTTAATTTTTCCAACAGGATTGGCTAACTTTTCTCTCATTTTTTCTCATCGCTTCCTTCTATTGATTAGAAAATTAATTTAACATCGGATCTCGACATTTGGCTTTTTCTTTCAGTATGAGGTCAATCGTTTTCCTATTGGTCAAAATTAAATTTCACACTGGATTGTGAATTTTGTCTTGGTCTGGTTTTTCCAAAATGTTTTCAGTCATTCTGATCCGATTTTGTGGGTGTGCAATTTTACTTTTTGCACTTCAGTTAATTGTTGGATGATATAAGATTTGTATCCTATACCCAGGATATGTGTTGTGGCGCAGTGGATATCGGCTCGGAACGAGAAATCCAGTTGAATCCATTGTATTCACTTACGCGCAAATACCCTTGAGAAAGGTATTAATCCGTCTCTTCCCCCAGTCATGGATTAAATAATAGGACAGATTGGGTTCTATAGCCTTGGTCGGCAATCAGTCTACCGCAGAAAGCAATAGCAACCTACTGCGGGATAATATTCTGCCCAGTCAGTCATGTCTCTTTCGAGACATGATCACCCAAGCGTGTATCACGTATGGCACTTAACTGACTGACTGGTTTTTTCAAAATGTTTTCAGTCATTCTGATCCATTTTTGTGGGTGTGCAATTTTACTTTTTGCATTTCAGTTAATTGTTGGATGATATGGGATTTGTATCGTATACCAGATGATATGGGATTTGTATCGTATACCAGATGATATGGGATTTGTATCGTATACCAGATGATATGGGATTTGTATCGTATACCAGAAAAAGTAAATTTCAGAAGTGTGTTACTGTTAAGTGTAAGTAACTCAAAAGCATTTTAAAACATTTACCATATCTGCCATATTTAAAACATTAAAACATTACTACCATATCTGTAATAAATTTTGTTTGCCATCACAAAAATTATAGTTTGTGGGGATTAAAATAAAAACAAAAAATAAAATGAAATAAAACAAAATAAAATAAAAAGACAAAAGATAATAATAATCTCCCAGGAGACCACTAACAGGAAAGACGGTTCGCGCATGCGTTAAATAAAAACTTAGGAATCACAGTCTTTTCTAACTGGGACTCTCAATGCTTTTGCTCGTCTAAAAGATCGTCATCATTTCGTGACTATTAACCAGTCCTAAAATATTTCTAGTTTCTCCATTTCCTTCTTTTCCATTAGTTTATTCATTTTTCAGAGACGAAAGCAATTCAACAGTTATTGGGGGTTTAAGTGAAAGAACTCTAAAAAAAACCCCTACCCAATAATAATAATCATCACATCGATTATATTAAGTTTGTCACCCCTGAAGATGATCTTGGAGGAAATCAAAACTACTTGGGTTAACAAAAAATACGCCGCCTTTCTTTGTTATATATCGACAAACAACAAACACGCATATATATAAAAATATAAAGTTATATTTTTATTAATGACGATGAACCGTGTAGAATAGGGAACAGAGAATTGAGAGAGCGCGCTTCTAATGGGTTGACGGGAGTGTAGTCTTATCTGTTGTGTCTCTCTTCACCGGCCGATCTCTGTTGCTTCTCTACTGGCGAATCCGTGTGCCGAGGTCTTTTTATAATCTTCCAGAACCGGGACTTTTTCTTCCGGTTTTGCCTCGCCCACGCACGCCCACGTAATTCTCAGAGACACCTGTTCTGTTTGCCTCTGTAGTTATTTCCGCTGCTGCCGGAAATAAGGTCAAACAACATCCGTTCCTTTCAACGACCGGAAACACCCTCGCTTGCATCAGCCTTCCTCGGGTGGGGCCAGATTGTTATATTACATTTCTCGCCCTCCCATTTTCCAAAATGTTCACCTAAGAACATTTTAAGCGCAACACCCTCACACTCCTCCCCATGCCACACAAGCCCGACAATTGTATAAAACATGTGCACGCCAAAACAACAAAACATGTGCATGCCGAAACAAAAAAAACAACAAAAAAATATATAGGGGAGCCTACATCGGCAACCCAACAATGTTCGTGTCCATCGTGAAAATTGTTCTACCAGCTCGATGTTTCATTGTTCTTTTTTTTTTTTTTTGTTTAATATCCATTTTCACAGAATTAGGCAAAGTTCTTAAAAATGTTCATTTTCTTTCTCGACTCTGTCCATAAGCGTAGACGCCTTGATGCACGACCACATGATCATAGGCGGTAACCGCGCCCCAGTTTCTAAACTGACATCGAGTAAATGACCTTTGATCAACACCATGCGTGTTTCTGCTCGAGTTTATTGTTACACATGTAACTTCATTTAATTTAATTTAATTTCAAACATACTATGTTTGAACACAGAAAAATGGCCATTATCTGCAGTACATATCATTCATAGTCTGACCGAGAAATGTTCAATAGAAAATGAAGAAAATTACCCTGATTCCAACGTTAATCCGCATGCAATTTACTTGTGGAGGATTAGAGGTTTCATCTATATTAATTTAGTCTAAAACAATGGACCCGTGACTCGTAGTTCCTTAGTTTGTACAATGTTTTCTATTCCTTGAACTGCTTCCTCTGGATTCGAATCCAAGCATATCTGATTTGTTGACATCTCTCTGTTTAACGCAGAGACATTTGAGTGTTGAACACCCGTTGACCCCGGAGTACTATTCACAACGGATAACTCCCTTTCCTTTCCCGAAGCACTGTTGCTTCTTTCACACTTAAAAATCCGCTTCCTAGCTATTATTCCAAGGATTATCATAACGCCGACTATGCCAGCAATGACTCCTATCGTCAACTTCTTCGGGAGTTCTTCATATCCTTCACTAAATCTTTCCATATCTATCTGTTCCAAGGTATTTACTAGTTTGCGGATAGGAATCTCCTCCATATCGCGCAATTCTACCGGCATGGTGTCCACTGAAAAATTGGGAAATTTCTGCGTAATTGGGGACCAAACCACTGAACCAGAGACGTATAATTTACTTTATGCTTTAGATACTATTAATAATTTTCCACGTTTGTATCTTCCTAACTATTTCACTTAAACTATCGTTAATCCTCCCACTGCTTCTTTCCCAATCCTATAGCATATCAGCCAATAAGTCTACAAGACTTTTCAGTTGTTCTTTCTTTTTGTTCCGATCAACTGTGGAATCTGCAGGTCTATCCGTGTCAATATAAAGTTTTCAGAAATTAATATATCTTCAAAAGATATTTCCCAAGTCACATAAATGAAAATTCACAGAGGATGTTGAATTGATGGGAACCTGCACAAAAGCATAATTCACAAACATAGAAATGTAAATCATTTTGTAGTGTACAGTCATTGAAAAGAAATCCAAAAAAAGAAAACCTAACACTGCACAAACCAAAGGAAACATTGTTATCAACAAGTTAATCCAATTATCCACTTTAAAGAGTAGAAGAAACTTCCTTTACATGATTTTACATTTCACTTACTCAATAAAAGTAAGATTAATTAAGCAACATACCAGTAAACTCACTTCACATATATGGTAAAATATTAACAAAAAAATAAATCATTAACTCAGATGTTTTATACTTACAGAAAGGTAAATATCTCAACTTTATTCCTCCTGTCAACCCCAACCTATGCGCTCTCCGCTAGGCGTACTACTCTCTGCATGTAGTCCTGCACCCCCTCCGTTCTACCCTTAATGTGTTCGACACCGAACAATCCACATTTCTCAATTCTAGGGTCAGATCGGCAAAAGTATGCTGTTCCATTTTTTTTTTCTAACTAGACTTATTATAAACAAGAGCAAACACACACACTATCAAATCAAAGAGTCACCTACCTTGGCTGATGTCTATAGTCGTGCGGCTGCTTCTATTTTCGTCTTCTTTTTTCTTTCTATCTGGTAGTTTTAAGTCCGTTGAATTTCAATCGTCGCCGTGGCAACCAGCTCGCATCTAACTGTTTTGTTGTCTTAAAACAGCAAGTCACTAGGCACCAATTATGCGTCTCAAAACAGCATATATATAAAAATATAAAGTTATATTTTTATTAATGACGATGAACCGTGTAGAATAGGGAACAGAGAATTGAGAGAGCGCGCTTCTAATGGGTTGACGGGAGTGTAGTCTTATCTGTTGTGTCTCTCTTCACCGGCCGATCTCTGTTGCTTCTCTACTGGCGAATCCGTGTGCCGAGGTCTTTTTATAATCTTCCAGAACCGGGACTTTTTCTTCCGGTTTTGCCTCGCTTACGCACGCCCACGTAATTCTCAGAGACACCTGTTCTGTTTGCCTCTGTAGTTATTTCCGCTGCTGCCGGCAATAAGGTCAAACGACATCCGTTCCTTTCAACGACCGGAAACACCCTCGCTTGCATCAGCCTTCCTCGGGTGGGGCCAGATTGTTATATTACATCATGATTAACTTCAAAGATAATTAGAGAACTAGAAAGGATTATTATAAAAATAGACAAAATATATATTATTTAATGAAACATTATTTCAATGAAGGTATGCTGCCTAGACACACACACACACACACAGACACAGACACAGACACACACACACACAGACACAGACACAGACACACACACACACACACACACACACAGACACAGACACACACACACACACACACACACACACACACACACACACACACACACACACACACACAGAGGCACACGCGCGGACAACTATACCGGGTACGGTGTATAAATTATCGCCTAAATTAGACGAAAAAAGAAAATAACGCCGACATATCATTTTAACATGTATATTTACCGAATTACACAAAACTATCTTCAAATACTAAGGAGTAAATTTATTCAATAAAATCGATATTAGTCAAACGACTTCGAAATCTCTTCTGGACGGTCTTATTGTTTAAGTTGGTGAATGCTGTCATAATTCTTGCTTTCAGTTCATCTTTAGTATTGCAAGGAGTTTTGTTGGTCTCTCGATCAACTGCACCTCACTTATAATGGATTTGCAGTCTGGGGAGTTAGGTAGCCAGGTGTCAGGGGAAATGTGGTCGCAGAAATCGTCGCAGAAAGCTATGACTGGGTTCTCCTGTTTGAGTGGCATGGTGCAGAGTGCTGTTGTTAGACTCTTCCAGCGGCTATTCTTGTAAGCTAGACAGCATTACCTTCTGAAGGCACTTAATGTAGGCCTCCGTGTTAAGTCTGAGGCCATCACCAACAAATTCCGTTCTTTTTTATCAGAACGATCAGAGTCAGCAGTCCGAGCTGCCTTACCTTCGTAATCACCATCAGACTCATCCAACTCTTCTCAAATCCTCTGAACCGTTCTGAGATCGACAACCAAACAATCTGAAATGTTGGTATTGGAAATTCCGGAGCGAATTCCAAGCAGTACAGCATACTGGTCGTGGATTTCCGCCCGAGTGCATTGCATTAGGGTTCTCTTTTTCTCACAGACCGTGCCCAACTGACCCTACTATACTGTGACGTCAACAAAATCAAAAACATAATATATATCGGAGTAGTAAATTTTTTGTAGTATTCTTAATTTTTTCCGTTTGGTGCTTGCAAGGGAGTGTAAATATTTTTCGTAGTGTCTATTCTCTAAACCTTTCGGTCATTTTAGCCATTCTCAAGGGTTTGTTACTAATTGTTACTAATTGTTACTAATTCCTTTTCACTGTTGTCTTTAAAGATGCAATTGCATGATCACCAGTACTACACAATTTTGTTGATCTGATTCTATTTTTCTTATTTTCTATGTTATTCTTTTTTTTTAAATGTGTTGGCATTTGTGTATGAATTTCCATATATGTTTTGAGAGGGTTGTGCTATTAACATATTTTTTGTTCTTTAATGATATTTTTGTAAGTAGTTTTTTCTATTTTCAGGGATCTTCTGCCATTCTTATATATTTTTCGGTGTTTCCTTGGGTGTGTAGCTTGGTATATTATATTATGAAGCATTTATTATGTAGTGGGCATTTGCACTCTGCTTCTGTATATAGATTTGAGTTATAGGGTTTGTGGTGCACTGGTGATTTTTCTGTTCTTAGTTTTAGAGTATTGCTGTTGAATATATTGTGCAGTTTGTTGGATTTTGGAAGTTTTCAAACGAATTTGATGAATATTTTATTTAACTCTCTCTCTCTCTCTCTCTCTCTCTCTCTCTGTACATATATAAACACTAACGGCTATAATTATTAAGCAACCCTAGTTTTAAAAAAGTTATATATTTCATACTATTTTTAGTATTTATTGCCTAGTGGATAATTATACATGAAAATAGAATTGTTCTTTTGTTATTATTACTTTGCAAAATTTTACAGGGCAGCCAGGAAGCCTTTGCTTCGGCAAGCCAATAAGAAGAAGAGACTTGCACGGGGAAGAGAGCACAAAAACTGGACACTAGATCAGTTCATTTGATACACATGCTGTTGTGCAGTATTAAAAAAGATCCATTCTGTTTTCATTTAGAATTATGCACTTGGCAAGAAATACTAAAAATGATATGAAATACATCATTTCTTTTAAAAAACTGGGGTTGCCTAATAATTATGACCGGTTGTGTATATATAAGCATATTTGAGCAGTAACATTTCTTTTAAATGTTTTGTTGATTATGACATACAAGAAATAATTGATGAAATTTTCTTGAGCTTTTCTAGTATTCTTAAATTGTTCTGTTTGCTGGGGTAAGTAATTGTAAAGAATTTTCATTGTGGCTTTACTCTCAAGGTTTCGGCCACTTCTTTAGCCATTCTGTAGTAGTTTGTTGTCAGTCGTTACTAATTTCTCTTGTTTTTCTTTGTTGTCATTTGTGTTGAAGTTGTGTGATGAATGGTACTTTTCATTACTGGCTTCCCGAAAAGAACTTGGCTGCAATTCGAGCTGGCTTCCCTCTATTAAAAAAATTAATAGTGATATATATATATATATATATATATATATATATATATATATATATATATATATATATATTATTTTATTAAATTACTTTAATCCGAAATGGAAAAGTTGGAAGGTGAATTCCAAGAACCTGATCCTAATTAATATTAAGAATTTTAAAACTTTTAATATTAAAAAATGATACAGGAGGAGAGTTCAATGTAATTAAATTTACACATTTACACAGCCAATATAAATTGAAATAAATTTTCAAAATTCAAAAATTTTTAATGAACATTTCAACATGAAATCCCTAAGAGAGATTTCACGTCTCCTTAGCAACAGTCTAAATCAAAATGAAACCTTCATTTTGATTTAGACTGAACTTCAAACGCTGATGGATCATTTCTCTCAGGCATGCAGAGACTTTGGGCTGACCATTAGCTTAAAAAAACAAGCGTCCTGGGTAAAGGTACCGCAGCTCCACCAGTCATACCTACCTTGGTTCTACCATCACTGGCAACCTCTTCCTGGACATAGAGCTCGACAAGAGAATTGGGAAAGCAGCCACAACCTTTGCGCGCCCCACAACACGTGTTTGGACGAACAATAAGCTGACAGTGAAAACAAAGATGGAAGTGTAAAACATCTGTGTCATCAATGCACTGCTATACGGCAGCTAGACATGGGCCACGTACGCTAGGCAAGAGAGGCGTCTGAACACCTTCCACGCGAGAAGTATCCGACGCATATTGGGAATCTCATAGCAAGACAAGGTGCCCAACACTGAGGTTCTGTCTCTCGCCGGTCTGCTCATCATGTTTACACTCCTTAAACAGCGCAAACTCCGCATGTCCACCGCATGCCAGAGGGTTGAATTCCAAAAGATCTGCATGGAGAGCTGGCCTCTGGAAGAAGACCCACTTGGCGGCTACAGCTGCGGTATCGTGACATCGTAAAACACAATATAAAACCTGTGGGCATCAACACGGAGTTGAGAGAGCGTAGCAGTCAACCGGACTAAATGGAAAGGAACCCTGACCCAACAACTCAAATCAATCGGGGAGTAACTGACATGTCGCCATGGAGAGGCGGGTTCGCAGAAAGCAAAATGATAGCACCGACAGACCAGAAACAAAATATAAATGCAGCATCTGCAACAAAGATTGTCACTCCGCATCGGCTTCTATAGTCACAGACGCTAATACTTCAGTCAAGCAGACAACTAGGATGCTACCCATAGTCAATCCTGACCAACAGAGGCCTACTACTAGCCTCTTACTAATTTCGGTAAAGTGTTCGAGGCCATTATCAATGTTGAAATAGTTAATCATTTCACATCTCACAATCTACTCACTGACAAACAGTATGGCTTCCACTTCAAATGCTCTAACACTAATGTGCTAACGGCTAATACTGAATATATATAACAGGCTGTTGAAAAGGACAGTGAAACCTGTGCTATTGTTTTAGATATCTTTTAAGCGTTTAACAGGGTTTGGCATGCTGGCTTTCTGCGCATGTTACAGTCCATTTATGGACAATTGTTTGGTTTAATCCGATCGTTTCAATCAAATCGTGAAGTGAAGGTCGTTTTGAACGGGCATGCCTCCAGATCTTTTCATAGTCTACTTCCAAGTAGTCATCTATCCAGATGACATCAGCATTTACTCTAGTCTCAATAAGAAATTTTCCAAGGCTAACAAAGTAAACCTCTTGAAAAGGTCCTCCAGTCTGTGTTGAAATTCGGTAAGAAATGGCTTGTAAATTGTAATATTTCCAAAACAAAGCTAGTCTCCTTTAACCACCATAGAAGAACTTTCCTACCTGATGACGCTAGTCTCCTAAATATATGAATTCATATATTCCCTCTATAGCTATGGCTGAATAAAAGAACATATTCTAGGTTTGGTTGGCAACTGTTCTCAAAGAAGGTAAAACTATGAGTTCAAAACAGACAAATTTAGCCTTGTTTGGGAAACAGATTAAGATAAGGAAATGACGAATTCAAAACCTGAGGCAAGTATTTTGTCGACTTTGTGGCACACGGTGCGCACAAATTCACTGTATTCAGTTCTATGGAAAATGTGGTTGGTTCTGCAGAAAACTTCATCACTATAAACAAATTATAGAAAGGCTGTTCGTTTCTGTTGTATGGAGCTACTTCTAATTGTTATTTGCTATGTTCCGATGATCAAATGAGAGCATTTACTACTAATCCTATTGGGATAAAAGGGAAGACAGCATACGAGAGAAAGAAAGGGCAAACGATCCTTCTAATGCCTCAAACAAAGAATAAAACAACATCGTCGAGCAAATTTGAATGTAATTTAATAACATTAGTGGTAACAAGTGAAAGAGAAAAGGTGATCTCCGAAGGGTTAAAGACAGTTCGTAAACAGTCTAGAGAAATTGAGTTCGTAAAATAATTTCCGTGAATGTATTGATGCGTCAGTGTGTACATAATATATATATATATATATATATATATGCGTATGTATGTATGTATGTATGTATGTATGTATGTATGTATGTATGTATGTATGTAACTCATAAGAAATATCGTTCCCTGCAGTTAGCGTTCGGGTAATTGTTTTGTCTCGATTGGGTCGATATCTCTGTATGTTGTGTGTGCCCGAATGAAACTTTATTCAGCGTGGTGTGAGGAAGCGAATGCTCCGTGTGTTTCTGCTCGATGGTAGAACGCCACGAGTCTAGTACTAAGTCAGAAGAGAGATCGCCTGCCAGGCTATAGTTTTGGAGCTGCGCCCATTTACCATCTGCATATGAATTCAAATTTTCTGAAATCGGATGGCCGTTTCGACGGGTAAATTTAACACCCATCAACGAGAACAAAACATTATGGGAAAATAAATTTATTTTCTTGTGTGTGCATAAAAAAGGGAGGTAAGAGCAAGGAAAAAGAGAAGATAAAAAGAAAAACGGGCAGATCATTGCTATCGGAACCTGTAGGATCTGCCACTTATTCTCTGTCAGTCTATTTGTCTGTCTGTCGGTCTCTCTCTCTCTCTCTATAAATTAATTTGTATTTAAATAACAATCCCACTTATACAAGTGTCATTAAAGACGACTGACAATTATCCTTGATCGTTGCAGTCCTAGTACCTTTATCCTTGGTAATGGTTAATAGAATAGCCGAAGGCGCTCGGATCTATAGAACACTCTGACCGCTTTTACACTCTTTATGTCCAGAATAGTAAACACTAATAAGAACACAAGAAAAATTAAATAACAAGCCTAATCGCAGTACGTTATCAGTTATCTTTAATATATATATATATATATATATATATATATATATATATATATATATATATATTACTTAGTTTGTGGTGATAAAATAAAACCAGTGCACATTTGTATTAAAAAGTGTTCAATGCAATTATATTGTAGAACTTTTGAATGTTTTACATTTGTAAACGAGTTATTACCTGACCTAGGTGTCAAAACTTCTCCATCACGTGATCGTTCAAAAAACCAAAAACCAAAAAAACAACAAAAAAAAAAACCCCAAAAAAACAAAAAACAAAACACCGTTCAAATAAATAAATAAATAAATAAAACAAAAACACCGTTACGTGAGCCTTCTTAAAAAACGGTAAATGGTAAAATCAATAATTGCAAATTGCCTGAAGACACCACATGGTAGAAACCTATGTCGCGTAATAACTCGTTTGCAAATATATATATATATATATATATATATATATATATATATATATATATATATATAGAGAGAGAGAGAGAGAGAGAGAGTGAGAGTAATGGAACTGCAAGGCCAGTTCATTTGTTTTTGTTGTTGACTGAAGACACTTGAAATTAAGATCAAAATACAAATATAATACAAGAGTTCCGAATCTTAGCTTTTATTTTTTGGTTGTTACATTTCGATGTGTTATTCTACATCATACATTCTGTTACACATAAAATAACATTCATCCTCGAAAATGGCTAAACGTATAGCTGAAAGCCCTCCTGTAAAAAAAAAACAACAACAAAAAAAAAACATTTGGACAACTTTTATATAATTTATATCCTCAAAAGTAAAAAAATCATAAGTTCGCACGAAAAATTACCAAAAAAAGAAACTTAACTATCAGACCTTGTTTGTTATTTTTAATGAAACCTGCATATATATATATATATATATATATATATATATATATATATATATATATATATATAAAGAATCTCAAGATAGCCAAAGGTTTTGGCTATCTTGAGATTCTTTATGTGTCTTTGCTCTACTTTTGCTTTTCAATTGTACTTTTGCATTTGTTTGTATTTGTATCGAGCACTTTTTCTTCTTTTTTGTGGTTGGTTCCGTTTGGGGTTTTTTTCTTTACTGCGGAGTATCGTATGTCTTGTCTTTATTCCGCGGATTTGTTTTTTTCCCCCTCTTATCCAACGCCTTAGTGCGACGGATGTTAACGGAATTAGATTCGGTCTGTTATTCGTTTTTCTTAAAGTTTATCTTTGTATAAATTTAGGATTTAGATACTTACAGAGTCTGTTTAGTTATTATTTTGAATATATATATATATATATATATATATATATATATATATATATATATATATTCGCGTAATAACTCGCGTAATATGTATATATATATATATATATTCGTCATCCACATACAAGCCTGCTTCGCAGCTCATCAGTGTGGCTAGACTTCCACTTGCTTTTGGCCGGGATCGAGACTCAATCAATTCGATGTTCCTCGGAGTAGCTAACACCTATGCCATAGGCTCCTGGCATCAGAGAAGGGAATTTTTAGCGTGTTGCATATAAGCGGGGTATACACACGCCAGTCTCCAAAAGAACTCAATTCATTTATAGAGAGTAACGCATAAATTGCGGAAGTTGTAACTTTTAAAAAAATTTTCCTCTCTAGAGCGTTTAATCGTAATATATTCGTCATCCACATACAAGCCTGTTTCGCTGTATCACAGCTCATCAGTGTGGCTAGAAATCCATTTGCTTCTTGCCGGGATCGAAACTCAACCGATTCTGTGTCAATCGGAGTCGCTATATATATATATATATATATATATATATATATATATATATATATATGAGTAATAATAACGGTATCTCCATTTATTGAAAATAGCTAAATCTATTTTTTGTGAATCTAATAAGATAAAATATGTCTAAATATATAAAGATAAATAGGTTTTCAGAATAAGTGTTAATTTTATTCCCTTAATTTGTACTTGTCTGACCTTCGTTGACTGCTGTCTAGCATGCACACACAGGCAACATATCAGAACATATGAGGGGTGCGGAAAAGTTCTCGCCTCGACCAGGATTTGAAAATAGGTTGGTCTACAAGCACTTATTATCCGTGGGCACAGTCTGAAAATCATTAGATCTGCAGATGGCACTGTCTGGATGGCAGACACAGAAAGAAAATTGCAAGAACTCTTTGATAATACAATAAAAGAAAGCGAGAAGAAAAGACTATCAATTCTAAGAAGACAAAATACGCAGTTGTTAGCAAAAAGAACAACTTTGAGGTACATATTGTGGATGTCAAAATCAAAAGGTACGAACATTCAATTATTGAATAAAAAAAAGCGAGAAGAAAGGACTAACCATCAATTCGAAGGAAATAGATGATTGTCAGCAAGAAGAACAAAGATGTAACCTACTAACTGAAGATGCCAAGATCAAGCAAGGATTTAAGTCTAAATATCTGGGAAGTGTTTTTAGCAGTTGAAGGGCACTGTGACACAGATATAAAAAGAGCCATCTAAATAGCGAAAGATACCTTCCAGAAAGATGCCTAAAGAAAGTATTAGGAAACAGGAAAATTAGAACCAACAGAAACTAAACAACTCTCTCTCTCTCTCTCTCTCTCTATATATATATATATATATATATATATATATCTCATCATCATCATCATCATCCCCTTTTATACTCAATGGTGTGTAGGGCTGTAACTTTTTGTTACTGTTTCGGTTACAAACTGTTTTTTATGGGGCAGGGTTGTTAGCACTTCGCCCAACCCCCAAACCTGGAGGACCAGTGGACCATTCTTGGTCCTTACGTTTACAGCATCTGGTATTCCCAAATGGTCACCCATCTAAGTACTGACCAGGCTCGATGTTGCTTAACTATATATATATATATATATATATATATGTTGCTTAACTATATATATATATATATTTTTCGCGTGTTTTTTCGTATATATATATATATATATATATATATATATATATATTAGTCATCCACATCGTAATGAAAGCATAATATATTAGTCATCCACACACACACACACACACACACACACACACACACACACACACATATATATATATACATATATATATATATTATAATATATTAGTCATCCATACACATACACACACACACACACACACACACACATATATATATATATATACGGTGACCTTTATTTCCAACAGGATAGGGCCTCTCCACATTATTCAAGAGCAGTCCGTCAGTATCTTGATGAAACATTTCCTGAGAAATGGATTGGCCAAAGAGGTCAAGTTGATTGGCCAGCACGTTCACCTGATTTGAACTCAATGAATTTCTTCTTTTCGGAAGTACTCAAGGACAAAGTTTATAGTTGAAAGCCAAGAAGTTTTAATGATTTGAAAAATTGCATAAGAATTGCATTTCAAGAAATTAATACCCAAAGAAACTTATGCAAAAATCTTTATCAAAGCGTGAAGGGTAGACTTCAAAGTGTAAATTGTGGTTATTTTCTATGCATAGCTTAGATGTGGCACAAGGCCGAAAGTATGGGACACCCAGTGAGGATCGAAATCACTACTCAACTGTCATGATTTTACCGTGAAAAGCTTGTTAACCATTACTCTACCTCGAGGTGTCCAAGCTGTGTAAATTGTGATAAACAACAGTTTGAGCACCTGCGTTGATAAAATTTAAGCGTTTTTGTATTATTGTCCACAATAAAATTTAATTGTCAATGTAATAATTGTAATTGTCAATGTAATAATTGTATGAATAAATATGCTTGTATATACAATATTCTTCCAGCTACTGGCGGGTGGTTGATCCCCAAGCGGGGGTCAGAACACTATGAAAGTATAAAGATATATTTTTATAGTAAAAATACGAAAAAATATATCTTCGTAAAAAAAAAAAAAAAAAAAAAAAATTACCAGCAAAACGTTTTTGAAAAAAAAAATCAAAGCATATTCTATTCATACAAATCTATCTTATTCGTAATTGGAGTAGATAGATGTTAATTGGAGTAAATAGATCTAATTGGAGTAGATAGATCTATCGCCCGGTTCACACTCTACCCTCGTCTGTTGAACAGGTTAAGAGGCTCGACCCTTGTTCCCTGTTTACGATGTTGTTTCCGGCTTTCTCTTTTCCAATCTTCTCACTTTGTTTTTTTTTTTCAATTGGAGTAGATAGATCTATCTATCGCCCGATTCACACTCCACCCACGTCTATTGAACAGGTTAAGAGGCTCATCCCTTTTTCCCTGTTTAGGATATGGTTTCCGGCTTTCTCTTTTCCAATCTTCTCACTTTATTTTTTTTTCAATTGGAGTAGATAGATCTATCTATCGCCCGATTCACACTATTCACGCCCGATTCACTTCTATTGAAGAGGCTCATCCCTTGTTCCCTGTTTAGGATGTGGTTTCCGGCTTTCTCTTTTCCAATCTTTTCACTATTACGTAGCCCCCTGAACATCAGTGGCGTTACCGCCTTGCTCGGGGTGATACGATTAAAAGAAAATCAATGTTATCATTTACATTTTACCTACTTTTACGCCACTCCGCCTATATATACATCTAGACACATCCACTTGCTTCTGGCCGGGATCGAAACTCAACCAAGTTAGTGTTAGTCGGAGGCGCTACCCACTAAGCCATAGACGCATGGAATCAGTGAACGGAAATTTTAACGTGTTGTATATAAGCAGTGTATACACCCGCCAGTCAACGAAAGAAGTCAATTCATTTCTGATAAGTCACGCATATATCGCAGAAGTGGAAACTTTTTAAAATTTTCTTCTCTAGAGAGCTCAATCGTAATGAGAGCATAATATATTTGTCATTCACATACAAGCCTGTTTCGCTGTATACTATGTAGCTAGACACATCCACTTGTTTCTGGCCGGGATCGAAACTCGACCGATTTGGTGTCAATCGGAGTCGCTACTCTGCTAAGCCATAGGCGCATGGAATCAGAGAAGGGAAATTTTAATTGAGCTCTCAAGTGAAGAAAATTTGAAAAACAGTTTCCACTTCTGCGATATATGCGTGACTCTTAGAAATGAACTGAGTTCTTTCGGTGACTGGTGTGTGTATACACTGCTTATATACAACACGTTAAAAATTTAAAAAAGGTGCATATATATATATATATATATATATATATATATATATATATGAATAAAATAAGTAAAGATCAAGTAGGAAAAAGTGTCTTTAACCTAACATGTTTCACTTATAACAAGCTTCTTCAGAGATTTATTAAAGACGAATGATTTAAAAATCCGAAAGACAGTATGTTGATTGAGGTATAGTTTCTTTGGTCAGATACCTGTCACGTGTGATAAAGCAATGGTTGAATATTAAATGTAGAAGAAAAAAAGGTGTGTGTGTGTGTATGTGTGCGAAGTAGCTGGTCGTTCGTATCCGTGTATACCTTTCAACTAACGTGGCTAGTCAATCCCTGTTGCAGGCACCTACTCAGGCACATTTGTGTTTGTTTATACTGCAGCTGTTCTGGGCGGACCCTGTTTAGAGTTTCTGGGTAAGAGCGCGTTATCTGACGTGATCAACAGTCAGAACGCAGTCAGTACGCTGAAACATAGCAGAAACAAATTACGGCTGACGTGGGAGCATTTAAAACTCGTTATACCCCCGAGAATCAGCGAGACTTGTCATAGGTAAATGTCTCTCGACAATGAGAGTACAGATTTGCGTTTGTTTTTGATTGCTGCTGGGTGCATCTTGAACCCACAGAATATGTTTTTCATGGATTTTTTTTCTTTCAATGGGGTTACTGCCTGTCTGCTGCAGACAAATTTCCAATTGTAGGGTCTTTTGATATTAAACGACCTCCATAGCCAGAATTGTCTGCTGCCTTTTTTCAAGTTGACAACCTGTAATTTTTAAAATCAGTTATTATACAGTACACTTAAAATATTCTCATAGGCTGACATGCATATTCTATGGAACTGCAGCGGTCAAATATTTTCAATAACGTTCGCGAACATTTTGTTTTTTTTTTCATTTTCATTTTATTAATGAGGGTAACCATTGAAAACGAGAAGACCTTTGCTCAGACGATATGAAAAAAGCCATAATAAAGTTGTAAAGTAAGAAAATATATAAAGGAAAAAGATACAGAGAAAAATAGTAAATGATGAAGAAAGAAAAAGAGAAAAAGAAAGAAAGAAAAAGAAAGAGAAAAAGAAAAAGAGAGAAAAGAAAAAAGAGATAAAGAAAGTGGGAGAGAAAGAAGGAAAGAAAATAAAAAAGATGAAGAAAGGGAAAACACAAAGATTGAGAAAGAGAAACGGATAAAAAGAGAAAGAAAAAAGAAGGAAAAGAAAGAATGAGTAAAAGTAACAGAGAAAGAAATTGAAAGAGATAATAAAGAGATACTGAATGAGAACGAGAGAAACGGGTTAATAAATATAAAGAAAGAAAGAAAGAAAGAAAGAAAGAAAGAAAGAGTAAAAGAGAGAATGTGAACAAAGAAAGAAAGCAGGAAAGAAAGAGGTAAGAGAAAGAAAAAATTACGAAAGAGATATAAAGAATGACAAAAAGGAAGAATGAGAAAGAGAGAAACGAATAAAGAAAACAATAACGAGAAAGAGAGAGGGAGGGAGGGAGAGAGAGAGAAAGAGAGAGAGAGAGACAAAGAAAGAAGGAGCGAGAGAAAGAAAGGGAAAATATAAATAAATAAACAGGAAAAAGATAAGTAAATGAAAAGAAATATGAAAGTAAAGATAGATAACTAAAGGAAAGGAAAAAAGTTATTGAAAGAGAGAAAAGAAAAGAATGAAAATAAATGAGATAGACAGATTGATAAACACACACACACACACACATATATATATATATATATATATATATATATAGAGAGAGAGAGAGAGAGAGAGAGAGAGATAGAGAGAGAGAGAGAGAGCTCGAATTAAAAAAAGAGAAAATAAGCGAAAATAGTTCTAATAAACAATTTGCTTTTCAGAGACATCAAATACAGTACTGCTCATGAAAAACCTTTCTCTAAGGAAGGCAAGTTTAAACCATTGACCTCCGTGAGTGCTTTTAGGCACAAATAATGCAAGAATATATTTTTATAATCGATATCGGTCGTTGTTATGATATTCGTATTTATTTGAATTAAAGATTTTACCTACATCCAAGAATCAGTTTTTTTTAATCACCTCACATCAGGCAAGGCGATAGTGTCACTAAGACGCAAGTGGGTTTTCTTTATGTGCCATGTCCCCTCAGGATATAGGCGATCATGGCTCTTCACAATTTCCTTTTTCTTTCGCAGCTCTTAATACTCAAGATCATTAAGTAGGTTATGCGTTGTTTGCCTCTGTTTCTCTTACCTTCAATCTGTCCTGTGAGTATCAATTTTTCTAGGCGTCTTTCCTCATTATATGCCCTAGAAATTTCACCTGTCTCTTCCTGATGTTAAATATAAGTGTCCATTTTATTTCCATATTCTCTAAAAGATCATCGTTGTTCACATAGTCAGTCCATATCATCCTAAACATCCTTCTGCAGGACAATATTTCTGTTGTTTCACGTCTCTTTTTGATCTTAGAGGAGATATCCTGAAAAATGGACCTGCCGAATTGGTCTAATTGGTTGGTTAGCACGTAAACTGACTTGAATCTAATGGATTTCTTTTGGGGGAGTACTTAAGGACACAGTACTGGGCATGACTGTGAACTACTTCTAGCAGCAAGGCCTCTGATTGGGAGGTTGTGAGAAACATGCTGTTGTTCCCAGGTCCATCCTGACCCGGAGTGGTGGTACCTGTTAGGGTCCCAGCTATGGGCAAATAGTTAACACCCAAACTGGAGTCAAAACACTATGGCGGTGTAGAAATAGACTTTTATAGAAATATATACATAAAAATAGACTTTTATAGAAAAATATAGATTTTTGAAGGAAAAATATTACCAAAACACATTTTTGAAGGAAAAAAATTATTCTCAGCAAAACATTTTTGAATACAAACCTAAAGACATTTTCAATTTTCTAAAATAAAAAAAAATCATTAAAATCTGACTAAATCAACCTTCTCATTATAATTGAACATTTAAAAAAATACCTTAAAACCCCACCTTTTTGGCATTAAAAAACCCACAGAGGTGTTGATATGCCGTTAAAAAAAACTCAAACTTAGGGACAAAACTTATAGTCGAAAACCAAGAAATGCTGGTGATTTAAAAATTACATCAGAGATGCGTTTCAAGAAATTAATGCACAAAGAGAATTATTCAAAAATGTTCAGTACTTTTTTTTCTTCGTTTTTAGCAAAGTTTCTTGGTTTCTTAATATTACTGCATAGCATTTGGAAGGCAATTTTGGCTATGAGGACGAGAGAAACGGGTTAAGAAGAAGAAAGAACGAAAGAAAGAAGGATAGGTAAGAGAGAGAGAGAGAGAGAGAGAGAGAGAGAGAGAGAGAGAGAGAGAGAGAGAGAGAGAAAACGTGAACAAAGAAAGAGAGGAGGAAAGAAGGAGATAAAGAGAGATAAAGAAAGAAAATAACGAAAGAGAAAATATGTAAATAATGAAGAAAGGGAAGAATGAGAAAGAGAGAAATGAATAAAGAAAGCGGGGAAAGGGAGAGAGAAAGAAAGAAACAAAAAGAAAAGAAGAAAATGAGAGAAGCCGAAAAAAGAAAGAAAGAGCGAGATACAGAAAGGGAAAATACAAAAATAAATAAACAAGAAAAAGAGAAAAAAAAGTAAATAAAAAAGAAATATGAGAGAAAAAACAGATAAATAAAAGAAAGAAAAAAGGCAGTCATTGAAAGAGAAAAAGAAAAGAATGAGAATAAATTAGATAGATAGATAGATAGATAGATAGAGAAAGAAAGAGAGGGAAAGAGAGAGAGAGAGAGAGAGAGAGAGAGAGAGTACTCGAATTACAAAAAGAGAAAATAATTCTAATAAACAATTTGCTTTCCAGAGACATCAAATACAGTCAGTTAAGCGCCATACGTGAAACACGCTTGGGCGATCATGTCTTGAAAGAGACATGACAGAAGATTATCCCGCAGTAGGTTGTTATTGTTTTCTGCGGTAGACTGGTTCCCGACCAAGGCTATAGAACATAGTCTGTCCTGCTATTTAACCCATAACTGGAAGGAAGAGACGGATTAATACCTTTCCCAAGGGTATTTGCGCGTAAGTGAATACAATGGATTACAACTGGAATTCGAACTCGGCTCCCCCGGTTTCCTCGTTCAGAGCCGATATCCTCTGTACCACAACGCACATCAAATGCAGTACTGCTCATAAAAACCTTTCTCTAAGGGAGGCAAGGTATCTTCGGATTTCAGTGTCATACTTTCCGTCCGCTGTTAAAACACTTCCCAGATATTTAAAATGTTGTACTTGTCTAATTTTGGTATCTCCGATTTGTAATTTGCAATTTGGGTTCATCCTTTTCTGAACGACCATAATTTCTGTCTTTTTGCTGTTGATACTTAATCCTTAGGATGTGCGCTGTGGTGCAGTGGATATCGGCTCGGAACGAGAAATCGGGGCACCGAGTTCGAATTCCAGTTGAATTCATTGCATTCACTTACGGGCAAATACCCTAGGGAAAGGTATTAATCCGTCTCTTCCTTCCAGTTATGGGTTAAATAACAGGACAGATTGGGTTCTATGGCCTTGGCTGGCAACCAGTCTACCGCAGAAAGCAATGGCAACCTACTGCGGGATAATCTTCTGCCCGGTCAGTCATGTCTCTTTCGAGACATGATCGCTTAAGCGTGTATCACGTATGGCACTTAACTGACTGACTGAATATAATAGCTGAAAACATAATTAAAACTTCTATTGGGTATAAAGTGGGGGATCGGTTTTCTATTGCTATGAAGTAATAAACTGATCCCCCAATAATTATACGTATTATAATAATGTAATATAATCTATCTCTTCTCGCTCCAGCTATGAGTTAAATGGTAGGACAGATTGTGTTCTATAGACTTGGTCGACACCCAGTCTACCAAGTCTACCACAGAAAGCAATGGCAACCTACTGTGGGATAATCTTCTGCCCGGTCAGTCATGTCTCTTTCGAGACATGATCACCTAAGCGTGTTTCACGTTGGCACTTAACTGACTGACTGACTTAATCCTTTCTTCTCACTTTCCTTCATTACTTGCCGTAGGGATTTTTGTAATTTTTTTTCGTGTCAGCTAATCAACACTGTTGTCTTCATATCTAACGTTGTTAAGATTGTGGCCGCCAATAATGAATCCGGGAAGGAATTTTTTTTTATCATTTCATCCCAAGCAAGGCATTCCACTGCCACTATTGCGCAAGGGGTTATATAGGGGAAGGTAAAGAGAAAGAGTGGTTAGACATAGGAAATGTCAGAAGGAGGGTGATAGATGGGTAAGGCTGAGGGTTGGGTAGATAGGAAGAGTGTTTGAAAGAATGGATGCGAGTTAGTGTGTTAGGACGTTTCTATTGACCTTATATTTAAACTCGTGGAGATTGTAGCCGTAGGGGAAGCAATCATGTGGAAGGGAATTCTATTTCTCACAGGGTCGCTTCGCTATATAGGTTGAATAAGTCAGGTGAGAAGACACATCCTTGTCTTACACTGCTTTCTATTTTTGTATATCTGCTGAATTTCTTTTCTATCCGTATGCAGGATACTTTCTGCTAGTATAGACTCTCGATTATTCTAATATCCTTCCCAAATATGTCATGGTTACTAAGCAGTTGTAAAAGATATTAAGATTTTATTGAGTAGAAAGATCAATAAAATAGCATGGTTCAGGTAGATAAAAGATGGCGACTGATGTGAAATTTATATTTTTCAAGGCTTAGGTGGCAGGGACGCAAGAAAGTAGATCAGAATTTCACAGGTTATAAAATATATTAGAATAAACCATACGGTTTGATTTGGCTATTTTAACAATAAAGCGTTGATATCTAGTTGCCAGTCCAGTCAGTTAAGTACCTTACATGAGACACCTCTGTTGATTTTCGATTCATAGGACTAGGCTTTGTATTTTTATTTTTTTTTTAATCATTTCACCCCGAGCAAGGCAGAAACGCCACTGATGTGCAGGGGGTTACATAAATGTAGAAAGATTAATTAGAAAAGAGTGAGGAGTACAAACTAGTTAGAAAGGAACAATAGAAAGCTGAGAAAGTAGGTGCGATCACAGATACATGGGTGGAGAGAAAGGGAAGGTTATACAGGGGTGGGGAGAGAGCTAGAGTCCAGTGGTTAGTAGATGAGTATTGACTTTGCATTTAAATTTCTGGAGGTCGTAGCCGTCAGGAAAGCAAGAATACGGGAGTGAGTTCAACAGGCGGGAAGTGCGGGAGAGGAAGCTGCAGGAGTAGAATTGTCGTCTGCATTTGGCTAACCTGACTGTGAATGGGTGGGACCCAGTTGCCAGTCTGGTTGCACGGGTAAACACCTGTTGAGGAGGTATCAGTGACTTAAGCTCATCCGAGCAGAAGCCATGAAAGTATTTATAGAAGAGACAGAGGGAGGCCACATTTCGACGATGGGAAAGTGGCTGCAGTCGAGTCGCCAGATCAGTACCTATCACATTACAGACTCTCCTTTGGAGCTTGTCAAGAACACTGAGGAGAACGGCAGGGGCACCTGACCATAAATGGCAGCAGTACTCCATGCACGGACGGATGGTTGACTTGTATATATGCAGGATGGATTCAGGTGGAAAAAACATCCTGGATCGACATTTCTGTGGTAAACTGGTTGCCAACCGAGGCTATGAGACCTAGTCTGTCCTGCTATTTAACCCATTGCTAGGAGTGGAGAAGATATGGATTCATACCTTTGGAAATGGTATTTGCGCGTAAGTGACAGTAACAAACCCGACTGGAATTCGAACTCAGCTCTCTAATTTATCATTCGAAGCCACTATCCATTAAACTGCACCGCACACTACTAATCTATTAACGCTTAAATTCATGCAGTCGCGGTACCAAGTAGAGTTCATTTAAACAATTTCCATAAATATATTTATAGATACAGGGAAGCAACATCACGGTGTCGGGAAAACCATTGAACAGACCATTCTTTGGATTTTGTCGAGACACTTGAGGCATATAACAGAAACACCAATCCAGATATGGTAGCAATAGTCAATATACGGACGAATGATAGATTTCTAAACGTACAAGAAGAATTCTGGTGAGGAAAATTGCCTGGCACGACACAGTGATCCATCTTTCCTAGCTACACACCTTCAACTCAGTTGTTCTTCTAGAGGTTAGCTTTAGCTATGCTGTTGGAAGGCAAAAATAATTTACTATGATGATTCTGCGTTTATCTATGAAAATTTACTCGTTTCAAACCTTATAATCCATGG
Organism: Ascarosepion bandense; assembly: GCA_037127315.1. Classification (NCBI taxonomy): domain Eukaryota; kingdom Metazoa; phylum Mollusca; class Cephalopoda; order Sepiida; family Sepiidae; genus Ascarosepion; species Ascarosepion bandense. The sequence continues at coordinate 1,818,760 of JBBBDQ010000181.1, read as the reverse complement.
GTGCTTTGAATATCGAAACTTATTTATAAATGGAACTTTGTGTGTGTGTGTGTTGTGTGTGTGTGTCCGTTACCTATAGACTCCGAAACGGATGAACTGATTGTCTTGAAAATTTATACAGTTGTACTATAAGTGTCTGCAAGTGTTCTTAGCTAGGTTTTGTGTCGAGGTACCCCCAATAAATATTGAAAATCGATAATCGAAAAAATCGAGTTATAGAAGGAGTGGTCCGATTTTAATCAAATTTGATACACTCATAGACAAAGGACATAAGAAACGATATTCAGAAATTTCAAGGTTGCAGTTCTTACAATAGTGCAGAAAATCGATAATATATATATATATATAAAAGGCAAGATGTTTCTGTGTGTCTGTTTATATGTCTGTATGTCCTTTATACAAATCCACAATTTTTATCCGATTCTCACCAAACTTCACACAAATATTCTTTAGGCTGGATCTGAGCTCCAGGACCATGAATTAGTTTTAAAGCTTTCATTACACCCGAGCAACGCCGGGCTATACTGCTAGTGAATAAATAAATCATACTAATTTGGTAGTATTAGTAAGAAGTAGTAATTGTAGTAGTTGTAGCATTCCTGGCTGCATCATTTGAATAACTTAAACTCATCAAAATGTAGATAATGATATTGGTATTAATAAAATTAACCGTTTCTTCTTTGAATTTTATCAAGGACCTGAGGGTACATAGTAAGGGTATTCGACCATATGTGGCAGTTATATTCTAAGCACAAATGAATGGTAGACTTATAGATATGTATGATAGATTCTGGAGAGAAAAATTGTCTAGCAAAACGGTTGAGTCGAAACTCGGGAGTCTCGGTAGCGGTTCTTGGAGGAAGCTGTCAGAATGGAACTTCCTTATTACTAATGGAATATGAAAGGATGGTGAGGTGTAGGCCGTGTATGTGTGGCTTGACGAGTCTGAGATGTAAAGGACTGAACTGGTGAAATAAAGAATGTAGCTCTCCGGAACATTTGCCTCGGAAATAGAAACAGATTATCGAGAAGTTTGCGATGTTTCGTCTGTTGGAAAGGCTTTGTAGGGGGTGGTAAATATTTAATCACCCACAAGGCTGCTTTTGAAAGATGCTTTTGAACTATGACAAAGCTGGAAAGTAGTGACCAGCTGAAAATCAGGACAAGACAACTATTTTTTTTTTGATCGGTCTGACTTTTGCAAAGAAAGAGAATGTTATATGAAGCCACATATTTTCTGGGCGGTACAAGGAACTGACAATTTTCCCGAAATCTACCGATAGATTTTTTTAAACGTTTCATTAAAAAAAAGGTGATAATGCCACTAAAATGTAGGGGTTACGGAGAGCTAAAAGAGGATGAAGTTAACCCTCTAGGGCCATTCGTATCATATTAGTGGGGGATCTGTTTATTACTTCATAACAATATAGAACTGATCCCCCACTTTATGCCCAGTATAAGCCTTAACCCTCTAGGGCCATTCGTATCATATTTGATACAGTATGAAAACAAGCCTTGAAAGAAATATTTTCCTGAAAAATTTTTTAAGAGAAATATTTTATAAATTTCAAATGAAAGCAGTACTGACTGCTCAGTCAATGAATACCAAATGTTTCCTTATAGGGAAATACCAAATGTTTACTTATAGGGAAATACTGTATCAAATATGATACGAATGGCCCTAGAGGGTTAATTTAGCGGAGAGAAATAAGGAAAGCAGAATAAAGTGACAGGGTTAAAAAAAAAAAAATCAGAAGATAGCGTTTGAAGGCGCTTTTAAATTTTACAGGTGTGAAATGCTGCGGGAAAAGCAACTGTTAGAGTAAAAGTGTCGATTGTATCCAGTTATTTCAACAGTAAAACGGTGACACCAAGTTGCCAATCTAGTCAGTCAGTTAGTTAAGTGCCATACGTGATTCACGCTTGGGCGATCATGTCTCTTTCGAGACTGGGCAGTAGGTTACCATTACTTTCTGTGGTAGACTGGTTGCCGACCAAGTCTATAGAACCCAATCTGTTCTGTTATTTAACCCATAACTGGAGGAGAAGAGACGGATTACTACATTTCCCAAGAGTATTTGTGTGTAAGTGAATGGAAAGAATTCAACAGGAATTCAAACTCGACTTCCTGATGAAAGTCCAATATATTCAGTCTGACAAGAGTATATCAGCTACAAGCAACACGGCCTATTGGGGACAATATTTAGACAGGTTTTGATAAATATACAGATATAGTGGGTATAAAATAGATATCAGTCAATTGTGCCATACGTGATACACGCTTGAGCGATCATGTCTCGAAAAAGACATGACTGACTGGGCAGAAGATTATCCCGCAATATGTTGCCATTTGCTTTCTGCGATAGACTGGTTGCCGACCAAGGCTATAGAACCCAATCTGTCCTGTTATTTAACCCCTAACTGGAAGGAAGAGACGGATTAATACCTTTCCCTAGGGTATTTGCGCGTAAGTGAATGCAATGAATTCAGCTGGAATTCGAACTCGGCTCCCCGATTTCTCGTTCCGAGCCGATATCCCATGCACCACAACGCACATCCGTGTACAAATGCTCTTGAAGAAAAAAGCATGAATCAATCTCTTCATCTCTTAGCTATGGGTAGACGGGGCTGCTTTGCCTTGGCTGGCACCTAATGTAGAAGAAGAATTTAAAACCGTGGAGAATGCAATAGGGTATCTCACTAATATGGGGGAGGCGGTTGGGTATAATTATCGTGTCTTTGAATGTTTTTTTTTTCATATCATCATCTTTATTAGCTTAATTAGATTACTTAATTGAATAATAAACATAATACGCCTCGTATCCTTTCCTAGTCATTGTCATTGTATCCTTTCCTGCATAGTGTGTTATTTGCCAGGACTATATACTGATTTTATAGTTAAACTAGTTGCCAACCAAGACTGAAAAACTCAGTCTGATCTACTATTTATTAAACCGTAACTGAGGAGCATTTATGCTTCATACCTATTGAAATTTGTGCGAAACTACCTGTAACGTAGCTCGATTAAAATGCGAACCCCGGTCGGAACGAGTCAATATCGATTACACCACTAGCACATCCTACTACTACTACTACTGCTACTACTACTACTACTAATAATAATAATAATAGTAATAATAGTAATAATAATAATAAAACAAGGAAAAATCTTTGGAAACATTTGAGAACGGAAGTACATATTTTAGAAATATATTAGTAGAATGTGTCATCTAAAGACAGCAGGATTACCTGTTGTTATTGGTGGATATTGGAACGACATCAAAAGAATCAAAGAAATATGTGGATCAAATATCCAGTAAATTTTAAAAATATATGAATGGCAACAAAAAATAGTCGCACTCATGGTTACTTCTCGCATCTTTTCCTCCATGCCGTGAGTACAGCTACACCTCAGGAGACAACTCATATTGCACAAAGCAAAATCAAAACATAATAATAATAATAATAAATAATAGTAACAGGAGCAGTCAAAGACCGCAAACCTCCGCCAAGGCATCATCTTAGCGATTCAAGAGATGATTATTAACATGAGAATAACTTGGTATGTGAAACAGACGAGAAACCGTTGTTAAAAAAAAAAAAAACAAAAAAAAAAAACGGAAAATAACTCAGAAACTTCATCCCATACTAGATCGAACCCAAAATCTAATCAGTTCATGCCGGTCATGAGGTCAGTCCTTCCTGGAAGTTTCACCCTAATCCATCTAGCGGGTCTTGAGATATATTGCCCACGGACAGACAGACAAACAAACAGCTAAACGCGGACGAAAATATACCTTCGCCTTAAGGCAGAGTTAATAATAATAAATAATAATAATAATAATAATAATAATAATAATAATAATAATAATGGAACAAAACATTGAAAGAATCCCTGGAAACCCCAGCTTAAGAAATATACAAAAAATTGTCTTATTAAGTACAGGCCACACACTAAGGAGAACTTTGTCTGTGTAACGCTAGGGATGATAAGGAAGATAGAAAAAAACATGAAATGGAGCCATAACAACACGTCACGACCTGCCTTAGGTCTTCCTGCAGACTTGGTAGGTAGAGCGACCATAGCAGAAATGGAAATTTGATAGAAAATAACAACAACAACAACAACAACATAATAATAATAATAATAATAATAATAATAATAATAATAATAAGAAGAAGAAGAAGAAGAAGAAGAAGAAAGGAAACTTCATAAACAATTTATATTTTCAGATTGCTGTTCTCATCCTTGTTGACTTATTTATGTTGTGATCTTTTACCCGCAATTAATGGAACTGTCCCGAATTCAGGAGAACTCGGCTTGTATTAAGAGTGAACCAAGGCTCTCATTTTGTCGGACTCTCTGCCTTCAGGCGGAGAGGAACGAAGACGAAGCTTTGCCGAAGGGCAGTGTCTAATCTGGATTAAATAGACAAAGCTCGACCACGCGTATGCGGCTCTACGAGGAATTTTTGACGGAGCATAAGGGCTCGGAAGGTCTCACGGTAAAATCGGCCTCGTACCACCGGCCTTTATGGGCCTTTATGGGGAGGCTCGGGTAAATACCAAGCTCTGACTTTGTCGGACACACAGATGTTAGTAAGTGGGTCCGTTCAAGATGGTTTGATTGGCGAGCTCAGTTTAACGATGCAGGAGGCTCACTTTTGTGTGCATGAATTGAAATGCCTCCCTAACGATGAGGTCCGATTTCTATGGCTGGTGATGCGAAAGGCCCTCTGTGTCGGTAAAGAACTTTCTTCAGCGGCATTGAAAATTTTTCTCAACTGCGTCCGCAGTGGGCAGTAGGTGGAAACCCTAGCTCACGCACACCTTTTTCCACTGCAAGGTTGTACGCTCGATGTGCAAGTTTATTGAAGACGTCATGGTTCATACGTTGCGCGGAAATTTCTTTGTCTTTGAGGCCAGTTCTGTTTGCACCAATATGGTAACGTTGTTGGCTAAGGCTAAGTACTATGTGTTCTTTTGCTATGCAGGTCATAATATAGACGACGCGACAGAAGAAATTCTATAGAGTACGAGAAGTTTAACATCTCAACTGATTATGTTCTTTAAGCATCAGATTAAAGTCAAAATCAGGACGGAAATACGACGACTCTCTCCACCAGAATTTTGCAAAATGTGGATGCGTATCTGTTGAGTGAAAGGAGCTGCAGAGTGGTGTTTTGATGCCAGTTAGGCATCAGGATAGTGGAAGCCCTGTATCAAACATTGACATCCCCGCCTAAAATAGAGCTTGTTTTGTTTTTATTATTTTTACGCCAATTTAACTTTGCTAGGAGATATATGCTCATTAACCTGTTTTATTTTGTCCCAATATTAGTTTAACTCCCCGTCATCTCTCCCGTTAGGTGATTAGAAATATCAGTTCTCTTGAGGGTGTGTGACACTTTCGGTTTTTCGAGTATGCTGTTTTGTCATTTTTGTCGTTTTTTTAAATCATTTCACCCCAAGCAAGGCATTCCACTGCCACTATAGTGCAGGGGATTACATAGGGGAAGATGGTGAGAGAGTGATTAGATATAGGAAATATCAGAAGGAGAGTGATAGACGAGTAAGGAGGTACATAGGAAGAGTGTTTGAGAGAATGGGTACGAGTTAGTGTCTTATGAGGTTTCTATTGACCTTACATTTAAACTCATGGAGATTGTAGCTGTCGGGGAAGCAAGTATGTGGAAGGGAATTCCACAGGCGGGAAGTGCGAGAAAAGAAGCTGTTGGAGTAGAAATTGCGGTTACATTTTATCGGTTTCCCTGTAAAAGGGTGGGACCTAGTTGCTAATCTACTATCTCGTGCAAATTCGTACCTAGGGGGTACCAGTGATCTAAGTTCATCGGAGCAGAAGCCGTGAAAGTATTTATAGAAGAGGCACAGGGAAGCCACGTCACGCTGGTGAGAGAGTGACTGCAGCCGGTCAGCCAAGTCGGTATCGATCACACTACAGATTCTCCGTTGTATTTTGTCAAGAACCCCGAGGAGAATAGCAGGGGCACCCGACCAGAAGTGGCAGCAGTATTCAATACACGGGTGGATGGTAGATTTATATATGTGCAGGATAGATTCAGACGGAAAAGAACTTCCGGGCCCTGCACAGAGAACTGACTTTCATAGCAGCGGATTTAGCAATAGATTCGTTATAGTCATTCCACTTGAGGTCCGCTGAGAGTAGTGTTTTACAGGCGTAGTGTTTTAATCTCTGGGAGGCAAGCCTGTTCCATGTTAAGGTTAGGTGCGGTTGTCTATGGTGGTTAATCGATAGCAATTTCGTTTTGGAAGAATTAAAATTTACGGATTCCAGTCCACGACGGATTGGAGGTTCTTTTTAAGCTCGGCAGCGAGGTTCGCCTTGTTGCCCACACCAGATTTTTGATCGTGTAGTTGGTCGAATGATTGACTTTTAATTCATCCATGTTAATTTCGTCCAGTTAACTTATGTTTCTGCAACAATTAGGCATCGGGGGTGGTTATTATTAACACGCTTTTGTTTAGAATTCTTGTATATATTGTATCCTGCATATTGTAAATATTCATTGGGTTTTCATTTTTAAATGTTGTTATTCTACTCCCCTCACCACAAACAAATTGTATAAACGGGGATTAGTTAGAACTTCTTAGAGACTTGAGGTATTATGGTGATTGTAATAAGAAGGTAAGTAAGAATGTGGTATTTGGTATAAGGGTTATTGGGTCAGTAATTTTGGTATAAGGATTATTGGATAAGACAGATGATAACTAGTCTTCCCCATCCTAACTTTTGGCCTTGTGCTACTTTTTGTAACTTCTACTCCAACAGTTTCTTTCCTCGCACTTCCCGACTGTGGAATTCTCTTCCAAACGATTGCTTCCCCGACGGCTACAATCTCCAGGAGTTTAAATGTAAGGTCAATAGGCACCTCCTAACACACTAACCTGCTCCCATTCTATCAAACACTCTTCCCATCTGCCCGACACTCATCCTCGCTATCCTTACTCATCTATCACCTTTCTCCTGACATTCCCTATGTCTATCCACTCCTTCTCTTTACCTTCCCCTATGTAGCCCCATGCGCAATAGTGGCAGTGGAATGCCTTGCTTGGGGTGAGATGATAAAAAAAAAAAAAAAAAAAAAAAAAAAAAAAAAAAAAAAAAAAAAAAAAATTTTTACAAAAATAAATATTAATGCATTGAAGCTTACATTTAAGCCAATACGAATTATTTTTAACTATACTAGTTAAAACGTTTCGGGGGCACCTCGACGTGGTGTAATGGTTAGCAAGCTTGTCTCGCTAGAACCCGTTACATCTGAGTAGTGAGTCCGATCCTCACTGGGTACCCCATACTTTTGGCTTTGTGCCACATCTAAGCGGCGCTTAGTAAATCAACTGTCTAAAACGTTTCTGTCGTTGTACAGTCCGGCCTTCTTCAGGTAATATATGTTGGAATTTAGAACTGAATCCTTTGTTTAATCCACTAGGGTAGATTATTCTAATTTGACGTGCCATGCCTTTGTATATCTCCCCAAGGATATAAGGGATAAAAACGTTGGTTGAGTAATCCAAAAGTAACTTTACAGGAAAATATAACTTATTTTACTGTTTTTCAATAAAAAAGTAGAAATCTCAGATTAAAATACCTCAATTTAACTTTTTTCAATAAAAAGCATAAATCTGAGAAAAGTATAATTAATTTGAATGTTTTTTAATAAAAAAGGCTGAACCTAAGTTTAATATAAGCAATTTAAAAATTTTTCAATAAAAAAGTATAAATCTAAGTTTAGTAGAACTCATTTTACAATTTTTTAATAAAAAAAGCCTAAATCTAAGGTAAATATAACTAATTTCGATAAAAAAGCATAAATTTCCGGTTAATATAACACATTGAACAATTTTTCAATAAAAAGCAAAAATCTAAGGTAATTTTATCTCATTTTACTGTTTATCAATAAAAAAAGAATAAATATAAGGTTAACATATCTGATTTTAGAATTTATCAATAAAAAAAGCATAAATCAATACCGAGCAGAGAGAACAAAAACTTGGAGAGTTGAGTTACAACTGAAACTGATATATATATATATATATATATATATATATATATATATATATATATATATATATATATAACAAACAAACAAAGCACATCTTGTGGCATTAGGACAAATCTACCCCCGTGAACTAAATAATGAGTTCGCCTCGAAATTCGCACATATATCACCAGAAGAATGATAGAACGTACAATGGCCGAAACATCGTGAATAGGTCAATAACGATGAGGACAACAGCCCGAACAATGTAAGTAGTGTAAATAATTACAATCCCTCATCTCAGTAATATAGACAAATATTGAAGGTGAATATGGCAACAAAGATGAGGACAACAGTATGAACAATATAAATAGTGTAAATAATTACAATCCTTCATTTCGGAAATATAGACAAATATTGAAGGTGAATAGGTCAATAAAGATGAAGACAACAGTCCGAACAATGTATATATTGTAAATAATTACAATCCCTCATCTCAGTAATATAGACAAATATTGAAGGTGAATATGGCAACAAATATGAAGACAACAGTCTAAACAATGTAAATAATTACAATACCGCATTTCAGAAATCTAAACAGATGGTCATAAATGATGTAGTTAATAATAAACGTATTAAAATTTTTAAGATGATTAAAAATAATATTTTATTATTTTTTAAAGATATAAATACTGGTGAGTTTGTAGACATTTCTTTTGAATCTGCATTTTGTAGACTTTATATTTTTCTTGCTTTTCTCCAAGAAGAAATCCCAGCAGTAATGGCCTATTTTGCCACTAAGATCTCTCACCAATGTCAGTCTTTTGTTACTGATCTAAATAACTACTGTATAATTGGTTGTTCTTTGCCAACATACAATGTCTTACATTGCTTTTAGTCAAAGTCGATTCGATACGAAAAACCTATTTTGGCTGTCTCCCCCTACTTAAGATTCGGTCGTTTTTTTAATAGTTACCTACATTTTTTGGCTTCTTCTGTTTTTTACTTTTTATTAAGTCTTTAATGCTATCACTTACACACCAGTTCTTCAAACTTTCGTTTCTTTATTCACATATCACACAAAAATTGGCATCGCACCTTCGTGTGCTTAATTGATTCTAAAAAAACTTGTCCATCACTTTTAAAATCTAGACGAAAGGATACCCTGACCAAAAAAAAAAAAAAAAATTATAAGCACCTTTCAGAGGGTTAGCCCTCAATTACTGAACGAGCAAGCTTGAACAAATTATTGATTAAAAAAAGGATGCATTGCGATGCGTTGATATAAAAGTATTTAATCTAACTAAATAAAAGCAATCAGAAAAATAAGTAAATTAGCGTAATGTTTTCAAATCTAAACAAAAAGATACATTTTCTGTCGTTTGTCTTTATCTTGAAGCCTCGTGATTAAAATGAATTCCTTCATCATAACCTTGTATTTTTAATCAGCTCATATCAAGAGAATTACAAATGCATTTTTTCATGTATATTATGAGCTTATGACCAACTAGCAGTATAGCCCGGCGTTGCTCGGGTGTAATGAAAGCTTTAAAACTAATCCATTGTCATGGAGCTCAAACTCTTTGGACGTTAGTACGAAAGACTAAAAAGCAATAGTTGTTTCCAGTTAAAGCGAAACCGTAGACTGAAAGAAAAATGAATGAATGTAAGTCAAAAATTTGATTTCCTGGTATCGATATCAAATAAGTTTTTTTCGTCGTAAACTGAATTTTGAAGGCTAAATAAGTCATCTGAGTAAATGGTATCATGGCTGAGACTAAGAACTACAATTATACCTACTTAGAGCCAAACCCGAAGCAAAAAACTAAAATAAAAGGGCTGAAAAAAAATACAGATATACAGGCAGATAAACAGACACACACACTTATTTGATATCGATACCAGGAAATCAAAATTTGACTTACTTCTTTCAGTCTACGGTTTTGCTCTAACTAGAAACAACTATTGCTTTTTAGTCTTTCGTGCCAACGTCCAAAGAGTCTGAGCTCCAGGGCCATGGATTAGTTTTAAAGCTTTCATTACACCCGAGCAACGCGGGGCTATACTGCTAGTATATATATATATATATATATATATATATATATATATATATATATATATATATATTCTATGTGCGATTGGTAAATTGTCGCAATTATTTTATTATTTCAAATATTCTTTAGGCTGAGTCTGATCTCCAGGACCATGGATTAGTTTTAAAGCTTTCATTACACCCGAGCAACGCCGTGTTATACTGCTAGTATTCAATAAAATCGCCATTGCATTCAATCACGACCTCGGAATCTTTTCCAGAAGGTCTTATTGTTTAAGTTGGTTAATGATGCCATAATACTTGCCTTCAGTTTATGTTGGGCGTTGGAAGGAGTTATGTAAGAGACTAAAACTCGCAACTGCGCCCCATATATATATATATATATATAACAATCAAGCAGCGTTGCAGTGGAGGGACTTAGGTGGCCATATTATAAGGGGTTATATAGTCGCAGAAATTGACGGACAGCTATGCCAGGGTTTTCTTCCTTCTGTAACATGCCAAATCATAGGGTCTTCCAGCAGCAACCCTCTTGACCCAGGGTAGCACTACCTCCACGAGGCACTTGATGTAGGTCTTCATCTTTAGTCTGAGGCTCTCACCAACAAATTCAGGAATTTTCTCTTATCCGAACGATCAAAGTCAGTTTTTCGAGCTGCCGTAACATCGTGATCATCATTAGACTCATCGAACTCTTTCCGAATTCTCTGCACTATCCGCAGATTGACACTCAAACACTCTTAAAAGTTCGTATTGGAGATTTAAGCGCGAATGCCATGCAGTACAGCATGCCGTTTCCAAATTTCTGGTGGAGTGAATTACATCCGGGTGCTTTTTTTCTCACAGATTTTTTTCCAACTGACCGTCGTAGTCAACAATATCAAAATGAAACAACGTGAATGCGTGAATTTAAAGATGTTAAATGTCGACAATATACCCATCGCATCATGTATATCTCCACTTTGATATGAGTGCTTTATCATGAATAGTAATTTTCCAAGCAAACTTAGTTGTTGGCACAAGGTTAAAAGTGAGGGGTACTCAGTGAGAATCGAACTCACTACTCAGTTGTAATGATTCTAGTAAGACGCGCTCGCTAACCCGTACACCATATCATGAATGAGTAAAAGAAAGACAACCAAATCAGCTTGTTCAAATTAACCTCGGCTACTTAAAAAAAAAAAAAGAAAAGAAAAAAGAAATCAAATTGACAGAATATGTCCAAATTAATCGAAGTGCATCAATAGAATTTTTCATTTGAATTTGAATTTTTGATTTTTTAATTAATTAATTTAGAATACAGGTGGCCGGGTGATTAGAGCATGAATCGATTTATCAAGAAAGGGTTTTCTTGATGTTATCGGCTTGGGGAAGCGACCCCCAGCATGCGACACATTTAGAAAATGCTCCAATACCACAGTTCACTCTATAGTGAAATTAGGTAGACGGAACTATTTGGGAGGGGTTGATGTTTGTTCTAGAACGAATTTAAAAGTCAGCGTAACCGAGGATTTAAGTGTACTGGCCCAGACACTTGATTTATTTCCCAGAAACTGGAATTGCTTACAGTATAAATCACAGATGGACATCTGCGGGTGTTGAAGAAACACAAATATCTTGCGTCTACAACAGGAAATTGGCTAACCGTCCAAGCAGCCGGTATTCTTGGATACGAACGGCCAGGCATTATTATTATTAGCACTGTTAACCAACTTAAACAATGAGACCTTCCGAAAAAGATTCCGAGGTCGTGGTTGAAGCCAATGGCGATTTTATTGAATAAATTTACTCTTTAGTATTTCAAGATACCTTTGAGAAATTATGGCTAAATTTATCTGTTACTGAATCACAGACCGGTTATATTAAGACCCGGTAACCATTCCTTCTGTTTACAGAAGGAAGATTGTTTGAACTTCACTATGCAGGGTCTCGAACTCTTTCAAATGAAAGACTGAATCCAATCTGCTAACCACAGAGAAAAACAATCTTATATTAAAATATGAATTACAAATCAGATTATTTATCAGTTTTTCCGCAATCGTCGAGTTAGAAGTATTGACAAGCGTATGCAAATCTACAGAGGACAAATAACCAGACGTGGCGTCTCTATTTCCGCTTCCGCCATTATGTACAAAAACTGGAAAAGATCCATGGTCTGTTCATAAAGAAGAAAAATGTAGGTAATCGTGTTTCAAATATATTTGGTTGTTTATTCTCATAGTCAGAGTGGGTTGGTAGGTGACATTTCTCTTATTTCTATCTATTTTATCCATGATCTACTTTTGTCATTTTCACCTAAAATCTGTTTTTGATATTTTAGCCATTAATCTGTACTTTATAACATTTTCATCCATAATCTGCTTTTGTCATTTTCACCTAAAATCTGTTTTTGTTATTTTCACCCCTAATCTGTTTTTGACATTTTAATCATTAATCTGTGTTTTATAACATTTTCATCCATAATCTGTTTTTCTCATTTTCACCTAAAATCTGTTTTTGTTATTTTCACCCTTAATCTCTTTTTGACATTTTAACCAATAATCTGTGTTTTATAACATTTTTATCCATAATCTGTTTTTGTCATTTTCACCTAAAATCTGTTTTTGTTATTTTCACCCTTAATCTGTTTTTGACATTTTAATCATTCATCTGTGTTTTATAACATTTTCATACATAATCTGTTTTTGTTATTTTCACATGAATCTGTTTTTGTTATTTTCACCCTTAATCTGTTTTCGACATTTTCACCATGAATCTGTGTTTTATAACAGTTTCATCCATAATCTGTTATTTGTCATTTCCACCTAAAATCTGTTTTTGTTATTTTCTCCCTTAATCTGTTTTTGACATTTTAACCAAAATCTGTGTTTTATAACACTTTTATCAATAATCTGTTTTTGTCATTTTCACATAAATCTGTTTTTGTTATTTTCACCCTTAATATGTTTTTGATATTTTATCCACTAATCTGTGTTTTATAACATTTTCATCCATAATCTGTTTTTGGCAACATTTTCATCCATAATATTTGATTTGATTTTCACCCATAATCTGTTTTTGACATGTTCATCGTTAACATATTTTTGAGAATATTTTCATCCATAATTTATGTTTGATAAAATTTTCATCCCAAATCTTTGTTTGATAACACTTTCCACCACAATAAGTTTTTGACAACATTTTCATTTATAATCTGTGTTTGATAGCAATTTTATCCATAATATTTTGAAAAATATTTTCATCCATAATATATTTTTGACATTTTCACCATTAATCTGTGTTTTATAACATTTTTATCCATAATCTGTTTATGTCATTTCCACCTAAAGTCTGTTTTTGTTATTTTCACCCAAAATCTGTTTTTGACATTTTAATCATTAATTTGTGTTTTATAACATTTTTATCCATAATCTGTTTTTGCCATTTCCACCTAAAATCTGTTTTTGTTATTTTCACCATTAATATGTTTTTGACATTTTAACCATTAATCTGTGTTTTATAACATTTTTATCCATAATCTGTTTTTGGCAATATTTTCATCCATAATATTTGATTAGATTTTCACCCATAATCTGTTTTTGACATGTACATCGTTAACATGTTTTTGAAAATATTTTCATCCATAATTTATGTTTGATAAAATTTTTATAGCAAATCTTTGTTTGATAACACTTTCCACCACAATAAGTTTTTGACAACATTTTCATTAATAATCTGTTTGATAGTAATTTTATCCATAATCTTTGATAAATATTTTCATCCATAATATATTTTTGACAACATTTACTTCTATAATCCGTTTTTGACAACATATTCATCCATAATCTTTGTTTGATAGCAAATTTAACCTGTAATTTCTTTTTGTAATTTTCATCCTTAATATATGTTTGACAACATTTTCATTCGTGATTTATGTTTGAAAAAGTTTTCATCCAAAATTTGTTCTTAATCTGTTTTTGACAAGATTTTCATCTATGATTTGTGTTTGATTACATTTTCATCCATATCAACTGCACCTTATCCTATTAAGTTATCTGCTAAAGTTACTTATTCATGAAAATGGTGCAGTATCTTGCAAAAGAAATTGCTTGGTGACTACACAAGCTGAGAAATTCTATAAAGTACGTTTGGCTCACACACACACACACACACACACACACACACACACACACACACACACACACACACACACACACACACAAACAAACAAACACGCGAGCACACACACACACACACACACACACACACACACACACACACACACACACACACACACACACACACCAATAAGTAGTCCTACAAGAAATAAGACACACATCAAATAGAACAGCAGTTTCTGAATTGTCAAAAATAATAAAATGAATAATGGGGTCTTCTTTTTTATTAAATGTGTTTACAACGATGCGGCTTCTCATTTGAATGACAAAACAGAATCAAAAGGCAAAAACTTCAGCTTAATGTTGGTCATGTTGAATGTAATTATACTTCTGAAACGTCAATCAAATATTACAAGTTTAGCAATCGTCTTTCCATATCTTTATACCAAGAATGTTTTAAGGTGGGCGTAAACATATTCCCGCCTTTCCCTCCGATGCCTCTCTCGTGTCAGTGTGCATAAAAACTGGAAAATACACGTTGTTCATTTATAAGGAAAGCAAAATGTGGAACTTAACAGCATGATCAGAAATAAAAACATGAACTGTGTCTCTTATAATATTTATTTGTTTATTCAGGGATCCATTCTCACGGTCTGGATAGGAAAACCCTTCTACTGCTTCTGTCATGACTGACTAACGGATCAGCATTGTTTCTCTCCTACGGCCATATCTTTCCGTCTCTACATCACCCAACTTGGCTTCTAAACTACTCTTTTTTTATCGTTTGAGAAAACCATTTTTGTCTTCTAACAGCATGACTGATGCTAACCCCCAGAAAAGTGACTCATTGCATTTTCCGATAACAAATAGCAGAAAGATGATATTGAATCAGTTATTACATCTGCAGCTTTGGAGAGTTTATTTACTTTGTTGTGCTAGACAATCTTTTCGCCTGAATCTCTCTTACACACTTATACGTTGCTTTGAATATTGCTGCCACATTTGTTCTGGTGTTTCTGCTATATCAAATACAAAGAAGAATCTGCAATATTATTGGTATATCGGCATCAGTCACATTCCTACCCCCGTGAATTAGGTTTTCTTTTGCCTTTTCTACAAAGACTTTTATGGTATTTTTCATGATGAATTTTCCTGTTTGTTTCAAAGACTTTACAAATTGAAGCGTACTACGAGACTGGTAGATTTTCATTTTACTGTGAAAATAGTTAGATAAAACTGTAGGTTCTTTGCTAACAGTTTCTTCTGTCGAATTTCTAGTTTGTGGAACTCTCTTCCGGCTTCTTGCTTCCCAGTCAACTTTTACCTTCAAAATGTAAATGCAATGTCAATCGTTATGTTTTCTCTCCTCAATAGTATTTTTCTTATATTCTTTAATGTCCAGTAACTTCTTGCGTCTTGGTGGCTTTATTGCCTGCTTGGGGTGAAATGATTAATCAATCAGCCTGTATCAGACAACAGGCGGTCCACAGCTCCCCTGCGACTGATGTCTCTGGTCAACGTAATTCTCCTGGCGTAGGGTATTCCAAAACCTTTACCTAATTTTGGGTTGATGAATCCAAATCTGGCAAAATGTTTTGCCTATCAAATTAGGTTTTTGTTGTGGGGTTTTCCCTTTCCATAAAGATGGACTCGTCCAGAGCATACTTAGACGATTGCTATAGAAGCAAGACGGGATATTTCCGCGTTTTCTCGCAGTAATTCCTTTGACACTGTCAGCTCTCTACCTTCGGACGGGGAGCGTTAACCCAGTCGTGGCTCCGCCGAAGGGTAGAGTCATGACTGGGCAAAATTAGACAGATATTTTTGACTGGGCTATATGGCCCGGAGAGCCCACGGTAAAAAGGTCTTGTGCCACATTTTGCCCTGGGAGGGGGTAAATAAATACCGAATACCGAGTTTTCACAGAGAGTTAACCGGAGAATATGAAAGTTCAGAGGGAGAGATTAGGTGTCAGTACACAGTAGTTCATAGTAGCTCTGTGCTCCGATCATCGAGAAGATTATTACGCAGTACCTGTCAGCTTCTGACGGGGACACAATATACTAAGGCTTCACTTTCAGAGACTTGTACATATATTTTTTACTAACCCGCATTCATGGACTACTAATCTTCATTCAAGCCTGTATCCTTACGTTAATACACTTATTTTCTTTCTCAATTACTAGTCGTTGTTCATTTATTTGTGCGGGTCCCATTCCCGGGATCCACAACAATTTTTGAGGTATAAAAACTTGCATTGTTGTACTCATAATTTAAAAAAAAGAGTACATAATTATTAAGTTGTTAGCAACAAATTATAAGAGTAAATGTAAAGTGCATATGTAAGAATTAAGTTTGATGATAAGAAAATATGTCAGTTAAGTGTCATACGTAATACACGCTTGGACGATCATGTCTCAAAAAAGAGACATGACTGATTGGGCAGAAGATTATCCCACAGTAGGTTGCCGTTACTTTCTGCGGTAGACTGGTTGCCAACCAAGGCTATAGAACCCAATCTGTTCTGTTATTTAACCCATAACTGAAGGGAAGAGATGGAGTAATACATTTCCCAAAGGTATTTGCGTGTAAGTGAATGCAAGGAAATTCAACTGGAATTCGAACTCGGCTCTTCGTTTTCATGTTCGAGCCGATATCCACTGCACCACAACGCATATCTAAGAAAATATGTACAAAGAGTTAATTTATTCCAGCAGCTATTCTATATTATTCTCTTTGACAATCTTTTTTGTACATCTCACATCACCCACTTTCTCTGAATCTTAACTGACTTTGTAAATAATGTATCTTGATACTCATTCTTCATGCAAGTGTTTGCAAACTCAGTAGTAGCTCTTCTATAATATCTTGGTAGTTGTCAGCTTTCCTTTTCCCAAGAAAATTATGCACCACATCAGAAAATGCATTTCAAGCTCTAGCTTCTTCTACATTCATTGCTGCAACAAAGTGTGCATCAGAGAGAAGTGCTCTTATTTGAGGTCAAATTTTATTTTTTTAATCATATCACCCCGAGTAAGGCGGTAATGCCACTGATGTGCAGGGGGCTACGTAAGAGTGAGAAGATTGGAAAAGAAAAAGCCGGAAACCACATCCTAAACAGGGAACAAGGGATGTGCCTCTTTACCTGTTCACCCTTTTTCTTTTCATTATTGAAAAGAGCTGCAAAAGTTGAACATATGTAGCTGAAGCAATCTCTATCAAGAGCTTTGACAAATTGCTTCATTACACCAAGTTTTATATGCAGTGGGAGAAAGACAATATTTTTCTATCAACCAGAGGCTCATTAATAATGTTTTTATTACCGGGCATCAAACCGTTTCTTGATGCCCATTCCTTCTTTACCCAGACCATAGACCTACTATCTCAGTAGCACAAGTAACAGTGGTACTTTGTGTCACCACCCTGCTGACCAATAAGAAAATTCACTCTTTTCATATCTATACAAATTACCCATTCATAAACATGATATTCCAAACTGTCCAGAAGAGTCTTGATGTTGGCATACGTTTCTTCCTTTTTTACAAAATGTCCTTCCAGTGCATAGAAGCGTGGCGGAGAAAGATAGAAAAGTGCATCAAGAGAGATTACTTTGAAGGTGAAACCCTGTAGTTTGTTGTTTGAAGCTTTTGTAACATCAATCCCGTTACTTTTCAGACAGATATCGTATTTGTGAAATGTTGTAAATTATATTTAAACTTTTATCTAGGGATATACCTTTGTGAAAGAGCATTTTACAAAACAAAATACAGACGAATCTATAAGCTTGTAATAAAACATTAGTGTTCGTCTATTTTCTTTACAGTTTATTCAAAGCATTTCTGTCTATATTTGAGGATCGAACATCACTTTTATAGTGGAATAGTTTGAGGGGGAGACAGCTATTCTGTTATGTGTTTGTAGCAAAGTAAACTTGGCCATAGTTATTGCAACCTGTATGAGCCAGAAGTATTGAGATAATATATTTAAATCTACACAAGTTCTAAAATGAAAATAAGTAGCCTGAATTCTTAAAAAAAAGAAGACATTTTATAAATAATTAAAAATGTTTTCGCATTTCAAAACGGGAAAAAATTATTGATATATTACAGACGTTAAGTTTTAAATTATAACATATAGAATAGCATAGAGCATAAACGGAAATAAATACTAAGACAGTCAAACATCAAATGACAAAAAATGGTTTCTGAGTTGGAGGACCTGCGCATAATTCCAGTTTATAAATAAATCCTTTGAAAATAAATATTTTAAAATTTTCAACCAATGTTACCTTCTCGCCAACAATAAAAAAACAAACTTTCTTCGTGGTCCCTTTGAAGAGTAGGCAGACAAAACCAGTATGGAGAAGGAATGACAATAGTTCACAGCGCAGCGTTAAAGAAATTCTCTTACTCATTCAACCTTCTTCCTCATCAAGCTACGTAATATTTGTACTCTTCCTCACTAAGCTATGTGACATACACCCATCTTCATCACCAATCTACGTGACACTTACACTTTCCTCTTCATATTATTCCTTTCTCGTTTTCTCACACATACACGGGACGAAAGCATATTAACAAACAAGGAACTTTAATACAAGAATTTTAATACTCATACACACTGAGAAAGATTT
The DNA here is from genome assembly GCA_037127315.1 of Ascarosepion bandense. Taxonomy (NCBI): domain Eukaryota; kingdom Metazoa; phylum Mollusca; class Cephalopoda; order Sepiida; family Sepiidae; genus Ascarosepion; species Ascarosepion bandense. The sequence goes on along the minus strand of JBBBDQ010000181.1, from coordinate 1,799,956 downwards.
AATTGCAAAAACATAAAACTAAAAATATTTTATATTAAAAAAAACTTTATCACCTTTTTCTTGCTGTGAGTAGATTAAAATTTGCGACATGTTCATGTTATGCAGAACAATATCACAGACGAAAATATTAAATTAACTTTTTTTTCTGTTTGCGGGAACTAGCAAAATTAAAATCCAACACATCATTTTAAAATGATTTAGAAAAATATAAATTATTCAATTTTATAATCAATATGTTTTTGGATTGAAGACAGAAATAAACAACAAGAAACTCAAATACCAAATGACAAAAATGATTTCTGAGTTGGAAGATTTGCACATCCTTATAGTTAATAAATTAATCCTTTGAAAATAAATACTTAACGTTTTCCAAACTACTGATAATAATAAAAACATGTTTTGTAATCCCTTTGAAGGGTATATAAGCCAAGTGTCTAGACCAGATAAGTAATAAGGAAAATGAGCGGCAACAGCACTCTTCCTCATCAAGCTATGTGACACTTACACTTACCTCTTCACTTTCTCCCTTGTTTATATTTTTTACACATAAATACATAGAAATTATATTTCTTTCTTTTTAACAAACAAGAAACTTTTATATCAGAATTTTAGCACTCATACATACTGAGAAAAATTTAGTAGTAAAAACATGAAAATAAAAATATTTTATACTGAAAAACCCTTTTCACCTTTTTCTTTATTGTGGGTTGATTCAAACCTGCAACACATGTCTCACTAGCAGTATATCCCGGCGTTGCTCGGGTGTAATGATAGCTTTAAAACTAAAGCCTGAAACCATGGTCCTGGAGCTCAGACTCAGCCCAAAGAATATTTGTGTGAAGTTTGGTGAGAATCGGATAGAAATTGTGGAGTTGTATAAAGGACATACAGACAGATAAACAGACACACACACAAACATCTTGCCATATATATATATATATATATATATATATATATATATATATATATATATATATATATATACCGATTTTCTGCACTATTGTAAGAAGTGCAACCTTGAAACTTTGGAATATCGTTTCTTATGTCTTTGTCTATGAGTGTATCAAATTTGATTAAAATCGGACCATTCCTTCTATAACCCGACTTTTTCGATTATCGATTATCGATATTTATCGGGGGTACCTTGACACAAAACCTAGCTAAGAACACTCGCAGACGCTTATAGTACCACTGTGTAAATTTTCAAGAAAATCGGTTCAGCCGTTTCGAAGTCTATAGGTAACGGACACACACACACAGACACACACATACACACACAGAGACAAAGTTCCATTTATAAATAAGTTTAGATATACGAGAAGCATTCCAAAACTTGGCGGGAAAGCAGGTTGTAAAACAATATGCAAATACATATTTTAATATTTGTTTGCGGCAGTTGTAAACTTGGAGTGAAACCACTCTACTCATTTTTCTCAAGAAGTCATAGTACTTAGCAGATTATAAAGAAAAGCTTTGAACCTATGGAGAGCCATGGTTGCTTACATTATGAAGGTAAATTGGTTTAATAGCAGGGTAGACTGAGATCTGTAACATGGTTGTCATCCTGTCTTATCGAAGGATTACTCCAAATTGTAAATGCCAAACGAAATCGCTCTACTATCTTTCCTAAGTAATCATTGTAATTCACAAATAATGAAGAAAATAGAGGGAGGCACGATAACCTTCACCACGCAGGCTTATCACTTTTTAATAAAGTTAGTTTGGTTAAATGAATGGGGTAGACTGAACTCTTTTCAAGAAAATAGGTTCAGCCGTTTAGGAGTCTATAGGTAACGGGGACACACAGACACATACACACAAAGTTCCATTTATAAATCAGTTTAGATCTGAGAATTTAAAAAAGTAACGTCTGCATCATATCAATAAATGTTTCCTATTGAGAAATGTTAAAAACCCTAATTAAATTATTTAGTAAATGTTGTTGACTTATCGAAGAAAGCAATGATTGACAAGAGAAACAACTCAACGTAGCAGACTGATTATTGAATGTAACTTTTAAATCTTTCACGTGTAAACGTTTACAATTATGGCATCATTTTCAAAGAGACCATGGATTAGTTTTAAAGCTTTCATTACATCCGAGCAACGCCGGGCTATACTGCTAGTGTCTCATAAAAGTTGGTGGGAACGCAGTTTTTTTTTGTTTTATATAATCGTCTTACCCTCAAGTAAGGCAGTACTGCCACTGATGCGCAGGGGTTAGATGATAGGAGAGTGAAGAGAGAAGAGAACAGGTCACAATAGGTGTCGGAGAATGGGCAAGAGAAGGACGGGTACATTGGTGTAAAGAGAGCTGCGTGAGAGAAAAGTGTACAACGAGAAGAAGGATGGGAATCGAGGAGACAAGAGATGACGGCTGACGTTGCATTTAAACTCTTTGAGATTGTAGCTATCAGGAAAACAAGAATACGGAAGGAAGTTACATAGGTGTGATGTGCGAGAAAAGAAGCTGTAGAGTAGAAGTTGCGGTTACACTTTATTGTTTTCACAGTAAAAGGGTGGGACCGTGTTGCCAGTCTAGTAGCTCGAGTATATTCGCACGGGTGGGGAGGAGGCACCAAGGAGCTAAGCTCGTCAGAGCAAAATCCGTGAATTTGTAGAAGTCAGTCAGTTAAGATCCATACGTGATACACGCTTGGACGATCATGTCTCGAAAGAGACATAATTGACTGGGCAGAAGATTATCCCGCAGTAGGTTGTCATTACTTTCTGCAGTAAACTGGTTGCTGACCAAGGCTATAGAACCCAATCTGTTCTGTTATTTAACCCATAACTAGAAGGAATAGACGGATTAATACCTTTCCCAGAAGTAATTGCGCATAAGTGAAGGCAATGAATTCAGCTGGAATTCGACCTCGGCTCCCCGATTTCTCGTTCCGAGCCGATATCCAATGCACCACAACGCACATCCATTTGTAGAAGAGACAGAGAGAATCCATATTTGGTCGGTAAAAGAGAGACTGGAGTCGAGTCACCAGGTCAGAATTGACTGAAAGATTCTCTTTTGGATTTTGTCGAGAACCCTAAGATGTAAATGCGTATTTTTACACCCAAATCAAACTGCAACAATTTGGATAGTGTTTTAATAGAGGACGAAAGTGCGACACTGAAATCCGAAGGCGCATTGGGATTGAAAAGACGCCGTCCTAAATCAAAGTAAAGTATTGATAAACATAAAACTGTCGTTAGAAACAAAGATATGAGGACTGAACTCTTCTGTAAATCGGTCCTCCTGTATGGGAGTGAATGATGGAAAATCTCATAAATGAAGAAGACACTTAGAGCAAAAAAAAAAAAAATTGCTCTACGGGAGGATGATGATAATATCATGTACTGAGCATATCAGCAACAACGAATTTTTAGAGAAAATGAAAAAAGAACACTTATATTTAATCTCAAGAAAAAACAGTTGAAATTTCTCCGGTACATAATGAGGAAAGACAGTTTGGAAAATTCGATACTCACATGTTTGATTGAAGGCAAGAGAGACAGAGAAAAACAATGCATAACCTACCCTAGCGGACTTGAGTAAATAGATGCCGGAACAGAGTTTAGGAGAGACAACAGTTAGACATAAATTATTAAGATCTACAAATAACAGTAGATTGTGGAGAGCCATGATCGCCAACGTCCTGAAGAAGAAAAAGACAGCAAACTGGGAGTGATTTATGCCATTTCAAAAACAAGGTTGTTTTGAGCAGTAGGAATCCTGTCAGAATTGAAGCGAGAACTAGCAACGAATTCACGGTAAATCTTGGTTGGAAGTCTTGAGCAGTAAGAATCCTGTCAGAATTGAAGCGAGAACTAGCAACGAATTCACGGTAAATCTTGGTTGGAAGTCTTGAGCAGTAGGAATCCTGTCAGAATTGAAGCGAGAACTAGCAACGAATTCACGGTAAATCTTGGTTGGAAGTCTTGAGCAGTAGGAATCCTGTCAGAATTGAAGCGAGAACTAGCAACGAATTCACGGTAAATCTTGGTTGGAAGTCTTGAGCAGTAGGAATCCTGTCAGAATTGAAGCGAGAACTAGCAACGAATTCACGGTAAATCTTGGTTGGAAGTCTTGAGCAGTAGGAATCCTGTCAGAATTGAAGCGAGAACTAGCAACGAATTCACGGTAAATCTTGGTTGGAAGTCTTGAGCAGTAGGAATCCTGTCAGAATTGAAGCGAGAACTAGCAACGAATTCACGGTAAATCTTGGTTGGAAGTCTTGAGCAGTAGGAATCCTGTCAGAATTGAAGCGAGAACTAGCAACGAATTCACGGTAAATCTTGGTTGGAAGTCTTGAGCAGTAGGAATCCTGTCAGAATTGAAGCGAGAACTAGCAACGAATTCACGGTAAATCTTGGTTGGAAGTCTTGAGCAGTAGGAATCCTGTCAGAATTGAAGCGAGAACTAGCAACGAATTCACGGTAAATCTTGGTTGGAAGTCTGAAGAAATCAATTAGCGAGCGTCGTGAATTTTTGGCATATCAATTCCGGTACCATCGTAGTGTTTTTCGAAGATAATATTTTGATCATTTTGAAAATTCACTTTTTTCGTTTTCATTTTCCTGTCTGTCTTCTATCAATCATCGCTTTTTTGATGAGTCACCAACATTTTCTCAATCATTAAAAAATATTTTTTAGCATTTCTGAAATGTAAATGTAAAGATTTATTGATATGTATCAGACCTTAATGTTTAAATCTCACTTTAATAAAATATAAATCATGTCTCATATCGGAGGAACATTAAAAAATCATGCCATTTAACGATTATGTAAATACGTATTTACATATTTGTTTGCAGCAAAGTAAACTGAAATAGACGTGTTTTAAACTCTATTAAAGATTAATTATTTCGAAGTCGGAGAGCCGAGTTCGAATTCCAGTTAAATTCGTTGCATTCACTTATCCTTAACTAGCAGTATAACCCGGCGTTGCTCGGGTGTAATGAAAGCTTTAAAACTAATTCATGGTCCTGGAGCTCAGGCCCAGCTTAAAGAATATTTGTGTGAAGTTTGGTGAGAATCAGATAAAAATTGTGGATTTGTATAAAGGACATACAGACAGATAAACAGACACAAACATCTTGTCTTTTATATATATATATTATCGGTTTTCTGCACTATTGTAAGAACTGTAACCTTGAAACTTCTTAATATCGTTTCTTATGTCTTTGTCTATGAGTGTGTCAAATTTGATTAAAATCGGACCACTCCTTCTATAACCCGATTTTTTCGATTATTGATTTTTGATATTTATCGGGGCTACCTCGACACAAAACCTAGCTAAGAACACTCACAGACGCTTATAGTACCACTGTGTAAATTTTCAAAAAATCGGTTAGGCCGTTTCGGAGTCTATAGGTAACACACACACACACACACACACACACACACACACACACACACACACACACACACACACACAACGTTCCATATATAAATAAGTTTAGATTACCCTTAGGAAAGGTATTAATCCGTCTCTTCTCCTTTCAGCTATAGATTAAATAACCGGATAGATTAGATTCTAAAGCCTTGATTTGCAACCAGTATACCGTAGAATGTAATGGCAACCTACTGCAGGGAAATCTGCCTAGTCAGTCAAGGATCGAAAGAGACATGATAGCCTAAGCGTGTATCAAGTATGGCAATTAACTAACTTATCTGGATAAAAGAACTGAATAGCAAGACAACTTGTGTTCTCATGGGTTGGTCCCCAGTTCACTGCAGAAAAAAATGCAGCCTACTTGGGGAAAATCTTCTGTCTAGTCAGGCAAGGATCAAAAGAGACATGATCACCCAAGCTTGTATCTATCACGCATGGCACTTAACTGACTGACTAACATTGAAGTTAAAGCTCGTTGAAAGATAACCGTTTTTTAGATCGGCTAGAATCCTGTCAAAACTGAGGCAAGAACTAACGTCAAATTTATAATAAAACTTAGTTGGAAGGCTGAGGACATTGTTTTGTGCTTTGTCTATGAAGATAAGTTCGTAGAAATTGGTTTCGAAGTAATTTTATAATAGATGACACATTTAAAAGAAGGACAAGAGAGATGACGAATTGATCAGCAATAAATCAAACATAAGTTATCGAGGAAAGATCGATGCTCTTCTAGGTTTATAGTCCTGGGTATGATGGTAAACTGCATCCGGCAGCAAGGCCTCTGATTAGGAGGTTGTGAGGAGCATGGAACCATCTCTTAATTGAGTGGTAGCAGCTGTTAGGGTCCTAGCTATGGGTAAATAGCTAACCCCCAAACTGACGACAAAACACTATGAAAGTATAAAAATAAACTTTTGTAGAAAAATATACGTTTTTGAAGGAAAAAATTAGCAACAATACATTTTTGAAGGAAATATATTAGCAACAATATATTTTTGAAGGAAAGATATTAGCAACAATACGTTTTTGAAGGAAAAAAAATTATTACCATAACACAATTTTGAAAGGAAGAAATTATTGCGATAATACATTTTGAAAAAAAAATATTACCAGCAATATATTTTTGAATACAAAACTGGAAGGCATCTTCAGTTTTCTAACTTTTTCATCAAAATTTGACTAAATCAACCTTTTTACTATAACTGGATTTGAAAAAACAAAACAAAACAAAAAAACAAAAAAACAAAACAAAAACAAAAACAAAACAAAACAAAAAAACAATTTAATTTAAATTGTTCGGACTATTGTCATTAAGAACACATGGGCCAGTGAGTATTGACGTTAGTTAGTACTGTGATTTGACCTAAAAAGTTGTGAGTTCAATACCTGGCTACAGCAGTGGTGAACAAATAACTTACAGAGATAGAGGGAGATAACTCATGACTACAAGAAGAGGCACCACTACGCAAGAGATGAAGTCCATATACTGCAGCAATTGTAATAAAGAGTTTGGTTCGAAATTCCAAGAACCTGAAGAAGGCCAGAGCGTACAACGGCTGAAACGTCTTACAAATGGCAACAAAGATGAGGACAATAGTCCGAATAATGTAAATACTTGAAAACAAAACAAAACAAAAAAAAAACCCCAAAAAACAAAAAAAACAAAACAAAACAAAAAAACAAAAACCGCCTTAAAACCACAGCTTTTTGGCATTAAATAACCCACAGAGGTTGAAATACCGTTAAACTGAACTCAAACTTAAACTTCTAGGTTTAATTGAGGGCGACTCATGATTAACCGCAGAATTAACATATCAGTTTGTTCAGCTCACACAATTTTATCTAAAGAATTAAAGTCCATATAAGTTTCTGCTAATTGCCTACCAAAGCCGTTGCGCCAAGGATAGCAACAGACAAGAGTAGAGGTTTTATGGAACTTGTAAACAAATGGAATCAAATCCTGAAGGCCTTCTGAAGAGAATTGTAATTGGCTTTACCAGAGAGATCCAGCAGAAAAATCACAGTGAAAGCAATCATACCCAACAGATAGAACGGCCCTCTCAAAAGTAAAAGCAGGCCAGTCAGAAGGAAAGGTTGTGGTGGCAGATTTATTAAATAAACAGCTTCTTTTTAAGCCTTTTGGTCAAGTGGGTGGCCCCTTTGTAGATCCGATTTTACAGACTGCTGATCATAACAGAAGACGAAAAAATACATAGTACTGAGATAAATTCATATATCATTCTCTTCTGTCGCGATCACGGTCGACTTTGCCATCTTGGGCCAAAATTAGGCTTAAACGTAGTAGGTATGCATTTCACATTTCTCAAAAAATATTTTATTAGATTTATGTTTATTTATTGCAATAATATTTGTTTAAAACCCTTTGTAGATCGGTTTAACACTTTACTTACATATTTTAGCACAGTTTTATCTGTTCTTCTTCTATGTGCCCTGTCCCTTCAGGACGTAGGCGATCATGGCTTTCCACGTTTCCCTATCCCTTGTGGCTCTGAGCACGCCTTCTCCTGTTACACCATGCAACCCTCGTTCCGTCATCCACCTAATTAGGTCCTTCAAATATGTTATCCGTTGATGTTTTTTATTTAATCCATAGTTAAGGGAGAAGAGATTGATTCATGACTTTCCCAAAGATATTAGCGCATAAGTAAATGTAAGGAAGACGAGTGGGATTTGAACTCTGCTCCGACTTCTCATTCCGAGACGCTATCTATTATACCACCCGCACACTACTAGAAAACACAGCCTGAGAAAGAAATTAATTCTTCTTCTTCTATGTGCCCTATCCTTTCAGGACGTAGGCGATCATGGCTTTCCACGTCTGCCTATCCCTGGTGGCTCCTAGCATGCCTTCGCCTGTTACACCATGCAATCCTCGTTCTGTCATCCACCTGATTAGGTCCTTCAAATATGTTATCCATTGCTTTCCCCTGTCTCTTTTTCCCTCTATCTGGCCTGTTAGTATCATGTTCTCTAAGCCCTCCTTTCTCATTGCATGTCCCAGGAACTTCAGCTGTCTCTTCCTGATGTTTGTTTCCATCATTTATAAGACCTCATCATTGCTCACATGCTCGATCCATAATATTCGCAGCATCCTTCTGTAGAACCACGTTTCAGTTGCTTCAAGTTTTTCCTTTATCTTTGATGATATTGTCTAGCATTCACTGCCATATTGAAGGACGGACAGCACGTAGCAATCCAGTACTTTCTTCCTTGTTTCTAGCGAAATTGTCATGTTTCTTAATATCTTACTCAACTTCTGGAATGCTTCCTATGCCATGCCAATTCTCCTTCGGATCTCTGTGTCACACTTTCCGTCTTCTGTTATGACACTTCCGAGGTATTTAAATTTTTGTACCTGCTTGATTGTAGTATCCGACCTGTATTTGGCATATTGGGCTGCCCTTTTTACTGATGGCTATGCATTCGGTTTTCTTGCAGTTTATTTGTAGTCCTTTCTTGTCACTCTCTTCAGCTACCTTCTGTAGGAGGTCTTGTAGTTGCCTTTCTGTGTCTGCTATCAGCACTGTATCATTTGCGTACCTTAGATTGTTTAAATTGTGGTCATTTTCTGCTTCCTTTGCATCATGTCCAGAATCTCTTCCGCCATCCACTCGTTTTTCTTTCTGCGCCTAATTTCCTTTGGGGCAATGTTGTTTGCTGATGTCACTATTGCTTCCTTTAGCAAGTCCCATTTTGAGTGTCCTTTCCCAATTTGTTCTTCGTATTTGGTTTTCACGCTGTTGGTGTATTCTTTCTGTAGGTTGAGGTCATTCACGAGTGCGTTTGTATATCAGTTTTGGTGCTGCACTAGGCTTCTTCAATCTCCGGAGTTTCACTTTTAATTTACAGATGACTGGGACGTTGTGCTGTGTGAGATATGGGCGAAAGAGGAAGAAGCTGACTGTGCTATCATCTAATATGATCTCTTGGGTGGATATGACTGTAATCTTAGCTTTCTGCAACCATTACATTTTTTTCTATCTGTTTTTGTGGCAGGGCAAATCCTGCTGACAACGCCCTGAGCATCCGATAGTTCCTGGCTAAGAAATACCTCAGCGTACGGGAACAATCTCCCTATTTACCTGATCTTGCATCGTATGATTTTTTTCTTTTCCCATTTTGAAGACCTGGAGGCAGTGAAGAAGCATATTCAAGAAGAATCCTTTGTTGTTTGTAATTGAAATTATATATATATTTATATATATATATATATATATGTGTGTGTGTGTGTGTGTGTGTGTGTGTGTGTGTGTGTGTGTGTGTGTGTGTATATATATATATATATACTACCGGCCATAATTATTAGGCCACCCCAGTTTTTTAAAAATAAATGATGTATTTCATACTGTTTTCAAGTGGATAATTCTAAATGAAAATAGAATGGTTCTTTTTTTATTATTACTTTGCAAAATTTTACAAGGCAAGGAAGCAAAGACGAACTCTTTTGAATCGCCCTAAATTTTCTTCCTTTTTTCATTGATGAAACTGCAATATAGTTAATTATTAAATATTTATAAATTCATTTGATGCACTTGTTATTGTGCAGTATTAAAAAAAAAGAACCATTCTATTTTTATTTACAATTATTCACTTGGCAATAAATACTAACAAATAGTATGAATATATAATTTTTTTGAAACACTGGGGTGGCCTAATAATTATGGCCGGTAGTGTTTCGTGAGGACACTGTTATGGTGCCGTCACTACAGAAGAACAATCATGGCGCTAATTTTTTTTTAGCATTTTATTTTACATAGAAGCGTTGGATAAAGAAGAATGGAAAAAAAGATTAGATTTGAGTAGGGATTACTTTGGAAGGGAATCAATGTATTTTGTTGTTAGAATTGAAATACATTTTTGTGACACGATTCCTGTTACTTTTTTGCCTTGAGAAAACGATACTCCTTTTTCAATACTAAGGGCATTTTAACACCAAACCCCTAAAATAAATAAATTACATAATTATATATATATATATATATATATATATATATATATATATATATAAGCTTGTAAGGTAATATCTGCTTATTACGATAACTTTGAGAAAATTAGCTTAATATTTTACAAGAAATGCTCTGTTGAAATCTTAATCAACGAATTCTTTTTCCAACTCTCCAATAATTCTGTCAGTTCTTCTGATCAGACAAGGTTAAAACTGTGAGAATTCTGATGGGAAATCATTACCTTACAGTCATGGTCTAGCTTCTTCTGACTTTTAAACATTTAACCTTAAAACGTTCGAAAGATACACGTTATTAATAATGTAAAAACAGAATTCTTTAAGATAGTTAAAGTCTCAGATCCTCCAGTTCTTTGGGGGTCCTGTAAATGCGGAGATTCCTTGATGTTCATTGAGATTAAGCGGAGAAAGATAACTTATACCTAATGTAACTACAATAACTTAGTAAACATTTTGCACATCTTATGAAATCACTCCACCATGACTGATCCTCATTTTGTAATCATTACACCCCAATGAGGATATGCGTTTTGGTGCAGTGGATATCAACTCGGAGTGACAAATCGGAGAGCCGAGGTCGAACTCCAGTTGAATTCCTTGCATTCACTTACGCATAGATATCCTTGGGAAACGTATTAATCCATCTCTTCCCTCCAGTTATGGGTTAAATAATAGGACAGACTGGGTTCTATAGTCTTTGCTGGAAACCAGTATATCGCAGAAAGCAATGGCAACCTAATGCGGGATAATCTTCTTCCCAGTCAGTCATGTCTCGAAAGAGACATGATCGTCCAAGCGTGTAACATGTATGGCACTTAACTGAGTGACATCCCAGGCAAGGCGACAATGCAAGTAAGATACAGTGGTTACAGTTAGTGAAAGAGGAGATAAATTTTGTGAGAAGTTGAGAAAAGATTATAAAAGAACAGGGTTCAAGAAGACAGAGATTCGCGATTGATGTTCCATTTATATTTTTGAAGACTATTTATCAGGGAAGCAAGAAAGCGGAAGTGAATTTCATAGGTTAGACGTATGACAAAAGAATTTGTTAGAGTAAAAGAGGCGGTTCAACATCAAAACAATGAAACCACACTACCGGCCATAATTATTAGGCCACCCCAGTTTTTTTTTTAATAAGAAATGATGTATTTCACACTATTTTTAAGTGGATAATTCTAAATGAAAATAGAATGTTTTTTTGTTATTATTACTTTGCAAAATTTTACAAGGCATAGAAGCAAAAATGAACTCGTCCGAATCACCCTAAATTTTCTTCAATTTTGTCTTGATGAAACTGTAATACAGGTAATTATTAAATATTTATAAATTCATTTGATGCACATGTCATTGTGCAGTATTAACAAAATAACCATTCTATTTTCATTTACAATTATACACTTATCAATAAATACTAAAAAATAGTATGAAATGCATCATTTTTTGAAAACACTGTAGTGGCCTAATGATAATGGCCGGTCGTGTATTTGCCAGTCTAGTAACACGCTTATTTTTCTAGCAATTTTGTCCTATATTTTTTTAAAGGAAGTCATTTTGTATCTTGGTTTTCACCTCGTATAATAAATATCTTATTAGCCGGGGAGAAGGACAATTTTGAATTTAAAACCATAGAGAAAATAAAAAGATATCACCGTACGATATTTCCAAATAAGCCATTATACTTAACAGATTAAGAAAGAAAAATGAATCTATGAAGAGCCATGATCACCTTTTTTTATAATCATTCCCCCTTTTGGAGGTTGTAGCTATCAGGAAAGCAAGCAAATGGAAGATAGTTCAACAAACAGGAAGTGCAAAAAAAAAAAAAAAAAAGAAAAGAAACTTTTAGAGTAGAAGAGGAAATTATTACGACTTTTAATGGGTTGGATATAGGTACCAATCTTGTAGCACGCGTAGGGAAAAAGGCTCTTCACAGCATTTTCCATGAAAATGCTTGCAAAAAAGATGGAGCGAAGCCACATAACGTCAGTGTGAAAGGTGACTAAAAGCAGGCTGCCAAGTCAGGATCGATTATATTGAAGATCCTCCTTCGGGTTTTGTCGAGAACTGAAAGATGAATAGCAGGAGCACCCAATCAGATATGACAACAGTATTCAATGCACAGACGAATGGTAGATTTACAAATGTGCAAAATGGATTCTGACGAAAAAAACAAACAAAACAAAAAAAAAAACTACCTGGCCCGACACTGTAACCGAAACTTCCTAGCAGTAGATGCTTCTATGGATTCAATGTAGTCATTCCATTGAAAGTCGTTTGAGAGAGTGAGGCCAAGGAGGCGCAGTGGTTTACTCTTTCGGAGACTAGTGTGGAAAAAGATATGGTATATAATAAAAATAAATTAGTTCAATAGCAGAGTAAACTGTGATCTTTAGCCTTGGGTAGAAACCAATCTAATAGAAACATTACTCTGAATTCTAAACTGTGAAGAAGATAACAGGAAACCACTCTACTATCTTTTCTAAGTAGCCATAGTTGTTTTAATTGTTTAACAGCATATCAACTCCTTATGGGCCATTTAATGCCGAAATCTTCTTGGATACTTTGAAGCAATAAAAATATGATGCTTTTGTGCAGATAATTACTAGAAGCGGCGATATGTTGTATGTTGTAGTTTTGTTGACAATATGTTTTAGAATTCAGTTTGATTTCTTTAAAAAATTGTAGGATATTATGTGGACTAATATAATGAAAAATGTTTTTCGTGTTGGTTTGACCTCTATGGGTTATTTAATGCCAAAATCTAAATGGTTTGTACATAGTTTTATACCTTCAGAGTAAAGTTATGTTTTTTAGATATATAATTGTGGATCATAAAATGTTGGTAATTTTACTATAAAAATGTATTTTTCTATTTTTTTAATGTTATAGACAAATGAATTGTCTCCCTTTGTAGGGGTTGCGATTACCTGCCCTCTGAATTAGGCTGATAGCAGCCCAGCTCTTCCTGTTTCTCCCTCCGATTTTGCGGAGTCAACACGGATTAATTCTAGCTCTGAGAAACTCAACCAACAGCCACATGGCGTCCGAAAATGGAGCTGCCGAAAAGACAACATAGGTTCGAGGATGTCCCAACAGTTGCAGCAAAGCATCAGAAGACGGGATCGACTTCAGCATGAAGATGAATGTATTTTGATGTCGCAACTGAAAACAAAACAAAACAAAACAAACAAACAAAATTTTTTTTTGTTTGTTTGTTTTGTTTTTTTAACAGAATCAATTATACTGATTCCAGTTAAGTTTTTAGCAAAAATCACTGTTTTTTTTTCATTCATTTTCTTAAACCCAATTTTGTATCTTCCCTCTCTTTCTTCGTCTTTCTGTTATAAAGCCTCTCCTTTTTCTACTCAAGTTTTGCGTTGTCCTCTTTTCTCTCCCCGTGTCACGTCAATGCTCTTTTACGCTTATTTTCCACAGAAAACAACTGGTAACTAAAGTTCTAAGATGTTTAAAACCTGCACACTTTGCTAAAATCAGAATAATGTTGCATTAGTTGCCATTTTGCTATAAAATGTATTGTTGTTCGTTTTGTAATAACAAATACACTGTTTGAGGGTTCACTGTTTGCCCATAGCTGGGACATTAACAAGTACTATCAACCCGGGTCAGGGTGGATCTAGGAACAACAGCAATTAAGCAGTTGTTCTATGCTCTTGAAACGTTTAATTACCAGATCAGGGGCCTTGCTGTCTAATGTAGTTTTAACTTTGTGCCTAGACCCAGTAGTCATCTTAATTTACAGTTAATAAAGAAAAACAACATATGGAGAGAGTTACGATCGCTTCCATCATGGAGGATTGTGGCATTTAATAGTTAAATTATTTAAATAAACAGAATAGACTGGATTCAATTTGCTATTTAATTTATTAACAACGACATTCAAATAAAATATTACTGCATTCAAATTAATTAATATAGCATAAAAAAGAACAAGAGATTTAATTTAAAAATCAACGCATTCAATTTAAAGAATATATATACAATACGGATGTGCGTTGTGGTGCAGTGGATATCGACTTGGAAAGACAAATCGGGTTGCCGAGTTCGAATTCCAGTAGCATTTCTTGTATTCACAAAAGGCATATTCTAAAGGTCATATTCATTATTCTTCTTAGATAATTTTTAAAAACCCAGTTCTTTAAAAGTTGGGGTTTGCTTTTGGGAATACTTTCAAAATAAACTAGGTTGAAGTCAATTGAAAATTCACAAGCGCTGATCTTTCAACTTGGGATTAATTTGCTACTGATTAACAAATAAAATGATGCCCTAATTTTTGCCCGATTACATTGGATCAGGCAACTTTACTTTCCAAACAACTTTCCTGCTATCTGACCTGTGAGTATCAGATTCTCTAAGCACTCTTTCCTCCTTACATGACCCAGGATCTTCAGCTGTCCTTTCTTGATGTTAAGTATTAGCTTCCTTTTCGTTTCCATCCTCTTCAAAACCTCATCATTGCTCATATGTTCAGTCCATGGTATCCCCAGCATCCTTCTATCGAACCAAATCAAATCTCTCCTTCATCTTTGATGAGATTGTCTCGCATTCACTGTCATATTCAAATACAGACATTACATAACAATCCAGTACTCTCTTCTTTGTTTCTAATGAAATTTTTTTGTCTCTCAATACTTTATTCAGCTTCTGTAATGCATCCTTGATTATGCCAATTTGCCTTTGGATCTCAGTGTCGCACTTTCTGTCTTCTGTTAGAACACTTTCATGTTATTTATATTTCTCTGCCTGCTTGATTCTAGTATCCCCAGCCTGTAGTTGGTATTTTGGGCTCCATTTTTTTCTTTTTTACTGATGACCAGCATTCAGTTTTCTTGAAGTTTATATGTAGCCATTTCCTTCCCCTTTATCGGCTTCCTTCTGTAGGAGGTAGTTTCCTTCTTGTGTCTGCTATCAGCAGTGTATCATCTGCGTATCTTATATTGTTCAGATTGAGGCCACCAATGACGAATACTGGCATGACTTCTTGGGTTCTTACAATTGTCTCGCAGTATAGGTTAAATAAATCTGGCGAGAAGACTCATCATTGTCTTAGAGCCCTTTCTACCTTTGTATATGACAAGTGTACTTGTTGATAATTAACATTTGATTAACAAGTGAATGTTGAGTTGTGAATAAATTTTATTTTAAACCAAGTCAGAAAGAAATCCTTTACTTTTTACTATAACAGATACTGTATATTTCTCTATTCTTATACGTCTATGAGCATCATAGTTCAGGACATGGTTCTCCCCAGTTTCTTATCTCTTGTAGCCCTTAACAGTTTTCAATCTTTACTAAGATACCACGTCATATTTTGTCCACTATTCACACATATTTATCATGTCATTGGTTCACTGTCCTTCTATCTCTCTTACCCTCAATATGTACCGCTAGAGTTAAGCCTTTTCAAGCCCTCCATCCTCATTAGATGTCCAAGGAATTTCAGCCGTTTATTCCTTATTCTGAGTAAAAATGTTCTTTCTATTGACAGTTTCTTGAAAGTTTCCTTATTGATTACGCGTTCCGTCTTATGAGAGTTAAGTTCTCCAAACCCTCATTCCTCATTAAGGCATTTCAGCTGTCTTTTCCTGATTCTGAGTAGAAGTATTCTTTTTGTTGTCATGTTTTTGAAAGCTTTCTTGTTACATATATGCTCCGCTCTGTGAGTGTTAAGTTCTCCACACCCTCCTTCCTCATTATATATGTAAGGCATTTCAGCTGTCTTTTCTTGTTTCTGAGTAGAAGTATTCTTTCCGTTGTCATTTTCTTCCTTGCTCTTACTGACTCCGTCCATGGAATTTTCAATATCCTGTAGAACCATATGTTGCCTCCAATCTCCCACCTCATCCATGGGAAGATTTCCTAGCATTCACTGTTATATAAGAAGATGGATATCGCATAACACTGTCGCACTATTTTCTTTGTTTCTTAATATTTCTTGCCGTTTCTTGCCGCCGGGCTTCGTTTTTGTTGTGTTTATTTTGATGTTTCTATGTATGTTGAATCTCGACGTCACATTTCTATCCTGTGTTTTAAAAAAATTCCCGCATATTTAAACATCTACACCTGCTTGATACTAGAATCAAGCAGGCAGAGAAATATAAATAACATGAAAGTGTTCTAACAGAAGACAGAAAGTGCGACACTGAGATCCAAAGGCAAATTGGCATAACCAAGGATGCATTACAGAAGCTGAATAAAGTATTGAGAGACAAAAAAATTTCATGTCAGTATTCGGCATTGGTGGCCTCAATCTGAACAATATAAGATACGCAGATGATACACTGCTGATAGCAGACACAAGAAGGAAACTACCTCCTACAGAAGGAAGCCGATAAAGGGGAAGGAAATGGCTACATATAAACTTCAAGAAAACTGAATGAATCTCTATGCAAGAATTTTTTGAAGGCAGGAAAATTCATTAGAATATTTTAATTTTTCCCCGTGTAAGGAACACATCCCAATTCGCAACGTCAAAGGAAAAGTCATAGACTAGAATGATTGGTTGGTTGGTTGTTTTGTTGTTATGGCAAATCAACCTCAGCGGGTCATTTATTGCTAAACTTTATTTAGTTATTGCTGGTAATACCTTTTTTTTCAACAATTTATTGTTGTTTTTTATATAAGTTTTGTGTCTAGTAATACATTTTTTTCGAGTATCAAGATTCATTGGGATGTGTTTTTAAGGGCGGGGTCCCCAAGTCTTACCCTTGTTATTTAACCCATAACTGGAGGGAAGGGACGGATTAATACCTTTCCCAATGGTACCAGTGCTTAAGTGAATGCAGCGTATTCAACTAGAATTCGAACTCGGCTCACCGATTTCTCTTTCCGAGCCGATAACCACTGCACCACAACGCACATCCGTCGCTATACGCTTACAGCACTATTCCCAAGCGGTAACCCATCTAAGTACTGACCAGACTCAACGTTGCTTAACTTCGGTGATCGAGCGAAGACTAGAATGAATAAAGTATATACAGAAGAAAATCAGAACAATCACCGCATACGCCGATTCTTATGTATGTACCGACTCACCATTGTTCAATTTTCAGATCACCTGAGCAGGGAGTCCTAGATGCAGCGTTATTTAAAACTCAAACAATTAAACACAGAAAAAATAACTACATCCACATCAAATTTTCGGTCTACGTTGGGCGCTGTTTGTAAACAAAACTAGCGACTAATGTTCATAGCAAACCACTTATTCAATTCCAGTTGAATTACTTGCATTCACTTACGCGCAAATACCCTTGAGAAAGGTATTAATCTGTCTCTCCCATCCAGTTAAGGGTTAAATAACAAGACAGATTGGGTTCTATAGCCTTGGTCGACAACCAGTCTACCGTAGAAAGTAATGGCAGCCTACTGCGGGATAATCTTCTGCCCAGTCAGCCATGTCTCTTTCGAGACATGATCGGCCAAGCGTGTATCACGTATGGCACTTAACTGACTGACTGAATATAATAGTTGGAAACATAATTAAAACATCTGGCATAAAGTGGGGGATCGGTTTTCTATTGCTATGAAGTAATAAACTGATCCCCCACTAATTATACTTAATATAATAATGTAATATAATCTATCTCTTCTCCCTCCAGTGATGAGTTAAATAGCAGGACAGATTGGGTTCTATAGCCTTGGTCGACAACCAGTCTACCGCAGAAAGTAATGGCAGCCTACTGCGGGATAATCTTCTGCCCAGTCAGCCATGTCTCTTTCTAGACATGATCGGCCAAGCGTGTATCACGTATGGCACTTAACTGACTAAATGAAGCCACTTATACTCGAGTTACGCTTTTCTTCACTTTAGAGATTTGTAGTCTCTGTTATCCTTATGTCGAATTGCAATGGCAATAGTAGCTACTTCCTTACGAAGAAACATTCGGCATTTACTGCTTACGCAACCAGAGCTATTCCATTTATGCCTTCCTTTCACACCCTTGCCACTTGGTTGGGATCAAAGTGTAGTTTTGTTCTCCTCATCTACAATGGTAATTTCATTATTACCTGTTTCTTTTTAAGGAAACATTTAGCATTCAGTGAGCGAGCAGCCAGTGTTACTGTCGTTTGACATTCATAAAATCTTTCTTGTGAAATAGTTATTCGGAGAAATAGATTTCCCGTGTCCACGAGCTGATATCGCTCTTTCCAGTACTAATGGGAGTTTCCTTTCTAAATTTTATTTAACATCGTGTGGAACGTCAACATCTTGATTATGTAATTATTCTCTCTTTGGGTTCCATGTGATATCTATTTTAATTGTTGCTGTTGTGAAGTCATCGAGTGAGATGAATTCTGTTGTTTAGTACAGGTCTTTGTTTGTAGTTTTGTAGCGCCAGTCACCAAGTTTTGAAGAAATGTAGTCTTCGCCAAAATCCACCAGCTTTTAGTCGCTCAAAGTTATTTTAACCGTTAATCTTAGAAAGTCGTTGTATACAGCTAACTGTTTAACTATTTCTAAACAGTTTGGCGCCATGTATTGCAACAATATGAAAGTCTCGATGCAAAAGTCTACACTGCGTGCCAGAATTATATGCAAATCGATTTTTTATTCTAACTCCGATGGTTTTTAATAAAAATTAGTGAAACTTGGCACGTTATATGACAGCACTAACAAATGCACAGATCTAAAATTCTAAGCTAATCTGTGCAATAGTAAACAAATGGCAGCCATTTTGGTGACTTGCAGCCTGATTCAGCGTGCCAACTCTATATGCAAATCATTGCTGAAGTGTCAAATATGGTGAAGTGGTGATGGAAAATTAAAACATTGATTATTTTAGGAATATGTAATTTGAGAACAACAATAATACAGAGCAAACATCTTCTATATGGTTTCATAGTACAATCAATATTGTATATAATTGCCATTTTTATTAACAAGAGAAAAAAGCCTTTGGTCCATTGAACATGTCAAACTTTCTTTTTCATCTGATGAAATTTCTTTGGCAGCAGTCAGAACAGAATTCCAGAGGTCATCCTTAGAGGTGTACTGCCTTCCTCCGGAGTAAATCTTCCTTTTCAAGATGCTCCACAGGTTTTTGATGGGATTTAAATCTGGAGAACAGGCTGGCCATTATATTATTTTCTCATGTCTGGCAAAAACACTCTCCAAATATTCAGTGGTTAATTTGCAGCATGAGACGGTGTATTATCATGTATGAAGACCATCTTTTTCCGGAATGACAAATTCTTCTTCTTGTGCCAGGATTCGAGGTGTTCCTTAATGAAGTCAATGTAGAGTTTGGCGGTCATTTTCACTCTATCCGCGACTCTGAATGGTCCTACCAGCTCACTACCAATGATTGCAGCCCAAAACATCAGACCACCACCTCCTTGTTGACGCCTGAGCCGGTGGGGACGTGGACCCTCATTACGGTACCATCCTCTCCTCCACACATCGGGTCCATCAAGGGTCGCTCGACACTCATCGCTGAACAAAACAGTTTGAAAATTTACCTTCATGTGATTTCTTGCCCACTCCGTCCTCTTTTTCTTGTGGATATCCTTTAATGGAGGATGAACCTCTTGCTTTCCACATTTTGCAACCGTCCTCCGGATACGGCATCGAGTTGATTTGGATACGTCAGGAACGCCAGCGTTTTCAAAAACCTTTTTGCTAGTTTCAAGAGGGTTTCAGCGGACTCCTCTCTTGATCCTACTAATGGTTCAATGCGACATAAGTGCTTCCTTACGAAGTTTCTCTTTGTCAGAACGTCCGTTGCAAAGTTAAGGGTTAGGAACAAATGTTTTAATTGCACGATGATCACGGTCCAATTCTTTAGCTATTTCTAAGGTAGATATTTTATTACGAATCCTTTGGACAATTTCAGACTTCTCAGATTGATTCAAAGCACCTTTACGTCCCATCTTGCATATAAAGTTGGCACGCTGAAACAGGCTGGAAGTCACCAAAATGGCTGCCGTTTGTTTACTATTGCGCAGATTAGCTTAGAATTTTAGATCTGCGCATGTGTTAGTGTTGCCATATAACGTACCAAGTTTCACTAATTTTATTAAAAACTATCGGAGTTAGAATAAAAAATCGATTTGCATATAATTCTGGCACTGAAAAGGTTTCACGCCAATACAAAATTTGACACAAAATCTGACGTTTGATCAGAATGTTACAAGTTGTTGGGGCGGGAGAATTTCCAACATCAACTTATAAATTTCGTTCATAGGCAGAGATTTTTTAAGCAAGCCCCGATGCAAGGAATTCAACTGGAATTCGAAATTGGGTTGCCGAGTTCGAATTCCAGTGGAATTCCTTGCGTTCATTTACGCACAAATACCCTTGGGAAAGGTATTAATCCGTCTCTTCCCTCCAGTTATGGGTTAAATGGCAGGGCAGATTGGGTTCTATAGCCTTGGTTGGCAACCAGTCTATCACAGAAAGCAATCGCAACCTATTGCGGGATAATTTTCTATCAAGTCAGTCATGTATTTCGAGACATGATCGCCCAAAGCATGTATCACATATGGCACTTAACTAATTGGTATAAAATAAAATCGCTTTTACGTTGACATATATTGTTTTTGACGGGTGATATACAAGGTATCCATTTATCTAGCTAGATAAATATAGTACCCTGTTTTGTCAAAATGCAGTCTTTTGCTGGTGAAACTGGAGTGACTTCTTTTAAACTATTGTAAATTTGTAATATTGTGCGTATAAATAATATTGAGTATGTTGTGCATATTGAACATATTTGGCATATTAGGTATATTAGATATATTGGGGATCACACGTAAGTATAATGATTTTAGCTTGGCTTCTGAATGAAAGGATAAGATGCAAGATCACACCAAAAAAATAGCCGAGAAAACCACTTCAGCCACCTGAACGTACCTGTATTAATTTTTTCTTTTCTCTTTCATAGCTAAAAAGCAAATATTTTCGTGTCACAATTTTTTTTAGTTTAATTTTTTACATAGAATTTCTGCATTCTTTTATAACTTAAAATCATGGTGAAAATTTCGAAAAAAAAAACAGCATGAAGACGGTAAAGATGTACAAAAATATGAACCTGTGAGCTGTGAGTCAATCTCAAAGGAACCTGGAATGTCAAGAAGCTGCATTTCAGAAATTCTCTTTGTGAATTTAATTTAGACTTTGAACTTGTCATTTTATATCGATAACAAAATATATTGTAGTGTTTAAATTGAATAGCTTAAAAATTAATTTTTTAAATTGAATAACTTGGTTTGAATTTAAATGCAACAATATTTAATTTGATTGCCTTTAGATCTTAAATTGAATGGCAAATTGTGCAGCCTTGGTTGTTAACCAGTCCAGTAGAGGGACAACTCTAGATTCAAAGATGTAGAGAAGGTAACGGGAAATCACTCTTCTAACAGTTTCAAAGCTTTGGAAGTGCTTTGAATCCATCAAAATATTCGAAAGCTACACCATCCGATAATACGAACTCTGATCAGGACAGTGAAAAGTTCAGTGAAAGGAGGACTGATAGGAAAGTGATAGATGAGTTCAACTCGTTCAGTTTGATGTCAATAAATAGCACTAAGTGCTTCCTTCAAATATATTAATATCAAAAGTATTAATAATCTTGAGAATGTCTCTTCAATTAAACAAATTGTATTAAAAAATCTTTTGACATTACCTGTGAAACTTTCCCAAAGCGTTTCCAATCAGCCCTCTCCTCTTATCGAGATACTAAAATTAGACACAATGTTAGCAGCATTTTTGATAATTTTTTTAATCATTTCACCCCAAGCAAGGCATTCCACTGCCACTATTGCGCAAGGGGTTACATAGGGGAAGGAGAAGAGAAAGAATGGTTAGGGGGTTACATAGGGGAAAGTGATGAGAAAGAATGGTTAGGGGGTTACATAGGGGAAAGTGATGAGAAAGAATGGTTAGGGGGTTACATAGGGGAAAGTGATGAGAAAGAGTGGTTAGATATAGGAAATGTCAGAAGGAGGGTGATAGACAGGTAAGGGTATCAAGGCTGAGGGTTGGGCAGATGGGAAGAGTGTTTGAGAGAATGGATGCGAGTTAGTGTGAGGAGGTGTCTATTGACGTTACATTTAAATTCCTGGAGATTGTAGCTGTCGGGGAAGCAATCATGTGCAAGGGAATTCCACAGGCGGGAAGTGCGAGAAAAGAAGCTGTTGGAGTAGAAATTACGGTTACATCATACCGGTTTCACTGTAAAAGAGTGGGACCTAGTTGCTAATCTAGTATCTCGTGCAAATTCGTATCTAGGGGGCACCAGTGATCTAAGTTCATCAGAGCAGAAGCCGTGAAAGTATTGATAGAAGAGGCACAGGGAGGCCACGTCACTCCGGTGAGAGAGTAACTGCAGCCGGTCTGCCAAGTCGATATCGATCACATTACAGGCTCTCCGTTGTATTTTGTCAAGAACCCGCACGAGTATAATTGGTAATAATATTCGTTTTTTTTTTATTTGCATCTTGTATTTAATAAAAATATGAAAAGTAAATGCCTCCCCACTCCTGCGGCAAAATGCACAACTCATACGACTGAAGAATTTCAGTGTTGCGTTTTTACAGGCGATGCATCAACACAAGCGGCTCCGGTTTACTGGGTGATTTTATCGAGTTACCATCTAGAAAGGTTGCCAACCAAGGGCTATGCAACACAGTTTGTTCTGCTAGTTAACGCATAGCCCAGGAAAGAGAAAAGATGGAATTCATACGCATAAGTGAATGTAATGAACCTTATTAGAATTCGAACTCGGATCTCCAATTTCTAATTATAAACCTCCATCAATTGCACTACAGGTACATTGTTGTATATATTAAGATACTGTTAAATATTGAAACATTAAATAATTACACTTCTGCTATCATAGTCTTTCAACATTGATTTCTAGATAAAATATTTATCCAGATTTATACGTCTTTTAATCACTTCACTCCAAGCAAGGCGATAAAGCCAATAAGACGCAAAAGGTTACTGAGTGTGAAAGAACATGAGAAAAACACTGTTAAGGGGATAGAACGACAAAAAGACGGGAATTAAATGACAGAAAATAATCATTCACGTTTAAATCGCTCATCAAATATCAAAGTTAACTTTAATGCAACAAGCTGGTAAAATTCCACGAGTGAAAGAAGAAACTGTTAGCATAGAACTTACGGTTACACTAGCGGCCATAATTATTAGGCCATCCCACTATTTTAAAAAATTAGCTATTTCATACCATTTTTTAGTATATATTGCCAAGTAAATAATTGTAAATTAAAATAGAATGTTTCTTTTGTTAATATTGCACAATAACATGCATCAAATGAATTTATAAATATTTAATAATTACCTATATTGCAGTTTCATCAATAAAAGAACGAAAAACAATTAAGGTGATTTGGAGGAGTTCATCTTTGCCTTGTAAGATTTTGCAAAGTAATATCAACAAAAGAACTATTCTATTTTCATTTAGAATTATCCACCTGGTAATAAATACTAAAAATAGTATGAAATATATCATTTTCTTTAAAAGAAAAAACTAGGGTAGCCTAATAATTATGGCCGGTAGTGTATATCTAGCAATTTCAACTGTAAAATGATGAGACCTTGTTACTGATGCTTTCTTCTCATTTTCATCATCAAGCATGGCACGCATTGTTTTCTCTTGTCTCTCTTTCCTTCTATCAGTCCCGTCAGTATCAGATTTTCTAAACCCACTTTTCTCATTATGTTCCAGAAATTTAGCTGCTTTTTGCAATTTAGTACAGAAAAGTGTTTTCAAAAAAATTGGAGAGAAAAATGTGTTAGCATAGAACTTACGTTACATCAAGCAATTTCAAATGTAAAATAATAAGACATGGCTGACAATTTTCTGGTCGTTAACATGAAAAAAGGTAGGTTTCTTCAATAAACAATTATCGATTTGAGTTCAGCATATACATTTGTACGGAGTTAAGAATGTTTTGGAAAGATTTGACGGGGTAAAGGCCTTCGGGGAACAAATAAAAAATTTACCCATTTTGGGTTAAGTTACCAGAATCAACCAACGCTGCTATCCACTGGGTCATCAGTGTGTGAATTTTTGGGACTTATAAACCTAATATCTCAGTCACATTTTTTAATAGATCTCATATTACAATATTGATGTTTGTAATTGTTTTCTCTAGCACTCAGTATTACTGTTTCTCGTATTGTATTCATTTCTATACTTGGCCAGCTTAGGAGATATTTGTTGCCCAGCATATACGCTGATTCTTTAAGTTTTCGTATTTTCCAGACAGTGGTGTTCTGTATTTATTATTTCAACTTTATCCCACTTCTGATAATTTTAGTACGAATTGAATGTAAAGGGTCTCAGTTGAAATTTGAACTTTGTTCACAGATTTCATTTCTTTTACCAATATCCAGAATCAAACCTAAAACTCTTGCTAACAAAATGCAATTTCTTATCAATTCCCTGCTTACTTACTGTTGCCAAAGTTACATCTTAACTTTATCTTTCATTGTTTTGACAGATAACACTACATTCTACGGGATTTGCATCCATTACTGAACTTGATTCGCTTTTTATCAGTTTTATAAATGTTTTCCTCTCGACTCAAAATTAATTATTCTGCCGTAACTAACATTATTGCAAAAATGCTATCACCGTTTGTCAGTTCCTCCCCCCCCCCAACTTTTCTTAATTACAGTGATAATTTTCTTTTTTCTTTTCACGTCAGCCATTTCCTTCCCATGAGACCTCATTGTCGTATTCAAACGCACGTCTATAACATGGTCGGTGAAAATTAATTTACTCTAATTGAACGCAATTTTTTCCCCTGAACGAGTTATAAACAGTTATCACTGGTGAAATGTGCCGGAGCATATGAGAGATGTATTTCACCAATGAGTGAAATAAAATTACAATTGCCTAGTTGGCTTATCTTTTAAATTTTCTCTAACTGAGAGCAACTTCGAGCAATCAGAGGTTATTGATAGAAGATGGCCTGTAGTTTAATACAAATTTAAAAAGTTGTCTCTTTTCCTTTCTGATTAGATTTGTCATATATACTGTATTCTCAAATGTATATATTTTTGTCCAAAAACAAGCCTTGAATGTTAGAACTGTTGGAAAGAAGGAATGTAGTTCGTCTGAATACTTTCCATGGAAATACTGGTAGATCAGTGAGAGTTTTGTGACTTTTCGTTCGTGGGAAAGAGATTGTAGGGTAAAAAATAATTAATCAACCACAAGAAAGTGGAGACGTTTTTGGATTCTGTCGAAACTGCAAAGTGAAATATGGTCAATCATTAACCAGATGCTCATTTATATTTTTCATTTACATTCTTCTACTGTATGTGCCGTGTCCGTTTAAGATGTAGGCGATCATGGACCTTCACTTACCGTTAGCCCTTGTTGCTCTTAACACATTTCTTCTTGGCATTTCTCCAAAACTCTGCTCCGCTATCTATTTGCTCAAGCCCGTCTAATATTTCTACCGATGCTTACCTCTATTTCTCTTTCCCTCATTCTTCTTCTTCTATGTGCCCTGTCCCTTCAGGACGTAGGCGATCATGGCCTTTCCACGTCTCCCTATCCCTGGTGGCTCTTAGCACGCTTTCTCCTGTTATGTCTCTCAGCCCCCGTTCTGTCATCCACCCGCTCAGGCCTTTTAAATATGTTATCCGCTGCTTTCCTCTGTCTCTTTGTCCCTCTATCTGGCCTATTAGTATCAGGTTCTCCAAGCCCACCTTCCTCCTTGCATGTTCCAGGAACTTTAGTTGTATCTTCCTGATGCTTAATATTAATTTCCTTTTCATTTCCATCATTTTCAAAACCTCGTCATTGCTCACATGCTCGGTCCACGATATCCACAGCATCTTTCTGTAGAACCACATTTCAGCTGCTTCAAGTTTTCACTTCATCTTTGTTGATACTGTCCAACATTCGCTGCCATATCAAAGAACTTACATCACATAGCAATCCAGTACTCTCTTCTTTGTTTCTAGTGAAAGTTTCCTGCGTCTTACTATTTTACTCAGCTTCTGAAACGTGTCTTTCGCCATGCCAATTCGTCTTTGGATCTCTATGTCGCACTTTCTGTCTTCAGTTGGAACACTTCCCAGATATTTGAATTTTTGTACCTGCTTGATTTTAACACCCCCCCCACCAGTATTTGGCACTTTGGGCTGCTCTTTTTGTTGATGACCATGCATTCGGTTTTTTGCAGTTTATTTGTAATCCCTTCATGTCACTCTCTTCAGCTATCTTCTGTAGGAGATCCTGCAGTTTTTTTCTGTGTCTGCAATCAACACTGTGTCGTCTGCGTATCTTATGTTGCTCAGATTGTGACCTCCGATGACAAATCTTGGCATAACATCTAGGGTCCTCAAAATATTCTCACTGTACAAGTTAAATAAATCCGGTGAAAATACATATTCCCTGTCTTACGCCTCTTTCTATCTTTGTATAGCTGCTGAATTCGTTCCCTGTCCGTATGCAGGCAGTTTGCTGCCAGTAGAGGTTTTTAATTACCCTTATATCTTTCCCAAATATGTCGAGCCTGCTGAGCATCTCCATCAATTCTTTGTGGCGTATTTTGTCGAACGCTTTTGCATTGTCAATAAAACATAATTATAAGTCCTTCTTCATTTGTATTGCCCTTTCAGAGACCACCCGAATCATAAATATGGCGTTCCTTGTCCCAGTATGTTTCATGAACCCGCACTGTTCTTGTTCTATCTCTGGCCTGATTCTACTTCTTGCTCTTCAAAACTTCAACTATCTTTTCTTTATGTTAAGTATAAACGTCTTTTTCGTTTGCATCCTCTCCAAAACCTCCAAATTGCGTACATGAAAAATATGAATCAACATTTGCTTAATGGATGTATTAAAACTAATTAGAATTTTCTAAACGTTAGAAATAATTATATACATAATTCGAAAATTTTAAATTTATAAAATCATATGTTAAGTTTATGCAGGATGTCCATAAAGTTCGTGTGCACTTTAAAAATTTATTACTTTATTTGTATTATCGATAGAAATAATTTGTAAAAAGAATTAGAAAGAAGTAAATATATATTATTTAAGGTTTTATTGAAATTTTATTTAAGTTTCCACATGTCCTCCATCATTAGCAATACAAAGGGTAATACGATTTTGCAGTTCATATTTTTTTACTTATCTAAGAATTGTTGCAAATTTTGTGGGAAAGAATTGTTCAATAACAAAACTTAAAACCTAGGTGCATTAAACTTTATAGTATTTTTACAGATTATTTTTATCACAAATACAAATAAAGTTATAAACTTTTTAAAGTGCACACAAATCTTATGGACATCATGTATATTTTTATATCCTGAGCTTGACAACTGCTCACTCTTCTGACCAAGCTCTTACGGCTCAGTGAAAAAAAAACAAACAAACTTGCTAGTCACATTCAATGCTTCGAAAAAAAAACTAGTGACGTTTTATCAGATAATTTTTACTGAATTTTTGTCTATCGCGATAAATGGATGTTCTTTCAAGGAGTACCTGTACCTTGAGCGCCTATTGGGACCAAACCTCAAGAGGAACCCTTACCTACGAGCATTGGCAGAAGATGCTAGGAAAATGAATTCTCAGTTTTAAAAATCTTACAAAAATAAATTATACCTCGCTGGCACATGCTAACGACAATCACCGAGTACATATACCAGGTACTCGACAGGAATGGCGAAGCCCGAACCGTTGCATTGGATATATCTAAAGCGTTCAACAGAGTTTGGCATGCTGGCCTTCTATGCAAACTGCGAGCTATGGTATAACTGGACATTTGTTTGAACTAATCTAGTCATTCCTCTCTAACTGCACAATGAAGGTGGTATCAAACGGACATGCCTCTCCCAGAACTACCATACAAACGCAGGTGTCCCCCAAGGCTCCATCTTAGGTCCTACACTCTTCCTGATATACATTAATGATCTCCCTGATTCCATAAGAGCCCAAGTAGGTTTGTATGCCAATGACACCACAGTTTACTCTCGCCTCCTACAAAAATCTGGTGTAGGCGTCAAAGCTAACCTCGCAGCCGAGATTGAAAAAGACCTCCAATCCATATTGGACTGGGGTAAGGAATGGCTAGTAAATTTTAATGCTTCTAAAACGAAGCTACTCTCAATTAACCATCATCGACAATCTCACCTACCTCCCATTAGCATGGACCAGGCTTGCCTCCCAGAGAGTAAAACACTACGCCTCCTTGGTCTCACACTTTCAGCTGACCTCAAATGGAATGACTATATCAAATCCATTGCTAAATCCGCTGCTATGAAAGTCGGTTCTCTGTGCAGGAATCTATCCTGCACATTTATAAATCTACCATCCGCTCGTGCATTGAATACTGTTGCCATATCTGGTCGGGTGCTTCCTGCTATTCTCCTCGGGCTTCTCGACAAGGTACAGCGGAATGTCTGTAATGTGATCGATACCAACTTAACAGACCGCCTGCAGTCTTTCTCTCACCGGCGCGACGTGGCTTCCCTGTGTCTCTTCTATAAATACTTTCATGGCTTCTGCTCCAATGAACTTAGATCACTGCTGCCCCTTAGATACGAATTTGCACGAGAAACTAGATTAGTAACTAGATCGCAGGTTTTTACAGTGAAACCGATAAAATGCAATCGTAACTTCTACCCCAACAGTTTCTTTTCTCGCACTTCCTGACTGTGGAACTCCCTTCCACATGATTGCTTCCCCGACGGCTACAATCTCCAGGAGTTTAAATGTATGGTCAATAGATATCTCCTAACACATTAACTCGCTCCCATTCTTTCAAACACTCTTCCCATCTGCCCAACCCTCATCCTCGGTATCCTTACCCATCTATCACCTTCCTTCTGACATTTCCTACACCTAACCACTCCCTATGTAGCCCCATGCGCAATAGTGGCAATGGAATGCCTTGCTTGCGGTGAAATAATTAAAAAAAATACTACGCTACTAAGTATTTTAACCAATTCCTGCTAGTCTCTATTGTTACAAGAGCAAGATTAGTTTTATATGGTTAAAGATCTTTTATCAGGTTTCTTCTTCTTCTTGGCGTGTCCTTCAGGACGTAGGCGATCATGGCCTTCCACTACTCCCGATCCCTTGTAGCTCTTAACACCCCTTTCCTGTTACCCCTCCCAAACTCTTATCAGCCAGATATCTGCTTAAGTCCATCAAGTATGTCACGCGTTGCTTTCTACTGTCTCGCCTTACCTCTATTCCTCCCTTGAATATCAGATTCTCCAAACCGTCCTTCCTCATTACTTGTCCCAGAAACTTCAGTTGTCTTTTCCTGATGTTAAGCATTAGTTTCCTTTTCATTTATATCTTTTCAAAAAACAAAATGAAACCAGTGATATAAAAAAGACAATTTTATTTGATTTCTATCAGTGAAGTTATATTTTTATATCACAAAGAGGTGTCAATACCACTCGATATGTTTGTCACAAAAAAATACAAAGCGAAAGCAAACTGCATGTACGGTTGAAATTTCATAGCCTATTTAGTCCACAAGAAAATGTAACACGGGTTTGATTGTGGAAACGTGCACTTTTTCTTGGCCAAAGAGTCTTTGTGTTAACATTTTTTTTTAATCATTTCACCCCGAGCAAGGCGGAAACGCCACTGATGTGCAGGGGGCTACATAAATGTAAAAAGATTAATTAGAAAAGAGTGAGGAGTACAAACTAGTTAGAAAGGAACAATAGAAAGCTGAGAAAGCAGGTGCGATCACAGATACATAGGTGGAGAGAAAGGGAAGGTTATACAGGGGTGGGGAGAGAGCTAGAGTCCAGTGGTTAGTAGATGAGTATTGACTTTGCATTTAAATTTCTGGAGGTTGTAGCCGTCAGGAAAGCAAGAATACGGGAGCGAGTTCCACAGGCGGGAAGTGTGAGAGAAGAAGCTGCAGGAGTAGAATTGTCGTCTGCATTTGGCTAACCTGACTGTAAATGGGTGGGACCCAGTTGCCAGTCTGGTTGCACGAGTAAACACCTGTTGAGGAGGCATCAGTGACTTAAGTTCGTCTGAGCAGAAGCCATGAAAGTATTTATAGAACAGAGGGAGGCCACATTTCGTTGGTGGGGAAGTAGCTGCAGTCGAGCCGCCAGATCCGTACCTATCACATTACAGACTCTCCTTTGGAGCCTGTCAAGAACACTGAGAAGAACAGCAGGGGCACCTGACCATAAATGGCAGCAGTACTCCATGCACGGACGGATGGTTGACTTGTATATATGCAGGATGGATTCAGGTGGGAAAAACATCCTGGATCGACATAGTGACCCAACCTTCTTAGCAGTAGATTTTGCTGTGGATTCAATATAGTGGTTCCATTTGAGGTCTGAGGACAGGGTAAGTCCGATGAGGCGTAGTGTATTACTCTCCGGGAAAATCGCTTGGTCCATACTTATGGAAGGCAGGAGAGGTTGCCTGTAATGGTTGACAGACAACAGCTTGGTCTTAGATGAATTGAAGTTGACAAGCCACTTCTTGCCCCAGTTCACCACAGAGTGTAGATCCCGTTCAAGGTCAGCAGCGAGATTATGTTTGTCCGCCACGACAGGTTTCTTACTGGTGCGGGTGTTTATTGTAGTGTCATCTGCGTAGATGCCTACTTTGGACTTGATCTCATCTGGGAGGTCGTTGATGAAAATAAGGAAGAGCGTCGGGCCCAGGATAGAGCCCTGTGGGACACCAGCATTCGTGCTGTAGGACGAAGAGGCACGCCCATTCAGAACGACCTTCATTTTGCGGTTATTTAAGAAAGATTGGATTAGGTCAAGCAGGCGACCGGTAATACCATAACCGCGTAGTTTGCATAGGAGGCCAGAGTGCCAAACCCTGTCCGTTACGGTTGTTAGCAGGTCAGCCGTAGATCTGGCAAAGCGGAATCCATATTGCCTGTCGGAGAACAGTTTGTGTGCGGTGAGATGATGAACTATTTCAGCATTGATTATATCCTCGAATACTTTCCCGAATATCGGTAGAAGACTGATAGGGCGATAGTTGGATGGGTCCGAGGTTTCACCACAATTCTTAAATACAGGAACGACTGAAGAGATCTTCCAGTATGCAGGAAAGCAGGAAGCAGAAAGGCAGTAGTTAAATAGTTTAGGGAGGACAGAGGAAAGTTCAGGAGCACACCTCTTAAGGACTATCACCGGGATTCCATCGTCTCCACACGCCTTATGGGGGTCGAGTTTTGAAATTACTCTGGATAATACTGTCGGGGTAATATATACGTCGTGCAGTTTGGCCTCAGTTCTAATAGAGAAGTCGGTGGGTGTACTCCGGACGAGTCGAATGTGGAGTTGGATGAGAATCTGTGGGCAAAGCACTCAGCTTTGTCCGCAGATGACGTGAGAACCTCAAATCCATGGATTAAAGGAGGTATTGAGGATTTCCTATTGTTGAGCACTCGTTTACAAATCCTCCAATAGTCCTTGGAGCCGAATTTGCGGTCAGCTATGTGCTGTCGCATTCTCTCAGCAAACAACTGTTTGGCGTCATTTAGGGTTCTCTTGCACTCATTGCGAGAAGATATGAACAGGCGCCTATTGTGATCAGTTGACTGTCTCCGGAATAGACGGAAGTAATGGTTCCTGTGGGCAATGGCGGCTGAACAGGCCGGAGAGAACCACGGAGAGGAATGAGGTTTTAAGCAATACTTCCTGGTGGGTATGAAGGCATCAATGCCAGCTTTCACCCATGACGAGACCTCAGAGGCACAGTCAGAACTGATAGGTCGAATATTTTTCCCCAAGGGACGTCGCAGAGGAAATCGCGAAAGGCATCCCAGTCAGCTTTTTGGTAGAGGTAGGAGGTCCTATAGGTAGGGGGCTCCTGTGGGGAGTGAGATTGGAAAGAAATACTGAGAGAGACTACAGCATGGTCGGAGTTGCCGAGAGGGCAAAGCTGCGAGACTTGATAGGCGTCAGGCGCAGAGGTGAAACATATATCTAGTAGTCAGGAATGACCCGAGGGAGTGCTTGGGAAGCGAGTGGGGAAGTCCACCACTTGCGTAAGGGATTGGGAAATAACAAAGTTCATGGCGTGAATGCCCGCTGGATCAGTAACGGCGTTTTCAAGCCACTCAGAGTAATGGGCATTGAGGTCTCCAAATACAAATATGTGGGCGAATGGGTGATAGGAAATAGCCTTATCTATGTCGTCAGCAATGCTATCTAGTAGGGAGCAGTCAGGAGAGGAGGAAGAGATTGAGATGATAGAAGTATTACTTACATGGTCGGCTATACAGGGTGCTATAGGCAAAGAAAAAGAAAGAAAAATGAGTTCATATATGCACCAGTTAACCAGTAACCGATTGTCAATAATCTGTGCAAGATGGCCTAACTCATTCGAATAGCCATTTTCTCAATTAACCCCAAGATTCAGGCCTTCTCCATCTTTGAAAATGAGTCTTCAGAGTTTTAAGCAGAGACGTTAGAAGTATCTGAACTTCTATTTACTATTGAATTACTTAATCTTTAATCAATAGAAGTAGGCTGGCTATCGTCCGGTTCACACTCCTCCGTGGTTTTTTGAACAGAAATAGAGGTTTTTGTCTATATTTCTGAGAATAGGTAGTGTTTACAGTATTTACATTATTTGAACTATTGTCCTCATCTTTGTTGCAATTCGTACGACGTTTCGGTCGTTGTACGCTCCGGCCTTCTTCAGATGTTAAGAATTTCGAACCGAACTCTTTATTACAATCACTGGTGTATATAATCCTCATTCCTTGCGTGAAGCCTCGATTAAAAATTCACTTGTTCTTGTCCTTAAGGACACATGACCTAGTGGATATAGACGTTGGTTAGTTACTGACTTGACTCTTAGAGTTGTGAGTTCAATACCATGCTACAGCAGTGTAGTGAACAAGTAACTTGCAGGGTTAGAAGGAGATAACTCGTGACTTCCAATCGAGGCTTTACGAAAAGAAATGAGGATGATAATAAAGGGTTCGTTTCGAAATTCCTAGCACCTGAAGAAGTCCGGAGTATACAACGGCCGAAACGTCGTACAAATGGCAACAAAGATGAGGACAATAGACCGAATAATGTAAACACTGTAGAAGTAGAGGTTTATCCATTGTTCACTATTTAGAATTGCGTTCCCGTTTCCTTCTTAAATCTACTACTAGGAATATGAACCAAAGGAGAGAGAAACCTATCTACTCTTCTTGATAGCAGAAGGTGTCAGGTACTCACAGAAATATGTGCATCTATAACCGGTATTGAATCGTCCCGAGATAAAGCAATAACCGTACCCTTTAACATGGCATCGAGAGACCCCGCCGGGGAGTGCTGCACAGCCCAGAACTCATTCAAAAGGACGGCATAAAAGCCATAATACGAGGTGATTTTCTAAGCGCTGTTTAGATGTGGAACAAGGCCGAAAGTATATGATACCCAGTGAGGATCGAACTCACTACTCAGTGTAACTGGTTTAACCGAGACAAGCTTGCTAATCATTACACTACACCGAGATGGCTCGCCACGATAGTTATAGGGTAGCTTACTTTGAGTTTTCTCAAAGTTTCAGATCTATCAAGCGAATAACGCCAAAGCAGAAGGTCCACTGGAAATGTGGGAGGAAAAATAGAAAAAATAAAGAAAAATGAATTTCAAATTACTTACCTAGAAAAGCACATTGCTTACATATAGAACTATCGAATTTATAGCTAGATTTTGTTTTGACCTGAGTTTAAAGGCCTGTTTATTTCGTAAACGCTAATTCGAGTGATAATAGTAAAGTTTTATGTGACAGGAAAACTTAGTCAGTCCCTATAGGTTGGGCGTTAAGTTGGGATGAAATATTGAGTTTAGGAATTGAGTCAAGAAAAGAGTTTAACATTTGGCAGGATTCATTACTGACGGCCACAATCATAACGACACAAGATAAGCAGATAACACGGTTGTGATATCAGACACAGAAAGGAAACTACAGAAGGCAGTGATTAAAAGCGAGAAGAAATAACTAAACATTAATTGCAAGAAAACAGAATGCATTGGTGTTAAAAAGAAAAGAAGACCCTAGTATGCAAATTCCAAATCGGATATACTAAACTCAAACAAATAAAATTAATTTAAATATCCGGGAAGTGTTTCAACAGAGTACGGAAATCCACTACCAAGAAGGTTGGGTCACTGTGTCGGGCCAGGATGTTTTTCCCGCCTGAATCCATCCTGCATATATACAAATCAACCATTCGTCCGTGCATGGAATACTGCTGCCATATATGGTCGGGCGCCCCTGCTGTTCATCTCAGTGTTCTCGGCAGGCTCCAAAGGAGAATCAGTAATGTGATAGGTACCGACTTGGCGGCTCGACTACAGCCACTTCCCCACCGACGAGATGTGGCCTCCCTTTGTCCCTTTGTTCTATAAATACTTTTATGGCTTCTGCTCCAACGAACTTAAGTCACTGGTGCCTCTGCAACAGATGTTTACTCGTGCAACCAGACTGGCATCTGGGTCCCATTCATTCACAGTTAGATTAACCAAATGCAGACGACAATTCTACTCCTTTCAGCTTCTTCTCTCGCACTTCCCGCCTGTGGAACTCGCTTCCATATTCTTGCTTTCCTGATGGCTACAACCTCCAGGAATTTAAATGCAATGTCAATACTCATCTATTAACCACTTGACTCTTGTTCTTTCACCTCCCTGTATATCCTTTTCTTTCTTTCCACCTTTGCAACTGTCATCACACCTGCATTCCCATCCTTCTCTTGCTCCTTTCTAACTGGTTCGTCTTCCTCTTCCCTCTCTTCTACTTAATCTTTTTACTTTTATGTAGCCCCCTGCATTACCGCCTTGCTCGGGGTGATACGATAAAAAAAAATGACACTGAAATCCAAAGGTGCGTTGGAATAGCCGAAGATGCCTACAAAAAGATAAGCAGAGTATTAAGAAACAGAAAAAATTCGTTAGAAACAAAAAGTCAGTTAGGCGTCATACTCGAAAGAGACATGACTATCTAGGCAGAAGATTATCCCGCAGTAGGTTGCCATTGCTTTCTGCGGTAGACTGGTTGTCAGCCAAGGCTATAGATCGCAATCTGTCTTATTATTTAACCCATACCTGGAGGGAATATACGGATTAATACCTTTTCCAACGATATTTGTGCCTAAGCGAATGAAAGGAATTCAACTGGAATTCGAACTCGGCTTCCCGATTTGTCGTTCCGAGTCGATATCCACTGTACCACAACGCAAAGAGTGCTGAAATGCTATGTAATATCAGTCCTCCTATATGGCACTGAAGGCAGGTCAATGTCCTCACTGATAAAGAAGAGACTTGGAGCAACAGAAATGTTGTTCTATAGGAGGAGGATGGGGATACTATAGATCAGCTTTTCCTAAACTATGGGTGGTGACCCACTGGTGTGTTGCAAGCGGAATGTTAGTGAGTCGTAAAAATTTATACTAGAATTACGCATTAGCTTTGATTAAACGCTATCGATTGAGATAGCTCGAGTCTCGGGCTTTCATTACCAGGTTGTTGTTGTATCAAACAATATGTTGTTCTGACGAGATTAAGGAAACAGTGTTGGTCAAGCTCTCAATTTCATCATTCGTTATCGTAAAAAGGAAATCAATTTTCACTTATTCATATAAATATTTTTGTTATATTTTTTCATGTTTTTGCCCATTAATTTTGAGCAGGTCGCCATAGGCTAATAGTGATTCGTGATTCCATAAAATTTGGGAACCCCTGCCATAGACCAAACATGTAAGCAGCAGTGATGTTTTAGAGAAAATGGGAAAAGGTTGAATACATAGCGACAAATAAAAAAGACAGTTGAAACTTCTAGGATACATAATGAGGAAAGAGAACTTAGAAAATTTTCAAAAATGTAATGCTGGTAATATTTTCTTTTCCACAAAATGTTTGTGGAGGGTAACTATTTTCTCATTGCTGGGACCCTAACAGGTACCCCACCTACCACCATTTGGAAACTGGGAATAACAAGAATTAAGAGGTTGTACCATGCTCTTAAAAAACTCCCAATAAGAGTCCCTGCTGCCCAATAAAGTTTATGTTATATCCAGGATGTATTCGTTTATGTTTTTAATCGATAGGTAAATACTGGACGTTTATATTAGAATCTCTAAGCATTTAGTTGGAAGTTGTCTCATTTTAGGAGGGGTGTCTAACATATTTAATTAAACGGACTTTGGATATTCTAGACCCTGTTGATGGGGTACCCATTCAACTCTGGATCGTATCTTTTAAAAAATAACGCACACTTTTAAAAATAACGCATGTTTTATCAGCATTTGAACTGATTAAATTACTTAGTAACCCGTTTATACGATTTAAGTTTTCTTATTTCCACGAATTTATCGTTGAGGCTAAAAATGGCTAAAACTATCACAGACAATGAAGCGCTCATGTAAAAAAAAAAACAAAAACGGATGTAACTAAAGATGGCTACACTTCCTGTCGCTGCAGTTGTGCGTAAAATGGATAAAAATGTATTGTGCAGAAATAGATTTAGGAAACTCAGAAAATCGCAGCCATTAATTTCCTTCCTGTCATTTTTTATCGTCTGTCCGTTAAGCTGTAATGCGAACAGAATGTCAGTCGCATAATTTTCATCACTGAATGACATTTCGACTCGATTGAATTGTCTGCCAGTCATGCAACGGCTTAGGTTTAAAATTAAAAAGAAATAAATAATTTCATTTGACAATACTTTCATTCAAATATTTTGTTACTAAAAGCCTGAAAAGTTATCTTAATAGAATAAAAACTATAATATTCACAATGAATTAGATTCAAAATAAATAAATATATATATATATATATATATATATATATATATATATATATGTGATTACTTTATATACATACTAGCATCATAGCTCGGCGTTGCCTGTGCAACTCAAAAATTATTTATTTAGTTTTACTGAAATTAGAAATATAAAAACTATTACCCAATCAGTTCAGAAAATTTCTAAGAATACTTATAAATGTAGACATTTAATTTTAGAGGAAAAAATTACAATAATGCCACACGAATTACAGACAGTTAATTTCCTGCATGAAATATTTAGCGAAAAGAAAGCTTTATTTTTTTTTAACTTTATTTTCTGAAGTATGAAATATTAAAAAAAGACTTAAATAATTAAATTAACCATTGGCACTTTCTTTTTACAAATTTTGTTTTTGTTTGGAAAAAAAAACCTTTTTTTTAAATATTTCTTTTGTTTCAAAATTATGGGGAAAAATATTCACATTTTTTGTTGACCAAATGAATTTTTAAAACGTCAGAATAAAAATTAAATATTTGATGTGTAATTTGATTTCTGAGACCTAATTTAGCAACCATTTTAGATCTTAGCTGTTTTACAGAGCAAATGTAACCAATCGGCTCCATTGGCCAAAAAGTGCGAAAGGAAAAATTACTGAACTTAAAACTCAAAAAGTATGTGTCTATCTTGCTTCCCTGTAGATATGTGTCCCTAGAAATATTGAATGGCGTAGCTTCAAAAATGTAGGCGTGCATAGGGAACAGTCACACACCGACTTACAGATTGCCTTATATATATATATGCAAGGATGCATTTCAGAATTTGAGTAGAGTATTAAGAGAGAGGAAAATTTTGCTAGAAAGATAATAATTAATGAACTGCATTTCTATCTGCGGTTTCTTAACAATAATAATTAATAAACATTATTTTCATCCGTGGCTCAGACACAAAAAGATCACGATTGAATAAAACGATTACAGGCGACGACTTCAGTATATCCTCTGAATGTCAAACTCTCAAAGCCCTCTTTCCTCTTTCTTACTCTAGGAATTTAAACTCCCATTTCATCATCTTTAAAACCTTCTCCTTACATTCAGTCCATAGTATACTCTCCATATTTTTGTAGAAAATATATTTATATTGGATCTTCAGCTTCTTCTCTCGCCCTTCCCGTTTGTGGAACTCGCTCCTATATTCTTGCTTTCCTGACGGCTACAACCTCCAGGAATTTAAATGCAATGTCAATACTAATCTATTAACCACATGACTTTAGTTCTTTCAAAACCCCATATATCCTTTCCTTTTTCTCCACCTTTGAAACTGTCATCACACCTGCATTCTCATCTTTGTATTGTTCCCTTCAAACTGGTTCGTCTTCCTCTTCACTCTCTTCTAATTAATTCTTTTTACACTCATGTAGCCCCCTACATATCAGTGGCATTACCGCATGGCTCGGTGTGAAACGATAAAAAAAAAAGAAGAAAATGAGAAGATTGTCTAGCATTTACTGCCACACAAGTGGTCTGTCTGAAAATAACGGCACTGACGTCACAAACCATTTTATTTCAATTCCAAACAAGAAACAGTATGGTTTCCCCCCTTAAAGTAATCCTCCTCGAGCCTAATGCACGTTTTTCATTGTTCTCTGCTCCGGTTCTAAGCACTGCTGGAGAGGTTTCTCCTGGATTATTCGCAGCTCCGCCTTTACGGTCCTCTTGATGGCCTTTGCACCTTCAAAGCGAGTCTCCTTGATGACCCTCCTCAAGCTTGGAGGAAAACATCACACAGAGAAAGATCCAATGAATAGGGAGATTGATCAAGTACGATGATGTTGATCTCGTACAGGATGCTCAGAGTGTTTTGAGCAGGTACATTGACTTAGTGAAACGTCCACGACTTGTCTTGCTATAATTGTTGTCTCTTCTCGTGCACTGGGCGAAGAAAACGCTAAGATTAGTTATATACTTGCAAGGAATCATGCTTGGTGACAAGACTATCCGCTCATCCTCTTTCGCCCAGAGTCCACACAGGACATCCAGTCACACATCACACCGAGTCCCCGTCCTTGTAGGAGGATTAAGATTACATAACAGTTCAGAACACTTTTCTTTTGTTTCTAGCAGATTTGTTTGTTTCATAATACTTCGCTTTTGGAAGGCGTCTTTCGCAGCCTTCGGATTTCGGTGCCATCTTTACTTGATATTTGAAAACTTTCCAAATACTTATATTTTCCTGCTTGTTTGGTTTTAGTTTCTCCAACTCTCAGTTCGCATCTTGGAATGTTATATTTGCTAACAACCATACATTATTATCTTCTTACAATGGAGAGTTAGTCTTTTCTTCGCACTTTCCTTTATTATATTCTCTAAGATTTCTTGTTATCAATACTGTACCATTTGCATATCCAGCATTCTTACGAATGCTTCTGCTAATAACAAATTCTTGTAGGACTTTCATATATTAAACACTATTCTTATTATAAATTCTCAATACCTTCCCTGACGAAATGTATAAAAGTCTAAATTGTTTCCTCATATGTTTAGGTCTTACTAAAATTATAATTATCAGTTTTAAAACGATAAACATTGTCAAGGAGTAAAGACAGTTTTAATCATAGCGGTGTCAAGGGAAAAACATTCTTTTGGCACAACGTGTGTCTTTTGTGAGGGAGGAAGACGAAGATTAAAGATAGCCGAAAACATAATTGGAAAACTCATAAATTAACAAAAAAAGAAATGATCAAAAAATTTTTTAAATCATTTCACCCCAAGCAAGGCATTCCACTGCCACTATTGCGCTTGGGGCTACATAGGGGAAGGTAAATAGAAAGAGTGGTTAGATATAGGAAATGTCAGAAGGGGGGGTGATAGATAGTTGCGTGGGTGGGAAGAGTGTTTGAAAGAATGGTAGCGAGTTAGTTTGTTAGGTGTCTATTGACCTTATATTTAAACTCCTGGAGATTATAGCCGTCGGGGAAGCAGTCATGTGGAAGGGAATTCCACAGGCGGGAAGTGCAAGAAAAGAAACTATGGAGTAGAAGTTACGGTTGCATTTTATCGGTTTCACTGTAAAAGGGTGGGATCTAGTTGCCAATCTAGTTTCTCGTGCAAATTCGAGCCTAGGGGGCACCAGTGATCTAAGTTCATCGGAGCAATAGCCGTGAAAGTATTTATAAAAAAGACACAGAGAATCCACGTCACGCCGGTGAGAGAGAGACTGCAGGCGGTCTGCTAAGTCGGTATCGATCACATTACAGACCCTCCGCTGTACCTTGTCGAGAAGCTCAAGAAGAATAGCAGGAGCACCCGACCAGATATGGCAACAGTACTCAATGCACGGGCGGATGGTAGATTTATAAATGTGCAGGATAGATTCAGACGGAAAAAACCTCCGGGCCCTGCACAGAGAACCGACTTTCATAGCAGCGGATTTAGCAATGGATTCGATATAGTCATTCCACTTTGAAGGTCCGCTGAAAGTGTGAGACCAAGGAAGGCGTAGTGTTTTACTCTCTGGGAGGCAAGCCTGGTCCATGCTAATAGGAGGTAGGTGCGATTGTCTATGATGATTAATAGATAGTAGCTTCGTTTTAGAAGTATTAAAATTTACTAGCCACTTCTTACCCCAGTCCACTACGGATTGGAGGTCTTCCAAGCTCGGCTGCAAGGTTAGCTTTGTCGCCCACACCAGATTTTGATCGAGGCGAGAATAAACTGTGGTGTCATCGGCGTACA
The DNA here is from genome assembly GCA_037127315.1 of Ascarosepion bandense. Lineage (NCBI taxonomy): Eukaryota > Metazoa > Mollusca > Cephalopoda > Sepiida > Sepiidae > Ascarosepion > Ascarosepion bandense. The sequence continues at coordinate 1,759,097 of JBBBDQ010000181.1, read as the reverse complement.
TACCCACTTGGGATCTTATGGTATCAGGGAGATCATTAATGTATATCAGAAAGAGCGTAGGAACCTAGGATAGGGAGGGCCTTGAGGGACACCCACGTACGTATGGTAGTTCTGGGAGCCATGTCCGTTTAATACCACTTTCAATGTGCGGTTAGATAGGAACGACTGGATTAGTTCAAACAATTGTCCAGCTATACCATAGCTCCGCAGTTTGCATAGAAGGCCAGCATGCCAAACTCTGTCGAACGCTTTAGAGATATCCAAGGCAACAGTTCGGGCTTCACCATTCCTGTCGAGTGCCTGATATATAGTGAAAGAAAGAAAAACATTGTGTTATAGTGGAACATCCTGCCATCCCCGAGAATAGAATGCTCTACGTTATAAAAGACTGTAACGAGCGGTACGACGAAGGGAAAGCTCTCAGGCATTCGCCTGACTGCTCTATGACACTGTCAGCTCTCTGCTTCCGAGCAGAGAGCACAAACCCAGTCGTGTTTCCGCCGAAGGGTAGAACCACGACTGGGGTAAAATAGACAGACATTTTTTGGCCCGGCTATATGGCCGGGAATACCCACTATAAAATGATCATGTGTCACATCTGGCCTTGCGTGGTATGGCTAGTAAATACAAAAGCTCTTAGGCATTCGTCTGACTGCTCTATGACACTGTCAGCCCTCTGCCTTCGGGTAGAGGGTGCTCTCTGCTTCCGAGCAGAAAGCACAAACCCAGTCGTGGTTCCGCCGAAGGGTAGAACCACGACTGGGGAAAAATAAACATACATTTTTTGGCCCGGCTATATGGCCGGGAATACCCACTATAAAATGATCATGTGTCACATCTGGCCTTGCGTGGGACGGCTAGTAAATACAGAAAGGTTTTAAGCGAAGGCATTCACTATTCGATAGTCGATTCCGCTCCAACCCGTGACTTGCCTATTTGTGTATTATTGTTAATTATACCTTAGTACAATAAATCTGCATCCTAATCATGAATATGGCGTTCCTTGTTCCAGTGTCTTTGACGAACCCGCACTGTTCCTGCCCTATCTCTGGCCTGATTCTGCTTCTCGCTCTATTCATCAGGATTCTAACAATCAGTTTTGTAATGTGACTCATTAAGCTGATAGTTCTGTGTAGTTCGCACTCGTTTGCATCAGGTTTCTTCGGCAGTGCTATAAATATCGACTTGCATAGGTCGTCTGGTATTATTCCGCTGCTATAAATTTTGTTTATTATGTCGGTAATTTTTTCTATGCCATATTCTTCTAAGGCTGTCAGCAGCTCTATCACTATACCATCTGGGCCAGGTGCTTTGTTTCTGTTCATTTTGGCCATTGCAGCTTCCAACTTCGGATTTTAGTATTTCCGGTCCATCCATCTCCTTGTGTATTCTCGGTTGTTCTCTCTTGTCGCAAAAAAAGATTCTTTATATATTCTTCCCATATCTGGATTATTTCCTCTTTCTCTAATATGATTGTTCCTTCCTTGGATTTTATGCATCCTGTTTGAGTGCCCTTTTCCAATTTGTTCTTCATATTTCTTTCTCACGCTGTTATTGTATTCTTTCTGCAGGGTGAGGTCGTCCTCTAGCGTGTCGTATTACAGCCTTGGTGATGTGCTGGGCTTCTTCAGTCTTCGGAGTTTCACTTTTAGTTTGCAGATGACTGGGACGTGGTCACTTCCGCAGTCGGCACCTGGGTATGTTTTGTATTGGACTACTGCGTTCCTGAATCTCTTGTTTATAGTTATATAATCTATTTGGTTCTTCGTGTCGCCTCCTGGACTTCTCCATGTCCATAAACGTCGTGGGTGTTCTTGGAACTAGGTGTTAGTAATAACCTGGTCATTGGCTGAGCACCATTGGATCCATTTCTCTCCTCGTTCGTTGCGCTCTTCCTAGTCCGAAGTTGCTGTTCTCTATCTTTACCTACCTTGGCATTTAAGTCCCCCATTATAATCCTAATTTCTTGGCTTTTGCACTGAGCCTTGGCACTGTCCAGTATTGAATAGAACGATTCTATTTCGTCCTCCGAACTTTAAGTTGTCGGCGCATAAACTACTATAATAGCTATATTGAAGGGCCTTCCCCGCAGTTTAACCAAGAGGACTCTCTCTGATAGTTGCCAGTATCCAAGTACACATCTCTTCACTTGTTTGGTTTAGTATTAAACCGACCCCTTTTTCGTTTTTTTACCTCCTGCATATATTATCCTGTGGGTATCGCTACTGAAATCTCCGTTATTAGGCCATCTTGTTTTACATATGCCTAGGATGTTGATATTCAGTCTGTTCATTTCCTGCTTGACATTCTCTAGTTGTCCACAGTGGAGTGTCCTGACGTTCCATGTTCCTATAGTAATTTCGTCTTTGATGCGCACAGTCGCAGGGTAATGGTCCAGAAACACCTGTTGCTCATGTCGTTCTTCCCGGGCGAGGGACAAATTGTGGAGTACAATGTCCCCTTTACGTCGTTGGTGCTAACAGTCGCCGGATGACGGTTAGGTGGCACCTGTTGCCCATGCCGGTCCTTACCGAGTGAGGAGTTGTTTCCTTGGGAAGCAACCCCCTTCACGATGTTGGCTTTATTATATTTTTTGTAACTAACCATGATTTCATGTTTAGATCGATTACACATTGAATTTTGGTTATAACAGAAGAATAGTAAATATTTTTTTGCTGATAAAATAGTATAAATCTAGTAACTGAAATCTAAAGGCCCATTGGGATAGCGAAAGTCGCATCGCAAAAGTTAAGAAAAGTATTAAGAAACAGAAAAAAATTATTTAAGAACAAAGAAAAGACTACTGAAAAGTTACTTGATATCAGTCCCCATTTATGGCAGTGAATGCTAAACATCTCCTAACAGATCAAGAGGCAACTTGAGGCAACAGAAACAAAGAAAACCTACTGAACTGTTACGTAACATCAGTCCTCCTATATGGCAGTAAATGCCGGTCAATATGCACATGCCACATTTTGTGGTGAGTGGGGATCCAAACCGTCTCTTAGTTGCATCTCTTTTTTTTAATCATTTCACCTCAAGCAAGGCATTCCACTGCCACTATTGCGCAGGGGGTTACATAGGGGAAGGTGTTGAGAAAGATGGTTAGATATAGGAAATGTCAGAAGGAGGGTAATAGACGGGTAAGGATGTAGATGGGAAAGAGTGTTTGAAAGAATGGATGCGTGTTAGTGTGTTAGGAGGTGTCTATTGACCTTACATTCAAATTCCTGGAGATTGTAGCTGTCGGGGAAGCAAGAATGTGGAAGGGAGTTTCACAGGCGGGAAGTGCGAGAAAAGAAGCTGTTGGAGTAGAAATTGCGGTTACATTTTATCGGTTTCACTGTAAAAGGTTGGGACCTAGTTGCTAATTTAGTATCTCGTGCAAATTCGTACCCAGGGGGCACCAGTGATCTAAGTTCATCGGAGCAGAAGCCGTGAAAGTATTTATAGAAAAGGCACAGGGAAGCCACCTCACGCCGGTGAGAGAGTAACTGCAGGCGGTCTGCCAAGTCGGTATCGATCACATTACAGATTCTCCGTTGTATTTTGTCAAGAACCCCGAGCCTCGAAGACACAGTGTGGCTCAGTTGTATCTCTGTTCAAGGACAGGCATGCAATTGAGAAAAATTATACTGAGAAATGCCCGATCCCGGGAAACAGTGCCCCGAGGCCGCGCCACCCCATAGCACCAGAGGGGTGAACCGGTGCTCGTCACCAGGGTTAGCGCAACCGGTGGTTACGCGGACTGGGCAATTTTTGTGCCTTGCCCGTTCCTATGCGTTTGGGCTCAGGACATTACACCTTGATTTTGTGTCGCATCCACTTCCCAGTAGGTGGGGTTGGGGGAAGGTAGGGTATGAAGAGGCGTCTTAAGGCAACAGAAACAAAGAAAAGAGTATTAAAATGTTAAGTAACGTCTGTTTAACTATATGGTAGTGAATGCTGGACAATCTCCTCGTTGTCGATGAGGCGACTTAAGGCAACAGAATAAAGAAAAGTGTACTGGAATGTTAAGTAATATCTGTCCTTCTACATGGCAGGGAATGATGGACAATCTTTTCACAGATGAAAAAAAAGACTTGAAGCAACAGAAATGTTGTTCTATAGAAGGCTGCCGAGGAAATCATAGACCGAATATGTGCAACGACATTTTTGGAGAGAAAATGGAGAAAGCTTCTACTTAACACCAGAAAAGACAGTTTTAAATTTTAGGGCACATAATGAGAAAAGACGGCTTGGAAAATTTGATACTCACCAAACAGCTTGAGGGTAAGAGGGACAGAATTAAAGAGCGTATAACATACCAAGTGAGCTTGAGTAAATAAACAGCGGACCAAAATTTTAAAAAACAGCAAAAAGACAATTCATCAAGATTTTACACACAGCAGCAATGCCTCGGATTCAGAGATTGGAGGTTCTGAGGAGCGTGAACTCACCTCTTAATTGCTGTTTTTCCAGGTCCACCTGACCCGGAGTGATTGCTAACGGCATTTAGTCAACTCCGAAACAAAACACTATAAAATTATAAAAATAGATTTTTGTAGCAAAAATACCAGCATCACATTTTTAAATAAAAATTTTTAGTACGAGGGTCATTCAATAAATAAAGAGAATGTTTCGGTATAAGGACATCTACGAGGGTCATTCAATAAATAAGGTGAATGTTTCGGTATAAGAACTTCTACGAGGGTCATTCAACAAATAAGGTGAATTTTTCGGTATAAAGACTTCTGATACTAATAAAAGTTTACTTTTTTTCACCGTAGTCTCCCAGCAGTGTCACATTTTTCCCATCTGTGCACAAAATTCCGTATTCCCTCAGCGTAAAAAACCTTTGGACTGATGTCTCAGCCAATCGCTCACAGTACTTTTGTCTTCATCGTCACTTTCAAATTTCGTGCCTCTCGTGAACGCTTTCAAGTGACCAAACAGTTGAAGTCTGAAGAGGCAAGGTCTGGGCTGTAAGGAAGCAGTTTCCAGCCCAGCACGTTGATGGTCTGCACTGTTTGCATCTTTGGCACCCACCGGCAGCTGACCTTCCAGTGGGCATGGTCATTATGGACAATTTTGTGTGCTGTCCCAACAGATAGGCTCCAAGTCCTTGCAATGCCATCCACTATCACCCTTCTGTCAGACTGAATGAGGTCATTGACTGATTCGATCACCTCAGGAGACCTCACTTCTGTAGGCCTCCCAGGCCTGTCTCCATCCTCAACACTGCTCTGTTCTTCTTTGAACAATTTATCCCACTTGTAGATATTTTGGGCTGAAACATGTGGCACCATACACAGTTGACATTCTCCTATGAATTTCAACTGGTTTGCACCCTTTAGCAACCCAAAACTTTATAACTAACCTCTGTTCAATCCTGGAGAATGCTTCTTGGTCGGCCATCTTTGTTAATGTTTAAAACTATCAAAGTTCTTTTCAATCTGCAAAAAAATTAAATCCCTTTGAAAAAGAAGTAAAGGGAAAAAATTAAAAAAGTAAACTTCTCTCTGTATTAGAAGTCCTTATACCGAAATATTCACCTTATTTATTGAATGACCCTCGTAGATGTCCGTATACCGAAATATTCACCCTATCTATTGAATGACCCTCGTAGATGTCCTTATACCGAAACATTCACCTTATTTATTGAATGGCCCTCGTAGAAGTCCTTATACCGAAACATTCACCTTATTTATTGAATGACCCTCGTAGATATCCTTATACCGAAACATTCACCTTATTTATTGAATGGCCCTCGTAGATGTCCTTATATCGAAACATTCACCTTATTTATTGAATGACCCTCGTAGATGTCCTTATACCGAAACATTCACCTTATTTATTGAATGACCCTCGTAGAAGTCCTTATACCGAAACATTCACCTTATTTATTGAATGACCCTCGTAGATGTCCTTATACCGAAACATTCACCTTATTTATTGAATGATCCTCGTAGATGTCCGTATACCGAAACATTCACCTTATTTATTGAATGACCCTCGTAGATGTCCTTATACCGAAACATTCACCTTATTTATTGAATGACCATCGTAGAAGTCCTTATACCGAAGCATTCACCTTATTTATTGAATGACCCTCGTAGATGTCCTTATACCGAAACATTCACCTTATTTATTGAATGACCCTCGTAGAAGTCCTTATACCGAAACATTCACCTTATTTATTGAATGACCCTCGTAGATGTCCTTATACCGAAACATTCACCTTATTTATTGAATGGCCCTCGTAGAAGTCCTTATACCGAAACATTCACCTTATTTATTGAATGACCCTCGTAGATGTCCTTATACCGAAACATTCACCTTATTTATTGAATGGCCCTCGTAGAAGTCCTTATACCGAAACATTCACCTTATTTATTGAATGACCCTCGTAGATGTCCTTATACCGAAACATTCACCTTATTTATTGAATGACCCTCGTAGATATCCTTATACCGAAACATTCACCTTATTTATTGAATGGCCCTCAAAATACATTTTTATAGTAAGATTACCAACAATATGTACATACTAATAAATCGTAATGACTTCATTAAAATTTGTTTAAAATTCTAGCAAACAGCCAACAGGAACATTTATGGCAATAATCCATACAATTTTCTGCAATTTCTTAAATCAAATCGGTATTATAATATATAACTTCAAAAAACATAAAACACACATATCACTACCTTTAGCAATTAGGTCCACATAAACCTGTATATTCACAAAGGTTATTATGTGTTCTATTGGAGAAAAATAACATTTTATTGCATATATTTAGATTTGAGCATTAAATAATCTATGGAGGTTGATATACCGCAAAAAAAAAAAAAAAAAAATCAAACAACCAACATAAAGAATTCTTTTATAATATCCTACAATTTCTTTAATCAAATTGCATTTCAAAATATATCTTCAACAAAACTACAACATAATATACATCTATCACCGCCTCCACACAAACATGTATATGAACAAAAGCTGCGTTTCATCTACCATGTATTCAGATGTGAAAGCAGAAAAACATATATCATACGTTTATTGCTTCCAAGCTCCCAAGAAAACTAAATTTCGGAATTAAATGACCCATAATAGTTGATGTGCCATAAAACAAACCAACTAACTAACGAATGACAATTACAACACCTCACACATGTTTCTCTTTCTTCAGATTCCCCTTACAAAAGAAACTGTAAAGCACTCCACATTCTGTTTGCTGGTCGTCTTAACTCAGCCTAGTTTGAGAATATAACTCTATCAAGATCATACCCTATCAAATCCTTCGCGATCATACCTGTTCGGCATTCAACAGTACAAATTATATTTACTTAAAGCCATAATATTCTGTTCAAATTATTTAAATTTCATCATTAAATAACCCATAGAGGTTGATATACCGCTAAACAAAGTCAACCGAACAATTAACATGAACTTTCACAACATTAATTCATATAATATCCTATAATTCCTGAAATCTAACTGTATTTCATAATATAGCTTTAATAAAACTACGACATAAAACACACATATCATCGTTCTAGCAATTACGTCCGCACAAACATGTATATGCACAAAAGCTAAGTATCATCTGTCATGTATTCCAATGTGAAAGCAGAATAACACATAAACTTATTACTTCCAAGCTCCCAACAAAACTACATTTCGGCATTCAGTGACCTATAATGAGTTGATATGCCAATAAAAATACAAATCGAATCAAATAACTAAGAACGACGAAGGGCAGGAAGTTGTGGAGAGCCATGATTGTCCACGTTCTGAAAAGATACGGCACATAAAGTAGAAGTAATATCGCTTTTCACTTCAGTTCATCATTGTTACCTTTATACTGTTGCCAAATATAACGAATAAGTAAGATAGTCTCGACCTAAAAATTGAATATCATTATCGAGTCTTATTCAAAATTACATTTCATTCATAAACGAGAAAAAATTGATGGAGATAATAATTTTAAAAATCTAAAAAAATGTAATTTAATAAAAAATACAAAAAAACTAATGGGCTGTTATTTGTAAAATTGTAGAGTTGAAAAAAAAGGTCGTCTGAAATCGATAGAAAATTAGATATTAAAATGATGACAAATTATATATATATATATATATATATATATATATATATATATATATATGTGTGTGTGGGTGTGTGTGTGTGTGTGTGTTTGTGTGTGTGTGAGTATGTGTGTGTGTGTGTCTGTGCGTGCGTGTATGTCTGCACGTGTAAATGTGTGTATGTGTATTAGGATGAAAATAGGTACTTAACATCATCTTGGTATAATTTGTTCTATCTGAAAAAAAGAAAACACTACTACTTTAATATAGCTTAAAATACAAAACAGAGTAGAATTAGATATTAAACTATTGTTTACCATACAATTATATATATATATATATATATATATATATATATATATATATATATGTAATCCTGGATATGACGACAAAGTACATCCGGCAGTAAGGACTCTGATCAGGAAACTGGAGGAGGTTGGAACCATTTCTTAATTGTTGATGTTTACACGACCAAACTGACCTGGGATGATAGCCCCTTAGGGTCCAAGTCAAATAGTGAGTCCACCGAGCAAGAGCAAAAAAAAAATATGAAAATATAAAAATGTATGTTTTTAGTAAAAATACCAGAAATACATTTTTATATAAAAAATTAACAATAAATTTCTCCTGGAAGTAACCTACCAACCGAAAATACTCTGTACTCGCAAGCATTGCAGTGGCCACTGACTGAACTCCTTCGCTGCTGTGAACGTACATATACGTCCCCTCGAAATTTACATTGCTTACTGTTCGAATATATATAGACGTTTTCGAACTACTATGATGTCAGTTGCTAGTGTTTGCGTTATAAACCAATCTTCACTTAGTGTTATCCCAGCATAGGTATAAACTGTTTTGTAATCTATCTTTTAATGTGTTAGAAGAATAATATAGAGCAGGGTTTCCAAATCTGGGCGATATCACCCATCAGTGAGCGACTTGAACTGTTGGGCAGATTGGAAAATTTTGTGGGTGATATAAGATTTTACCCGTTTTACAGGCTTGAAACCCGACCGAACTGACATCAGTTGGCGATTCTACCTCTGAGCTATGGGCGCTCGGTAGAAGGAGGCAAACTCTTAGCGTGTGATATACCATGTAAACATACGCCAATAGCTCATTACTGCTAAAAAATAACACGTTTATCTGAGACTGCCCTGGATTGGATCAAAAATGTGAAAGCATGGCTAGACAGATCTCATTTGAAGTTCATTGTTTTTTCTCGGCCGAGGTACATATAGTATTTCAAACCCGGCCCATGTTATGTTCTAGACACAAGGATGTTCTTCCTCCCCATCAAATTAATTCCAAAATTTATAAATATAATTGTAGTTGCGGAGATGACTACATAGGAAGAGCAACTCAGCGTCTTGACATGAGAATAAAGCAATATGTCCCCACTAAGATAAGAAACCACACTTTACCTCGAAATGGACTCGCCCTAAATACTTACGGTTCGACCATTTGCGAACACCTTTTAAAGAATAAAAAGTGTGCAGCTAATTTTAGTGAAGATGGGTTCACTGTTGTGTCCGAATCTCATTCATTATTCCATCTTAACGTGCTCGAAGCTTTATATATCGGGTCCCGCAAACCTTCACTGTGCAAAAAGCGTGAATTGTTGGGGCTCGATATTATTAGCCTTTAGCTTTTTGCATTCATAATTTTTTTCCCTCATTTTCCATGACACACTTTTATTTTAATTCTAATTTAAATCTCCCGTAGAGGCCTGACGAGCGGGAGTGAAACCGGTTGCCTTGGTTTTTTATTACTATTTCATAATGTGTAACAACAAGCAACACTTTTATTTCTCTCTCTCTGTCTCTCTGTCTCTGTCTCTGTCTCTGTCTCTCTCTCTCTCTCTCTCTCTCTCTATATATATATTTCTGTGGTCAATTTTGGATTCGTTTGTTCTTTAAAACGATAGTAGTAGCAGCAGGCACCGTATAAATTGGAGTTATTTTATACCACACTTCATTATTTTTGGCTTCATCATAAATTCAGTTTATGAACGAATAACAAACTTTTACTAAACAATTTTGAATATTTACTATACAGGTGGGCGACAGAAAAATTTTCCATGTGAAAGTGGATGGTGACGCAAAAGGGATGCGTATCCGATTGAAACTGGAAAAGCCAATAGCGATTTATGGAAATATTCCATTTTTCACAAAATTCGTGACTCGTGATGCATAAAGTATTAAAAAAAAAAAGTTACTCTTGTTTGAACGAATCCCAAAATCCAAATGCAGCCGAAATTCTACTCCATCAGCTTCTTTTCTCGCACTTCCCACCTGTGGAACTCCCTTCTATATACTTGCTTTCCTGACGGCTGCAACCTCTAGGAATTTAAATGCAATGTCAATACCCATGTCTTATCCACTTGACTCCAGTTCTTTCTACATCACCCAGCATATCTTGTTTTTTTCCTTTCTCTCTTCCTTCGCTACTGTCTTCACGCCTGTATTCCCATCCTTCTCTTGCTCCTTTCTCTGACACCTCCTGTAACTGGTTCATCTTTCTCTTTACTCTCCTTCTATCTAATCTTTCTCTCTTATGTACCCCCCCCACCCCTGCGCATCAGTGGCGGTACTGTCTTACTTGGGGTGAAACAATTAATAAAAAAAAAACCCTATCTCTACGGATATGCGTTCTGGTGCAGTGGATATCGGCTTGGAACGAGAACTCAGTTGAATTTGTTGCATTCACTTACGCGCAAATAACGTCTCTTCTCCCTCCAGCTAGAGGTTAAATAGCAAGAGAGATTGAGTTTTATAGTCTTGGTTGGCTGTCAGTCTACTGCAGGAAAAATAATCTGCCCAGTCATTCATGTCTCTTTTGATTCATGATCCCCCAAGCATCACGTATGGTACTTAACTGACTGACTGATTTAAATCATTTAATGATTTGCTTGGCTTTGTGGTCGCCGAGAAGTTTCCTCACATCAGCAGCTTAAATTAAAAAAGGAAAAAATAAGTATGAACCATGAAGAAATGACCAAAAAGCAGAATCTTGTTTAAAAAGTAATATCAGTATTTCTTTTTAATTTTAGGTCTTTATAGTGAAGAGAGGCATATTACGCTACTCAACAACACGACTCAAAAATAATACGAGAGTCATTCAATAAATAAGATGAATTTTACGGTATAAGGACTTCTAATACAGATAGAAGCTTACTTTTTTTTAAAATTTTTCAACATAGTCTCCCAGCAATGTCACACACTTTTCCCATCTGTGCACAAGCTTCCGTATTCCCTCAGCGTAAAAATCTTTGGACTGATGTCGCAGCCAATCACTTGCAGCTCTTTTGACTTCATCGTCACTTTCAAACTTCGTGCCTCTCGTGAACGCTTTCAAGGGACCAAACAGTTGAAAGTCTGAAGAGGCAAGGTCTGGGCTGTAAGGGGGATGAGGGAGCAGTCCCTAGCCCAGCACGTTGATGGTCTGCACCGTTTGGGCTGCTGTGTGAGGCCTTGCGTTGTCTTGATGCAGGACGACTCCATGTGACTGATGACTCCTGCGTTTGTTCAACAGATAGGCTCAAAGTCCTTGCAATGTCATCCACTGTCAGACTGAATGAGGTCATTGACTGATTCGATCACCTCAGGAGACCTCACTTCTGTAGGCCTCCTATGAATTTCAACTGGTTTGCACCCTTCAGCAACTAAAACCTTTATAACTGACCCATGTTCAATCCTGGAGCATGCTTCTTGGTCGGCCATCTTTGTTAATCTCCAAAACTCTCAAAGTTTTATTTTCAATCTGCCAAAAAATTAAATCCCTTTAAAAAAGAAGTAAAGGAAAAAAAAATTAAAAAAAGTAAGCTTCTATCTATATTAGAAGTTCTTACACCGAAAAATTTACCTTATTTATTGAATGACCCTCGTAGATGTCCTTATAGCGAAAAATTCACCTTATTTTTTGAATGACTCCCGTAGATGTTCTTATACCAAAAATTCACCTTATTTATTGAATGACCCTGGTAGAAGTCCTTATACCGAAAAATTCACCTTATTTTTTGAATGACCCTCGTAGAAGTCCTTACACCGAAAAATTCACGTATATAAAAATTATTTTAATGACAAAAAGAAGAGGAAGAGGAGACACTTTACAAATTAGTGTAGACACTTGCGTAGAAAGGTCTACAAGTCTTACTGTCACAAAAAGGTTAGACAACCGAAAAGTCATCAATAAAAAAGGAGTAATTTTAAATACTAAATAAAAGATAAAATCCTGCTCTTGATAATAACGCCGAAGCACGAGCTGTGGATTTAGATATTTCGAAGGTGTTTGATAGAGTTTGACACGCTGGTCTTCTACACAATCACGAGGGCTAAGGTATCACAAGACGATTGTTTGATTTAATCCAGTCGGTCCTATAAAATCGTGAAATGAAGGTTGTTTTGAACGGGCTCGCTTGCATATCTTTTCGCACGAACGCGGATGTTCCCCAAGTCTCTATCCTGGGTCCTACGCCGTTTCTGGTCAATCAGTCAAAGTAAACGTGCCAGCCGTTATTGAAAAGGCCAACAATTAGTGGTTAACTGGGAGAAAAAGAAATGTCTTGTGAATTTTTTAAAAATTTTTTAATCATATCACTCCGAGCAAGGCGGTAACGCCACTGATTTGCAGGGGGATACATAAGAGTAAAAAGATTAATTAGAAGAGAGTGAAGAGAAAGACGAACCAGTTAGGAAGGAACAAGAATACAGGTGTGATGACAGTTGCAAAGGTGTAGGGAAAAGAAAGGATATACAGGGTGGTGTAGACAGAACTAGAGTCAAGTGGTTAATAGATGAATATTGACATTGCATTTAAATTCCTGGAGGTTGTAGCCGTCAGGAAAGCAAGAACATGGAAGCGAGTTCCACAGGCTAGACGTGCGAGAGAAGAAGCTGAAGGAGTAGAATTATCGTCTGCATTTGGTTAATCTAACTGTGAATAGGTGGGAACCAGTTGCCAATCTGTTTGCACGAGTAAACACCTGTTGCAGAGGCACCTTCAAAACAAAACTGCTCTCACCATAGAGAAACTTTTCTACTTGCCATCAGCATGTTTGACGCAAGAACCCTGGATAACAATATATTTTTAACCGACTTGAAGCTGAGCGACAACATCTAATCAATAGCTGCATCTAATACACAGAAAGTTAATCACTGTGTCGTTCCTGAAGATTGTTCTCGTCAGAGGCTATCTTGCACATTTACAAATCTACTATTGGTCCGTGTTGGGCACCTCGAAGTGGTGTAATGGTTAGCAAGCTTATCTCGCTAGAACCATGACAATTGCGTAGTGAGTTCGATCCTCACTGCGTGTTCCGTACATTCGGACTTGTGCCACATCTAAGCGGCGCTTAAAAATCAACTACGATTGGTCTGTTCTTTGAATATGGTTGCCATAAATCCCCTGGTTATTCTATTATTCATCACGTGATTTTTGATAAAATCCAAAGAAGGATCTGCAATATAATCGACCCTGACTTGGCATCTCAACTTCAGTCACTTTCTCACCGACGTGACGTGGCTCCCCTCTGTTTTTGTTTTTACAAAAATATTTTCATGGCAACTGCTCTGATGAACGTTATTTTCTTTGATATCCCGACTACATGAATTTAAGCGTAGTTCTAGATTAGTTACTAGATTCCAACCGATTACCGTGGCTTCCCTGTGTCTCTTCTACAAATACTTTCAAGGCTTCTGCTCAGATTAAATTAGCTCACTGGTACCTCTTATACATGAATTTACTCGAGCCACAAGATTAGTAACTGGGTCACACCCGTTTACTGTGAAACCAATAAATTGTAAACGCAAATTCTATTCCATTAGCTTCTTTTTTCGCAATCAGATGTAAAGTCAATAGTCATCTCCGATCTCACTAACTTGCATCCTCTCATCTCTCTCATGCTCCTTTCTCCGTCCACTCCAATCTCATCAGTATTCTCATCCTTCTTTTATCCTCTTCCTGACACCCCCTGTAACCTGTCACTCTTTATCATAACTTTCCTCTTATGTAACCCTCTGCTTAACAGTGGCAGTAAAATGCCTTGCCTGAGGCGACACGATTATATATATATATATATATATATATATATAATCGTGTCGCCCCAGGCAATATATATATTCCTCACCGGTAGCACGACCTGGTGTTTCATCCTCAACGCAATCTTCAGGTGCTGATTTAAGAGTGAGCATTAAATATTTTAAAATTTGTTCAACATATCTGGATAAGGCAGTCCATAGTCTATAAAGTAATTTTAAATTTAAAATAAAAATAACTAAAAAATTATGAATTTTATATGTAAAATGAATAAAAATCGCAAAAATGATTTACTTTATGTTATAATGGTAGAATTGAAACGTATATATAATATTCCCATCTAAATATTTATAAAAAAAACTATAATAAAGCTTTTCAACAGTAACAGGGTACATACACATATGTAAATTATAAAGGATATATATATATATATATATATATATATATATATAAGAAAAATGATAAACCCGTAAAAACGGAGAGGATATTCTCAAAAATCTATCTAATATAAAATTTGAAATCGATAAAAATAGAGAGCTCATTGGATATTATCCACAGCAATATGAAATACAAAGAAAAATCAATACGTAATTAAACGGTTATAAATCTAGAATTTATTTCGGCAGTTGTAAAAATTACAAACTGTTTCTTCAAATCCGAAAAATTATTTAGTTTCATTTTACTGAGAATATTTAAAAAAAAACCAAGAGAGGAAATGAGGTCAGGTAAAGAGTAGATTTGTATTCAATTAAAAATTGAGGCAGTAGATGCTGGAAATGTCACAAAAATAAAGAACACACCCACCAAATCCCACATATCCAAAAAAATCTTAAAAGAAAAATAATAAACAACAAACAAGAGAAGATATAACCGCACACAATATGAACACACACAAACATGCAACTATAAGGCTTACGGCATGTCACGTTGACTACTACGAAGTTAAGCAACGTGAGCCTGGTCAGTACTTAGATGGGTGACCGTTTGGGAATACCAGGCGCTGTAAGCGTTCAGTGACGAATGTGCGTTGTGGTGCAGTGGATGTCAGCTTGGAAGGAGAAATCGGTGAGCCGAGTTCGAATTCCACTAGTACCCTTGGGAAAGGTATTAATCCGTCACTTCCCTCCAGTTATGGGTTAAATAACAGGATGGGGGCCTGGAGGCAACCCATCTAGTGTTGGTGTCACAATAAAAAAACACCCTTGGTAGCCCTGGCGAAGCATCAAGTATTTAGCTATTTGACAAGATTATAAATTTCGCTACAAATTGCGCCAGGGTTACAAATGCACAAGGAATACTGGAGGGGTGTAGTGGGTTCGATCTCGGCTAAGGCCGCAAGACGACGACGAAGAGTCTGTATACACGCAGTATAAACAAAACTAAAAATAACCAAAATATAGAAGAAATAAAGGGGCTATTATATTATAATATAATTACAGTCACAAATAATTAGCAATCACAATGCTTTTTTTAAGTTAGAAAAAATAATTAAAGATTCACAAGGAAAAATTCCCCAAAATTAAGGTACGTACAATAAATAACTGCTCATTTTCGATACCTCAATTTAAATTTAAATTTTAAAAATAAAAATATTTAAGCTTTAATTTTAGCCTTAATTAAAAGCCAAGAGATTAAATGTACTAATTTCATTAAGCAAAATATCCTGGTTTAGTTCAAACCAAAATTATATTGATCGGAATCAAAAATTTAACTGCTGAAAATTTTTTTGTAAAAATATACCGCCATTATTGACTGATCGACACATTACGTAAACAGTAGCCAAATTTCTGTTTTAAAAATCTTGGAAAAAAAAATATACCTCCTTGACACGTTATGTAAGTCGATTTTTAAAATTGAAACTTACCTTTATCTGATTTCAAACAAGTAGTAAGTGCTTACTGCCTTGAAATTTACGATATAAACTTTTCTTTAACTACGGTAGCCCTCTTTATTTGCGTTATCTTAGGTGACAAATGATGTATTGACAAGCGGTAGGTGTTAAGTAACGCTTGGATGGCGACCGAAAGTGACAAAAAATTCATGTAGCTTAAAACGTAACATTTGGAAATTTAAATTTGTTCGTTGGTTTTTTTATCTAAATAGTAAAATTAAAAATTTAACATAATATCTTCAGCAAGTATATAATATATTATATAATTTTAGTTTAGATTTATAGCCAGACTATGCTTTCTGAATAAATAAAAAAATGCTTTCTGAATAAATAAAAATATGCTTTCTGAATAAATAAAAATTTAAATTTCTTTTAATATAATTTAATAAGAAAGAATTAAATTAAAATAACCGAAGTAAGTTATATTATGTTATTTATTAATATTTTTCTGAAATATTAAATATTTTTATGTTTAAATATTACATATTTTTCTGAAATTATTTATTAATATGCTTTCTGAAAAATTAAAAAAAATTAAGTTTCTTTTAGAATAATTTTAATTTAATAAAAAAGAATGAAATTAGAATCAAAGTGTGGTTTGTGTCGTTTTCGATGTAGGGGAATTCATCCAAACACTTGTTAACTTCTAAAAACAATACGACCTCTACGGAAACTTGTTATGACGCCTATAGAACACCGTACTTAATAAAAATTACCATATTTACACACAAATGTTTTTTTAATTATTTTAAAAATAAAATTGGTGAACGATTTTTATTAAACTTTTCAATTTTCGATAGGCAATATAATAATCAATTCTTGAGTAAAAAAGAAATTAACGTTTCTATAAAAGGTTTTTAAAATATTTGTAACACTTTTATGAATTATTATAATAAAAAAATAAAAATAAAAGCAATTATTTCAAAATTTTATTAGTAAACGAATTTTTTTTTCTTCAGACTATAATGTCCTTAATAATTATTATTTATTCCATCAATTAAAAGTTTAATTAAATTATATCAGAGTTTTATTACATTTTTATCTTACTCTTCGGAGCAGATTTTCGGTCAGGTTGTCCACTTTAAAATAAAAAAACATAGATTATTTATATGCCTCTATGAGACCTGCATTTAACTAATAAAAAAAAATTACAGCTAATTAAAATTTATTAAAATTTCATGGATTTACATAGAGGGGTGGGGTAACAGAGTTAAAAAAATATTTTCACCAAGATATTTCAAAAAATAATAATTTCAAAAATAGTTTCATGCATTTGTGAATGAGTACTGAAAGTTTCATTCAAATCTGACTAATATTTGATTTTTGCGAGAATTTCCAATTTAATGTGTTTGTCACCGGGAAAAAAGTGGGTTGTGTCATCATTACGTTATCCACTGTAAAATAGTCGTAAACTTTTTTTTAGCCGCTAACTCAAATAAAAACAAAATTTCGAAAATGTTAGCAGGAATTAAATTTTTTTTAAAAATAATTAAAAATTGCTTTGATCTTTTCTTTTAATACTAATAATATAAATATTTTGATGGAAAAAGTTTGTTTTATTAAGTTTATGAACTTTTTTATTCACACTATGCTGTTTTTTAGTGATTTATTAAAGGTACCTACTAATCACAAAGACAAAAGAAGAAAAAAATTCAACAAGACAAAAAGGAAAAATAATAAAACAATATTAACATAAAAAGAACCGTAACAGTAAAATATAAAAATAAAATAGTCACAAGTGATTCTTCTTCTTCTATGTGCCTTGTCCCTTCAGGACGTAGGCGATCATGACTTTCCACGTTTCCCTATCCCTGGTGGCTCTGAGCATGCCTTCACCTGTTACACCATGCAATCCTCGTTCCGTCATCCACCTGATTAGGTCCTTCAAATATGTTATCCGTTGCTTTCCCCCGTCTCTTTTTCCCTCTATCTGGCCTGTTAGTATCAGATTCTCCAAGCCTTCCTTCCTCATTGCGTGTCCCAGGAACTTCAGCTGTCTCTTCCTGATGCTCAGTATTAATTTCTTTTTTTGTTTCCATCATTTCCAAGACCTCATCATTGCAGTCCGCGTAAAACAACTAGAATAAAATAAATGACTAGTAAACATAAGCAAAACAATATTTTTCCAATTTAAGCCCTTGTAACAAAATAAAACAAATTCCTTAGAATGGAATGTCACATGAGAATACAAAAATATTCAGGATGTTCCAAATAACTTGGATCGATTTTAAACTTAAAATCATTTAAAATCGGTTCAAGTTATTGGAACACCCTATATATTGTATGTGAGCATGATGTATGTACAACCTCAATACTAAATGGCGTCTCTCTCCCAAATGTGTGACCTTCTCCCGGAAGCGTATCTCGTCACGCATGCGCAGTAAAGTCCCTGTGATTGGTTGCGTTACCGCTTCTTGAGATATTCAATGATCGGATACTTTCGTAATCGCAAAACAATAAAAATAAAAAGATTTAAATATAAAAAAAAGAAAGAAAGAAGAATAAATAAACGCAAGAGAACAGATTCACAATAACCACACTAGCATAAACTACTAGATTACGTTATAATCAGAATTATATAAAATACTAGAATTTAATATCCATGATAGGACGAATAACTCTGTATTATTCTTTTATAATTACCAACAAGTGTTTATATATATTTTCATTTGTTCATTTGTTATATATGTATATATATATAGGAGCATGTATATGTATATATGTATAGTGGGTTATCCATTCTTTTCCAGTTTATAATGGGGAGTCCGTTGTAGTGAAGGGTAGTTGTATGTCGTTGCAGATTAACGGAATTTGGCCTTAGCCATTTATAAGTCATAAAATGATTATAAATCAAGAAAAGCAAATTGAATTGAAAAATAACATTTTATATATACACATATCAATTAAGATTTTAACAATTAAAGTAATCCTTTGCATATGGGTCCAACAGACGTTAAATGTTCATCTCAATAAAATGCCGAAAAGAGAATTAATGCTTAGGAATGTGGGAGCTTTGTAAGTAAGAAATGTCTTTGATGTATCCGCTACTTAGGTCAGTAAGTAGTTTTGAGACAGGGAATAAGGAAAAGTGGGGTGAAGGGAGGCGAGCATAGGGAGATACTAATTACACTCGTCTCTCTCGAGTCTGTCTGTCTGGGTGTGTCTGCGTCAGTCTGTCTGGCGATGCTTTCTGTATCGGCTTTTTATTTCGACTTTTTGGATCGCAGCAGATCATTTGGGAATTCACACTTGTATTTGATTCTGGGCTTCTCATTGGCCGATAAATAAAAATTTGCGAAGGCTCGCGAACTAAAAATTTAATATTTAATTAATTTTTAGTTTTCAACCGGAACATCTGCGCGAATCCGGCTGCGCATCGACGACTTTTGGTCATTTGCTTTTTGGTCGTGAGGGTGCAAACATCCGGTCCATCGTTTTTGCTCGGTCGGTATCACCGCATATATACAGATGTACTTTTTAAATATTTAGATAAGCATATTTAAATTCCAATTATAATTCCACTTTTTTAACTAGAAGTAAAATAAAAGATGTTTGGATGTGTGTGTTGTGGGATTTTTGTTTAAATACTGTATGAAACATGGTGATATATAATAGGATATTAAATGTTGTATGAAACATGGTTATATGTAATTAGACATTAAATACTATATGAAACATGTTGATATATAATAGAATATTAAATACTGTATGAAACATGGTTATATGTAATTGGATATTAAATATTGTATGAAACATGGTGATATATAATACAATATTAAATACTGTGTGAAACATGTTGTTATATAACAGGATATTAAATACTGTTTGAAACATGGGGATATATAATAGGATATTAAATTCTGTATGAAAAATGTTGTTATATAACAGGATATTAAATACTGTATGAGACATGGTGATATATAATAGGATATTAAATACTGTTTCAAACATCGTCATATATAATAAGATATGAAATACTGAATGAAACATGGTGATATATAATTGGATATTAAATACAGTTGTAAACAGTTGTATTCGAAAGAAAGATTGACAAGAAATGTAACTTTAACAGGTAGAACTTTTACACACACACACACACACACACACACACACACACACACACACACACACACACACACACACATATATATATATAGTGTGTTTGAACATTGTTTTTAATTGATATTCGTATTTGAGTAGATATTCTGTTTTTAATTAAACAGTATATTTATATATTTATGTCTACCAGCCTGATTGTTTCCGAGAAATTTTGTTGGATTCGAACCTGCGACCCCTATCAACATAGGGGAAGCCCACTAATTGATCTGGTAATTTTTAGACCAGTCGACCACGAATGTTTCCACAGTCAAATTAATGGGTGTATAACACAATTGTCGAATCTGCGTAAATAACCATCTCTGCGCTGAAAGTGTATCGTAATGTCAACAAATGTAAACATACAATGTTACGGAAAGTTCCGAAGATTAACTAAATAGTTTTAACAACCGACAAATTTAATTTATTTGTTCGAACATTATTTTCAGTCGATACTCGTATTTTGGGCAGATATTCTGTTTTTAATCAATCAGTTTATATATATATATATATATATATATATATATATATTATCTAATTAAGTTAAAATATCAATTACATAAATATAGAGAGATCAGTGGATATTATCCAGAGCTAATATACTGAGAGAAAATTCAACACTTAATTAATCGGTTATTAATCCAGACTTTATTACAGCAATGTAAAAAAAAAAAACAAAATTACATTTGCGTCGTTTAGACCGTTGATGAATAAATAAATATTAATTTCACTCAGAATATTAAAAAACGGTTTGAAATGTTGGGTGGGGTCGAGAGGTGTGAGTGCCAATCGACCGTGAGCTGGAAGCCGCTGGACACTGCAAGAGTGAGCTGGAAGCCGCTGGAAGCCACTGGAAGCCGCTGGAAGCTCGTTCGACTGACTGGGTGCGTCAAAGTCGCGATGCAGTGAGGCTCCTTGCACCCCCCTAGCCGAGAGATATTTACTCTTCTCCGTCACTTGAGAGAGGTGTGATACAAGGTCTTTTTTAATGTGGGGAACCTGAGGGGTACGCCCAGGTACTGGTCAAAACATTGCTTATCCACCGCGGTCTTATTCAGTCATTTCGGACCCAGCTGGAAGGCCGGAGCTTCCCTAGCCGAGAATATTTACTCTTCTCCCCCACTTGAGAGAGATGTGACACAAGGTCTTTTTAATGTTCGGAACCTGAGCGCGTACGTCCAGGTACTGGTCAAAACATTACCTATCCACTGCAGTTTTATTCGGTCATTTTGGGCCCAGCTGGAAGGCCGAAGCTCCCCTAGCCGAGAGTTCCTTGCTGTGAAATCGCTGGCATTTATAAAAAAACGTTCATACAACAGCAGCAAGCCCGCTAAACAAATAAATGAATATAATTAGTTTCAGACCGTATCAATTAGAGTCAAAAGTGTTCTGTGTTTGTTGACTGTATTTATATTAATTTCAATTGAAAATTAAGTGTCTTTTGTTTTTGTTTCGTGGCGAAAATTAAGTTTTTGTATTTTTGTTTGTTTGTTTGAAAAGAGGTCGTTGCTGTTTTTAGCACACGTAGGTCGTGACCGTTCTCTGCCGACAAGCGTATCCGGGATTGTTTACACAAAGTGGGAGTGGTGATCGGGCACACCGCGACAATAACAGAGGGATTTTTAAACCAGGATTCAATTGAGTATAGGTATATCAAATCACACATATAACGCAATACAGAATAAGTTGTTAAATCACACATACATAAAACAATTAACAATAGATTATACTAACACAAAAAGGAAGAAGGGATATGTATGTACAGAACAACACTCAGACAAAATTAATCACACACACATTATTTAGGAAAACATATTTATTTTTCATTATTTTTATCGCTTGAAAATTGACTTTGTTTTTCTAATGATAAACATTTGTGACTGTATATTGTGGTTTTTACGCCTTTGGCTCTTTCTTCATTATCTGGATTATTGTATTGAATTTTCTGTATATTTTCTCTTTTCTTTTATAAAATATTTTTCGAAAAATAATTTTTAGGAAGAGATTTAAAAAAAGGAACTGCTTTTTAAAACGTCCATTTGTTTTTTAAATTAATGTTTAAATTTTTCTGTCAATATTTGTGAAGGCAAATGTAAAATCAAACCCAATTTTTCTTTTTAAATGCATTTATTTTTCCTTTTCTTTCTCTCCCTCTTTATCTTTTGTGAAGATTATGTGTATCTGTTCAAATTGTCTATGAATATCTTTGTTTTTAATGTCTGGTTCAAATGATATAATGTTCACTTCATTGTCAAAAACTGTCTTTAGAAAAGTCTTAGTGAATTTAACTTTTACTTTTATTTTTCTACAGTCAAAATGGGAAAAATAGTTTTTAATAAAGATTTTGTAATAAAAATTTTTGAAAACTTAAAAAAACAATTTTTCTTATTTTCTTAAAAAATTCTTTGCTAAAATTTGTGACTGAATGGGTTTCTGTCCCCTTTCTCTTTACTCTTGTCCTTCTCTCCGCCATTTTTGTGTATGTATATATTCTTTCCTAAATTATGTGAGTGTGATTAATTCTGTCTGCGTGTTGTTCTGTGCTTGTATATCCATTCTTCTTTTTAGCGTATGTATAATCTATTGTTAATTGTTTTATGTATGTGTGATTTAATTTCTTATTCTGTATTGTGTTATATGTGTTATATTGTGTTATATGTGTTATATTGTTATATATGTGTTATATGTGTTATATGTGTTATATGTGGGATCTAATGTGTCTATTCTCAATTGATTTCCGGTTTAAAAATCTCTGTTATAAACTGTTTTTTTTTTATTATTCTGAGTGAAACTAACATTCATTTGATCATTAATGGTTTGAACGAGGCAATTGTAATTTTTATTACATTGCCGAAATAAATTCGGGATTTATAATCATTTAATTATGTTCTTAGTTTCCCTCCCAATATATATATATATATATATATATATATATATATATATATAAAATTAAATTAAATTTTTTCAAAGATGCTGAATGCACATTTCGACATGAAATCCCCGAAGGGTATAACACATCACCTCAGCAACAAATGCTATCCCGAAACTGGAGATAATTTGAAGTAAATTATGTCTATTTTCTCTTTTCAACTCATAGATAGAATTGTAAAAAAAAATAAAAAATAAAAAAGGGGAAAAATGATATCGTCTAGGTTCACAAAAAGGGGAAGTTTCGGGATAGCATTTGTTGCTGAGGTGATGTGTTATCCCCTTCGGGGATTTCATGCCGAAATGTGCATTCAACATCTTTGTAAAAATTTAATTTAATTTATATTTGCTCTGTAATTTTATTACATAGAGCTCTCCTCCTGTATCATTTTTTAATATTAAGATTTAATATTTAATATTAATTAGGATCGGGTTTTGGAATTTACCTTCCTGCTTTTTGCGCTTGGATTAAAGTATTTAAATAATATATATATATATATATATATATATATATACACTACCGGCCATAATTATTAGGCAACCGCAGTGTTCTACAAAATGATGTATTTCATACTATTTTTTAGTATTTATTGCTAAGTGAATAATTGTAAATGAAAATAGGATGGTTCTTTTGTTAATATTGCACAATAATATGTGCATCCAATGAATTTATAAATATTTAATAATTACCTATGTTGCAGTTT
This sequence comes from Ascarosepion bandense, assembly GCA_037127315.1. Lineage (NCBI taxonomy): Eukaryota > Metazoa > Mollusca > Cephalopoda > Sepiida > Sepiidae > Ascarosepion > Ascarosepion bandense. Next base: position 1,735,377 of record JBBBDQ010000181.1, on the reverse strand, counting down.
CATCAATGAAAAAATGAAGAAAATTTAGGGTGATTCGGACGAGTTCATCTTTGCTTCCTTGCCTTGTAAAATTTTGCAAAGTAATAATAACAAAAGAACAATTTTATTTTCATTTAGAATTATCCACTTAAAAATAGTATGAAGTACATCATTTCTTCTAAAAAAACCAGATTGGCCTAATAATTATGGTCGGTAGTATATATATATATATATATATATATATATATATTAATGATTTTGGGAGCAACTTTTCTTCTAAGCATCTTTCATTAAATATAAAAGACAAGGATGATTTCATTAATCTTTTATTGAGTTTTTTCGCTATTCTAACATATTTCCCCATATTTTTTTATGATTTAAAGAATATAAAAATTGTCCGTAGTTTTATTGTTCCAAGCGCATTCGCCCAGTGCTTTTGTCGTTCTCAATGGAGTTGTATTAGGTATACTTATTCTTCGTGTGTTGTAATACATAGTAGTTTTACTGTGTGAAGATTCTTTTTGGAAGAGTGTCCGTTTGAAGTAATCGTGTGCAATGCGTAGCAGGGTGGACATGAGATTGACTTAACACTTAACACGCCAGTGTCAGATTGATAGGGGGAACGGCGTTTAATCAATAGGGCTTCACTAATAATAAGATGTCGACGTTTCTGTTATTTAAAATGGATTTTTGTGTTATCAACTAAAATTTACCTCAGTGTTCTGTTACATTATTGATTATTAAATGTTTTTAATAGTACTTTGGTTCGACAGGTGACATATAAGGTGACACACACACGCACACACATACATATATATATATATATATATATATATATACTAGCAGTATAGCCTGGCGTTGCTCGGGTGTAATGAAAGCTTTAAAACTAATCCATGGTCTTGGAGCTCAGACATTTGGACGTTGGCACGAAAGACTAAAAAGCAATAGTTGTTTCCAATTAAAGCGAAACCGTAGACTGAAAGAAAAATGAATGGATGTAAGTCAAATTTTGATTTCCTGGTATCGATATCAAATATGTTTTTTTCGTCGTAAACTGAATTTTGAAGGCTAAATAAGTCCTCTGAGTAAATGGTATCATGGCTGAGATTAAGAATTACAATTATACCTACTTAGAGCCAAAAGAACTAAAATAAAAGGGCTGAAAAAAATACAGACATATAGGCAGATAAACAGACACACACACAAACATCTTGCCTTTTATATATATTATCGATTTTCTGCACTATTGTAAGAACTGCAACCTTGAAACTTCTGAATATCGTTTCTTATATCTTTGTCTATGAGTGTATCAAATTTGATTAAAATCGGACCACTCCTTCTATAACCCGATTTTTTCGATTATCGATATTTATCGGGGGTACCGCGATACAAAACCTAGCTAAGAGCACTCGCAGACGCTTACAGTACAACTGTGTAAATTTTCAAGAAAATCGGTTCAGTCGTTTCGGCATCTATAATTAACGGACGCACATACACACACAGACACACACACACACACACACACACACAGACAAAGTTCCATTTATAAATAAGTTCGTATATATATATATATATATATATATTATTAAAATACTTTAATCCAAAACAGAAAAGTAGGAAGGTAAATCCCAAGAACCTGATCCTAATTAATATAAAAATTTTAATATTAAAAGATGACACAGGAGGAGATAATTAAAATTACAGAGCTAATATAAAGTAAAATAAATTTTCAAAATTCAAAAAATGTTGAATGAACGTTTCGACATAAAATCCCTACGAGAGATATTATGTCTCCTCAGCAACGTCCGTCTTTCAAAATGGAAAAAACTAGAAAAAAATAAAACATAAGAATAAAAAGAGAGAAAAAGAAAAATGGGTAGAAAAAAGTCAGAAAAAATAATAATAAAAATAAAGAATAAAAAAATGACGGTTAAGTTTTGAGAAATTTACGTTACAAAAAAAATCCGGAAGTAATTCATATCTGATTTTAGATTTTAACTTTTAGATAGAGTTGTAAGTGAAGAAATGGAAAATTTGGATTTTTTTGTAACGTAAATTTCTCAAATCTTAACCGTCTTTTTTTTTATTTTTAACTTTTATTTTTATTTTTTCTAACTTTTGTCTACCCTTTTGTCTCTCCTTTTTTATTCTTATTTTTTATTTTTTTCCATTTTGAAAGACGGACGTTGCTGAGGAGACGTAATATCTCTCTTAGGGATTGTATGTCGAAATGTTCATTCAACATTTTTGAATTTTGAAAATTTATTTTACTTTATATATATATATATATATATATATATATATATATATATATATATATATAGATAGATAGATAGATAGATAGATAGGTGTGAGTTTGTAACCCTGGGTTTCACGCTATTGCGATCGTCCTTATAAATAAGTACCACGCATATATATGTAAACAATATAATATATATAACAAATTGCATATTTATATATATACATATTGATATTTATAATTATATACATACACTTTTCACACACACACACACACACACACACACACACACACACACACACACACACACACACACAGATATATATATATATATATTTATGTATATTTATTTATTTATCTGTAAATTCAGATAAAACTCGGGGAAATAGTCACTTTCAACATGTCATTTGAAGACATGCATACTCAACCCCATATAAACAAAGAATGTGGAAAAAATCTAAGCCCAGATGTTTGCTTTAGTAAAGGAAGGGGTTGGGAGATATTGGTTTCGAATTTTTTTCTCATTCTTCGTTTATATGGGGCTGAGAATGCATGTCTTAAAGTGACATGTTGAATATGGCTATTTCCCCGATTTTATCTGAATTTACAGATAAATAAATATCCGCTCCGCAAGTTAAATTAATTTGCATTAACCTCGCTATTGGATCAGTTTTAATATTTTAACGATATTACTAGAATCCTCCTGGATTATTTACCAACCTTATCCCGGATTATTTACCAATCCTAACCGGAATTTTTACCGCATATATATATATATATATATATATATATATATATATATATATATATATAATGTGCAGAGGTTTTTCACCTAATTGATTATTGTTGTTTCAGTCATGCCCACTACGAGGTTTTGTGAAAGCATTATTAAGATACCTTCACTCTTTAGGGGTTTTGTTTATTCTATGTTTAGCAGAATAAACAAAAGCTCTAAGAATGAAGACAGCGTAATAATGCCCTCATGTAACTTCGAAATCGGCATGTTGATATCGAGCACTTTATAATAAAAAAAACCTGCTCGCCAAAAATACCTTCCCATCAGTAAACGACTGAAAAATCAGCTATTTTGACAATAAGCTCCATTAAAATTCAATACAGTGCAATGGAACTATACATCGAGTTCGGATTTTCAGTTTTCATGCATTTCCTAACAGGCTGGCATGCTGGAATTGTCCCCCAGACCGTTTTATCAAGGACTCACCTCCCTGACAAATCGACTCTGTTAAGATACGAACACGAGTTACACTCTTGTGCAAAATAATTGAAACAAAACGAATATTGTCTTTCTAGGATCTTTCACTTTTTCCATGGTCACGTATACGTCGTCTCTTTGTGCTGTCTTTCTCTTTCGATCGCATTTTTCTTTACGTTTTAGACTGATGGATCTTCGCCTTGACAGTTGAAAAGCTGACACCAAAATATCCGCGATTTATCTGAAAGTTATGCCAAAGTATTCGTACAAGGTTTGAATTTTCGTACGCTTCCTTAACCGATTTTAACCCAGTGTCCTCAGATTTTAGAACATTAAATTCATTTACAAATCACAAGAATTTTTCTTCCAACTGGGCAATATTTGGAAGGTAATTTTATTGATGAATCAATATATCCTCACTACCTACATATAATAATGGTTTTATATAATGATTTATACCCATTTCTTTTTAGTTTTTTATGCTGTCCTCAAATGAGGACACTGGGTTAAAATGGGTTAAAGTAACATCCATCGCCGACAATAGTCGTAGGACAACTAATCGAAACAATAGTGTGTGATAAAAGTCTGATACAATCACGGATGAGGCAATATTTTTCAAGGCCAAAACATTTCATCATGCACTCCGAAAATAGACTGAAAATGACCCAATCTAATTAAAAAAAAATAGAAATTGCTTACGCCCTATCACTCCAGTGGGTCTAAAACTGACCGTATATTGAAAGAAAATAAAATAAATCAGTTGTTGTAATTATTTTGCATGAGGGTATACATGATAAAAATGCTGACATTTAACCACCCGGTCATGCACCTGCAATTTGCAGAATAAACTAGGGATCAGTTGTTGAAGAAACGTAAATCTACCTGGCATGCAACAAGGCTTAGAGTTCAAAATTATGCATATCACTATTTGCTGGCTATATTTTGATCTATAAGATTGAATCAATTAATAATAATTAATTATTCCAGGTAAAAATATATTCTTTGAATCTGTATAGACTTTTAGCTATTTTCGAATAGATTCAAATTACTCAGTTATATTAAGTTTGGCGGGATAAGAACAGAAGCCTTTTGACCTGGGCGTTGCCAAATAACCCTGCTGTAGGTATTGTAAAGTTTGGCAGAGAAAAAGAGAGTTTGTTCTTTCCTTTTTGACTTAAAAGTTTTTCAAAGAATTCTTTTTCTTAAGCATCTCCATTGATTTTACTGTCAGTTGCATATCGGAAAAAAAACAAAACAAAAAACAAAATGGTTGTTTTTCGTCTCCAATTGAATAAATAATTCAATTCTTTTCGCTATCAGTACAAGTTCTGTTGTTGCGATGCGATAAAAAAAAATATCGCAAGAAGATTGAATTTTTTCCCCTTCTTTCTTCGTTGTTTTCCTTCTTTGTATTTTCCTTCTTAAATTCATGTCTTTTTATTCTTTTTGTTTTTGTCCATTTTTGTCTTTATACGCTATGTTCTTTCTTTCTTTCTTTCGGTTTTTGCATTAACAATTTCTTTCTTTCTTTCTTTCTTTCTTTCTTTCTTTCTTTCTTTCTTTCTCCAGGATTTTACATGAACCATTTTTTCTTTGTTTCTTTTCTGGTGGGGAGGTAGGGGTTTGTTTGTTTGTTTGTTTTTTTGTTTGTTTGTTTCTTTCTTTCTTTCTCCAGGATTTTACATGAACCATTTTTTCTTTGTTTCTTTTTTTGGGGGGCGGAGGCGGTGGGAAGTTGCTTGTTTGTTTGTTTCTCCAGGATTTTACATGAACCACTTTTTCTTTGTTTCTGTTCTTTTGGGGGGGTTGTTTGTTCTTTCTTTCTTTCTTTCTTTCTTTCTTCATAGTTTTACATGAGTTCTTCTCTGTTTTTTTCCTTTTTTTCTCTCCAGGTTTTATGTGAGCCATTTCTTTCTTTCTTTCTTTCTTTCTTTCTTTCTTTCTTTCTTCATGGTTTTACATAAATCGTTCGTTCGTTCCTTTCTTTCTTTCTTTTCTTTTTTTCTTTTTTTCTATTATCCCATTCTCCTCCTATCTTCTTAACATCTTAATTCTCCCCCTTTTTGTTTATGTCTTTTTTTATGTTTGTTAAATTGTCCTCTTCCTCATCTATTATTCAAATCCTTATTCTTTCTTCCGCGTTTTTATTCATATTTTTTCTTTCTTTTTTTTGAATTTGATACCGTAAACTTTTCCTTTAGTTTTCTAAAAATTCTGCTTAAACGGTTACTACGTCTGCCGAAAAAGCAGCGTTATTGCCTTCCCTATTCCATTATGAAAGAATCCCAGCATGCACCTGGGCCATTTGATATTGTCCAATCAATTGCTTGCATTCAATCTTGCAATGCCTAATCAAACTTACTGAAGACAAATCTTCTTAAATTTCTTTGTGTTTTTGTTTCTGTATATTTATCAATCTATAAATAGAATTACAATTTTCTTTTTCTTTCATTTTCCTTTCCTCATCTTATTCTATCTCTTTACATTTACTCTTTACCACGATTTCTTCGTTCTAGTTCTTCCCCCCAACTCCGCCATTTGGAACAGTCAAATAACCTTTCTTTCTTCTATCTTTCTTCTAAGTAAAACAATAATTCCCTTTCTGACATTTGATTGGTCGAGAAAGAATTTGTTATTACTCCAACTTTCTATCCATGCATTTGTTTGCACAATTAATAAATTCTTTGTTTCTCTTGTGGCATTCTGTCAAATTTTCCAATACGTTCTATCCGTAGATGTTTACAATTTTTTTTTCTGATAGAATACAATTTATTCTTTTACTTGTAGGTTTGAAAAAAAAAAAAAAAAAAGAAATGAAAAAGACTGACTTTAAGACGGTAACGACACACACACACACACACACACACACACACACACACACACACACACACACACACACACACGGTTCCGTTTATAAATAAATTTAGATTAGATAATAAAAATTGCATTGGAGTTAGTTCACATACATTTATAATCTTTTAAATATAAAATGATTAATGTAAATAATCTTATAAATAATATTTAACATTTTTGTTGTCAATTTAATTGGAGTAGATAGACTAATCTATCGCCCGGTTCACACCCCACCCATGTCTATTGAACAGGTGAAGAGGCTCATCCCTTGTTCCCTGTTTAGGATGTGGTTTCCGGCTTTCTCTTTTCCAATCTTTTCACTTTTCCTTAGTTTTTTTTTCAATTGGAGTAGATAGACTGAACTATCACCCGGTTCACACTCCACCCACGTCTATTGAACAGGTGAAGAGGCTCATCCCTTGTTCGCTGTTTAGGATGTGGTTTCCGGCTTTCTCTTTTCCAATCTTTTCACTCTTACGTAGCCCCCTGCGCTTCAGTGGCGTTACCGCCTGACTTGGGGTGATATGATTGAAAAAAAAAATAATAACACTGAAATTAGCCGCTTCAACAACAATAACAACATTCAAAATTAGTGGCACGAAGAAGAGAAAATCATAATATAATCAATATGGTATTCATTACTACTATAAAAATAATGCTTGCTAGGAAACTCCCATCGATACTAGAAAGATATATAACAATTCTTGGACTTGAGAAACATTTTTAATTGTTTTAAGAGAAATGTTTTATAAATTTCAACTGATAGTAAGACTAACTGATTGGTCAAAGAATGACGAATATTTTCCGTCTGGAAATGGTTTCCTTATACTTGAGAAATCAGTTTAATTGTTTTAAACTATTTGTTTCAACTAATCCAGTCATTCCTCTCTAACCGCACAATGAAGGTGGTATTAAACGGACATGCCTCCCAGAACTACCGTACAAACGCAGGTGTCCCCCAAGGCTCCATCTTAGGTCCTACAATCTTCCTGATATACATTAATGATATCCCTGATTCCATAAGAGCCCAAGTAGGTTTGTACGCCGATGACACCACAGTTTACTCTCGCCTCCTAAAAAATCTGGTGTAGGCGTCAAAGCTAACCTCGTAGCCGAGATTGAAAAAGACCTCCAATCCATATTGGATTGGGGTAAGAAATGGCTAGTAAATTTTAATGCTTCTAAAACGAAGCTACTCTCAATTAACCATCATCGACAATCTCACCTACCTCCCATTAGCATGGACCAGGCTTGCCTCCCAGAGAGTAAAACATTACGCCTCCTTGGTCTCACACTTTCAGCGGACCTCAAATGGAATGACTATATCGAATCCATTGCTAAATCCGCTGCTATGAAAGTTGGTTCTCTGTGTAGGGCCCGGAAGTTTTTTTCCGTCTAAATCTATCCATACATCTAAATCCAACCTATACAGCGAGAATATTTTGAGGACCCTAGATGACACGCCAGGATTTGTTATTGGAGGCCACAACCTGAACAACATAAGATATGCGGACGATACAGTGCTGATTGCGGACACGGAAAGGAAACTACCAGACCTCATACAGAAAGTAGCAGTGGAGAGTGACAAGAAGGGACTACAAATAAACTTTAAGAAAACTGAGTGCATAGTCATTAGCAAAAGATACAACCCAAAATGCCAAATACAGGTGGGGGATAACAGAATCAAGCAAGTACAAAATTTTAAGTACCTAGGAAGTGTTCTAACAGAAGATGGAAAGTGCGACACGGAGATCCGAAGGCGAACAATATCATCGAAAATGAGGACAAAACTGGAAGTGGCCAAAATGTGATTCTACAGAAGGATACTACGGATATCGTGGATTGAGCATGCAAGCAACGATGAGGTGTTGGAAAGAATGGCAACAAAAAGGAAATTGATGCTGAGCATCAGGAAGAGACAACTGAAGTTCCTGGGACATGCAAGAAGGAAAGAGAGCCTGGAGAACCTGATACTGACTGGTCAGATAGAAGGAAGGAGAGACAGAGGAAGGCAGCGGATAACATATTTGCAGGGTCTGATCAGGTGGATGACGCAACGGGGGTTGCCAGGAGCAACAGACTCAAACATACTAAGAGCCACAAGGGATAGGGAGACGTGGAGAACCATGATCGCCTACGTCCTGAAGGAACAGGGCACATAGAAGAAGAAGAAGAAGTTTTGAAGTCAGATTGTGTTAAGGGTAGTAGTAATATTTAAACTTATTTATAAATGGAACTTTGTCTGTGTGTGTGTGTGTCCCCGTTACCTATAGACTCCGAAACGGCTGAACTGATTTTCTTGAAAATTTACACAGTTATACTATAAGCGTCTGCAAGTGCTCTTAGCTAGGTTTAGTGTCGAGGTATCCCGATAAATATCGAAAATCGATAATCGAAAAAATCGTGTTATAAAAGGAGTGGTCAGATTTTAATCAAATTTGATACACTCATAGACAAAGACATAAGAAACGATATTCAGAAGTTTCAAGGTTGCAGTTCTTACAATAGTGCAGAAAATCGATAATATATATAAAAGGCAAGATGTTTGTGTGTGTGTCTGTTTATCTGCCTATATGTCTGTATTTTTTTCAGCCCTTTTATTTTAGTTTTTGCTTCGGGTTTGGCTCTAAGTAAGTATAATTGTAATTCTTATTCTCAGCCATGATACCCTTTACTCAGAGGACTTATTTAGCCTTCAAAATTCAGTTTACGACGGAACAAACTTATTTGACATTGAAACCAGAAAATCAAAATTTGACTTACATCCATTCATTTTTCTTTCAGTCTACGGTTTTGCTTTAACTGGAAACAACTATTGCTTTTTAGTCTTTCGTGCCAACGTCCAAAGAGTTTGAGCTCCAGGACAATGGATTAGTTTTAAAGCTTTCATTACACCCGAGCAACGCCGGGTTATACTGCTAGTTATAAATAGGTCAGTCTAAGTTTACTCTGTTTGTATTAGTGCTAAAAAGAGCAGAGATATCATTAACTTCGCAACCTCTTAACTTCTTCCTTACGCGTCACACATGGCTGGTTTCTACATCGGCTGCGTCTCTTGCCACTACACTCTGCGTTATTTCTGTCACCTAGAATTCGCATGGCGAATGAAGCATTCCAGAAGTTGAGTAAAGTATTAAGAAACAGGACAATTTCCCTAGAAACTAGGAAGAGAGTACTGGATTGCTATGTGCTGTCTGTCCTTCAATATGGCAGAGAATGCGGGACAATACCATCAAAGATGAAGGAAAAACTTGAAGCAACTGAAATGTGGTTCCATAGGAGGATGCTGCGAATATCATAGATATGTGAGCAATGATGAGGTCTTGGAAATGATGCAAACAAAAAGGAAATTAATACTGAGCATCAGAAAGAGACAGCGGAGGTTCCTGGGACACGCAATGAGGAGGGAGGGCTTGGAGAATCTGATACTGACAGGCCAGATAGAAGGAAAAAGAGACAGGGGAAAGCAACGGATAACATATTTGAAGGACCTAATCAGGTGGATGACGGAACGAGGATTGCATGGTGTAACAGGAGAAGGCATGCTCAGAGCCACCAGGAATAGGGAAAAGTGGAAGACCATGATCGCCTACGTCCTGAAGGGACAAGGCATATAGAAGAAGAAGCTTAGAGGTGTACACTTATATCCTTTCGATTAGGCTCTGAGACTCTTGCGCAGGCAATGGTTTTGGCTACATTTTTTTGATTAGCTAAAATGATTTTATTTTCCGGCGCTTTGTTCTTTTTCATTTTTATCGCCAATGTTTGGTTGTTTTTAGTCACAAATTAGTAGGCTCGTGTCAAGCAACATCCGCCGTTTTTCGGCCGGGTTTAGTTCTTTCTCCTTCCTCATTTTTATTTGAGGATTGTCTTCTCATTAGTTGAGAGAAGTATAGAAAGAGACGTTTATTCATATATATATATATATATATATATATATATATATATATATATATATATATATATGATGAGGTAAATATACATATTATCATACTAACAGTATAACCCGGCGTTACTCGGGTTTAATAAAAGCTTTAAAACTAATCCATGGTCCTGAGCTCAGACTCAGCCTAAAGTATATTTGTGTGAAGTTTGGTGAGAATCGGATAAAAATTGTGGATTTGTATAAAGGACATACAGACAGATAAACACACACACACACACACACACACACACACACACACACACACACACACACACACACACACATCTTGCCTTTTATATATATATATATATATTATCAATTTTCTGCACTATTGTAAGAACTGCAACCTTGAAACTTCTGAATATTATTTCTTATGTCTTTGTCTATGAGTGTATCAAATTTGATTAAAATCTGACCACTCCTTCTATAACCCGATTTTTTCGATTATCGATTTTCGATATTTATCGGGGGTACCTCGACACAAAACCTAGCTAAGGACACTCTCAGATCATTATAGTACAACTGTGTAAATTTTCAAGAAAATCAGTTCAGCCGTTTCGTAGTCTATAGGTAACGGATACACACACATACACACACACACACCCACAGACAAAGTTCCATTCATAAAAAAGTTTAGATGTTTTACGCACGACGCTGAGTTTCATGCATTCCAGCAATCTTCAGAGTCGTGACTAAAACTTAGGAGAACCCCCCCACACACACACAAACACTGGAATCAATTAATTAAGAAGAAATTACCAAAATTGATAACACTGATTTTTTTTTCTTTTTTGCCTTATGGTCAACCTCAAAGAATTTCGTTGGTGTCTGCCTATTATGTACATATTGGCTACTCTGGACGATAGGGCATAAAAATACTAATGTCACAGAAAACAGTCGTCGACTACTATGCGTGGTGCTGAAACTGGTCAGTGTACATCTAAAATAAGAGGGAGAGGGTGGAAACTGCACCATTTACTCAATGAATGGAGAAGGTCTGCACCATGTACTTGAAAACAGAATTGTAAACATGCCTCAGAACATATCATTTGTAAATCATTTATGCCGATGATACGACGATGTACAGACGCACTTCTTTTCCGATTTAACTCTAACGTTCCAGTAGGGAAAACTGCATGGTTACATTTAATTAATTAAGAATTAAGCTCACACCTGGTCTCAAATAGAACTCGATCCACCGTTATATATGCAGGTAAAATGATCACTGTATCGCTTCAGTAAGTACCTGGCTATCCTCTGCCTTTATAATAGCGAGATCAGGCCACATATGGAGTCAGTCAGTCAAGTGCCATACGTGAAACACACTTGGGTGATCATGTCTCGAAAGAATGGGCAGAAGATTACACCGCAGTAGGTTGCCATTGCTTTCTGCGGTAGACTGGTTGCCAGCCAAAGCTATAGAACCCAATCTGTCCTGTTATTTAACCCATAACTGGAGAGAAGAGACGGATTAATACCTTTCCCAAGGGTATTTGCGCGTAATTGAATGCAATGAATTCAACTGGAATTCGAACTCGGCTTCTCGATTTTCTCGTTCCGAGCCGATATCCACTGCACTAAAACGCACACATGGAGTACTGCTGCCATATTTGGGTGGGAGCTGCCCAGCCTCATTTTCCAGTCTTGATAGAGCCCAAAAGCATTTCTGAGTTGTTGTTGGAAGAATTATTTTCCACCCTCCAGCCTCTCTCTCACAAGCGGGATGTGGCGAATCTCTATCGCTACTCCCATGGAGAGTGCTCGGAAAACTACATTCCTTAGTCGCGCCAGGGTTATACAACAGGGCAAGGGCACGCCATTCTACTTAGAAACACACCACCATTCTCTTCGTCTTTCATGGGTGAGAACTGTTTCTTCCCGCCTATCACTGCTTTGTGGAACCGACTCCCAAGCGGATGTTTCCTCAATCACTACAATCTCAGCCTCTTCAAGTCTTGACTTAATCTTTATCTTCCCCTCCTATCCATAAAAAAACTACCTCGAACCACTGCTCTGTGGAACGGACACCCAAGAAGATGTTTTCCCAATCACTACAATCTTAATCTCTTCAATCTAGACTTAATCGTTATCTACCCCTCTTATCCATGTAAACTACTTATTAACGTATTCCTCTACCTCAAGTGGCTCCGAGCCTTGTGCATGGTAAAACTTATTGTAAAAAAACCCAAAACACTTAACTTGACACGTAATTGTTTTCAGAAACTGGTTAATTCCCTAAATGTGTTAGTTTAAATATTAAATATTTTTTTTAATCATTTCACCCCAAGCAAGGCATTCCACCGCCACTATTGCGCCTGGGGTTACATAGGGGAAGGTAAATAGAAAGAGTGGTTAGATATAGGAAATGTCAGAAGTGGGGGGGTGATAGATAGTTGGGTTGGTGGGAAGAGTGTTTGAAAGAATGGAAGCAAGTTAGTTTGTTAGGAGGTCTCTATTGACCTTACATTTAAACTCCTGGAGATTGTAGTCGTCTGGGAAGCAGTCATGTGGAAGGGAATTCCACAGTCAGGAAGTGCGAGAAAAGAAACTGTTGGAGTAGAAGTTGAGGTTGCATTTTATTGGTTTCACTGTAAAAGGGTGGGATCTAGTTGCTAATCTAGTATCTTGTGCAAATTCGAACCTAGGGGGCACCAGTGATCTAAGTTCATCGGAGCAGAAGCCGTGAAAGTATTTATAGAAGAGACACAGGGAAGCCACGTCGCGCCGGTGAGAGAGAGACTGCAGGCGGTCTGCTAAGTCGGTATCGATCACATTACAGACCCTCCGCTGTACCTTGTCGAGAAGCCCAAGGAGAATAGCAGGGGCACCCGACCAGATATGGCAACAGTATATTACTATTTTAATTATATTGATATAATTTTAAATTTTATTATTTATTTATTTCAATTTTAATTATATTTAATTATTAAAGGTGTAACGTATTCGTTAATGATCTAAAATAAATTTTGAATGATGTGCACATTTTATTTTTTTTACAGTTTACCGTTCAAATTATTCTCAGTATCCTTCTGTAGAACAACATTTCCATTGTTTCTTTTTTGACTTTTTGTTATCTCTACTAAACATTGTTCGCCCATCCGTTTGTAGGTTATGCGTTGTTTTCCTCACTCCCTCCTAATTAATCAATCTGTTCTGTGCCAGCCTCCCTTACTCATTATGCGCCCAAGACATTTCAACTGTCTCTTCTTGATGTTAATATAAGTGTCCTTTTTGTTTTCATTTTTTTAAAAATCGTCGCTGTTCAATTCATGCTATTCTCATCATCCTTCAGTAGAACACCATTTCTGTTCCTTCAAACATCTTCATCTGCTCAGACATTTCCCAGCATTAACTGCTATATAGGAGGACTGTTGAAGCGACAGAAATGTGGTTCTACAGAAGGATGCTGAGGATATCATAGACAAAAACGACGAGGTTTTGTGGAGTATGAAAACGAAAAGAAAATTTATACTTAACATTAGAAAAAAGACAGCTAAAGTTTCTGGGATACGTAATGAGGAAGGAGGGTTTGGAGAATCTGATACTCACATGACGGATAAAGAAGCAGGGCTTGACATACTTGATGGGCTTAAATAAACAATTGGAATAGAAGTGCCGGTTGCATTTATCTATTTCAACAGTAAACGGGTAGGGAATAGCTGCTAATGTAGAGGCATACTTTTCGCTCTTCTTCACTACATTCTGTAGGAGCTCTTGTAATGTCTTTTCTGTGTCCGCTATCAACACTGTGTCGTCTGTATATCTAATGTTGTTAAAATTGTTGCCTCCAACAACGAATCCTGGTAAGAGTTCTAATTCTCTCAGAATCGCCCCACTGTTATAGGTTAAATAAGCCCAACAAGAAGACACATTCTTGAAGCAGAAATAAGCAATTTTTGTCTATTCATAAATCAATTCGGAAATATAATAAAAAGCTACAACGCAAAAGTTTTGAATAAAAACGTACAGTATTGAATAAAAAGTGGAAATAATTTATTAAAAAGTATGATATAAAAGTATTGAAATAAAGTTCAATGTAAAAGTATTGAAAAATGTACAATTCAAAAGTATTGAATAAAAAGATAGAATGCAAAAGAATTGAATAAAAAAGTACGATGCAACAGTATTGAATAAAAAGGTACAATTCAAAAGTATTGAATAAAAATATACAATTCAAAAGTATTGAATAAAAATGTACAATTCAAAAGTATTGAATAAAAAGGTACAATTCAAAAGTATTGAATAAAAAGGTACAATTCAAAAGTATTGAATAAAAAGGTACAATTCAAAAGTATTGAATAAAAAGGTAGAATGCAAAAGTATTGAATAAAAAGATACAACACAAAAGTATTGAATAAAAAGGTACGATTCAAAAGTATTGAATAAAAAGCTACAATGCAAAAGTATTGAATAAAAAAGCTACAATGCAAAAGTATTGAATAAAAAATACAATTCAAAAGTATTGAATAAAAAGATAGAATGCAAAAGTATTGAATAAAAAAGCTACAATGCAAAAGTATTAAATAAAAAGGTACAATTCAAAAGTATCAAATAAAAGGGTACAATGCAAAAGTATTGAATAAAAAAGTAGAATGCAAAAGTATTGAATAAAAAAGTAGAATGCAAAAGTATTGAATAAAAAGGTACTATTCAAAAGTATTGAATAAAAAGATACAATGCAAAAGTATTAAATAAAAGGGTACAAAGCAAAAGTATTGAATAAAAATGTATATTGCGAAAGTATTGAATACACATCAATTAACTGCCTTTGGTATTTAATACTGTGCTAGTGAATTCTATTTTTAAATTTCGTAAATGTCCAAAAGTTTTATGTGGGATTTGGTGTAGGCGACTGGCTTTGTCACTCTAAAACTCCTATTTCATTGGCCTTAAACCATTAACTCATTTTCACTGTAGTATGTATTGGAATATTATTAGGTGAAAACATCCAACACTTAGTTGGCTTTAGAAGTTTCACAGATTGAATTAAGTTCTCACCAATTATTTTGCAATCTTCTCCTCCCTCTTTCTTTCTTTCTTTCTTTCTTTCTTCTTCTTTTTTGTGTCACATCCCATCAGAACAAAGACGATCATGGTGTCTCATAAACTGGCTATCAGGTGTGACCTTTAGCAGTTTTTCCACGTTTGTTAAGGCCCGATCCCCGTTCCACCATCCAGTCACAAGAAGCTCGTCAGGTAAGTGGCTGGTTGTCTTCCTCTATCTCTCCTGCCCTCAATATACCCTGTGAAGGATAAGTTTTCCAATTTTTCTGTAAAACCACATAAAAATGAGATTGCTAAAGTTTTAGTCATTACTCTGCTGAACTATATTTTGAAAACTATTCCATATATTTTCCATGGTGTTTAGGTCCTTCAACTGACCTTGTCATTCTAAAACCCATATCGTCTATACTTTTAGCCACGATCCTTTTCTCTATACACTGTTCCAAATAATTATTATGTTATTTTTCTTAAAAAATAATGTTCATGCCCGATACTTTCCACATGATTGTATATACAAATATATCCTGAAAATACCGCCAAATTCGGTTAGATAAACATCGATTTGTTAGCCCAAGCATGTAACATTTGTAGTCTCTCTTACCGTCAATTGTCTTTCCAATTTGTCTTTCAGACTATTGCTGAATTGTCATTCGGTCTTTCCCGAAAGTCACTGCTTAAGAGGAAAATGATTTTAAACATACGCACCGTAGTAGGGGCGCTAGAGGGTGTCGTCAGTGATCTCTTTGCGTGAATCACTAGGGGGTTTCGGGACTCTCAACATCATACCCCACCTCACCGCGCCTGATCAGACCAGAGATGATCAGTTTCTGGTCCACCCTCAATAAGCGCTTTCAGACACTGGAAAAATTTATAATGTTTGGGCCCCTACAAAGTCTTATAAACACTTTCGATTGGCGACAGACAGAGCCAATTTACATCAAGTAGCTAACCGAACATGAACTCGTCCTAAAATATATTAAGCAATTTACTTATCATATGGTTATTATTATTTAAAAAAAACCCTCGAGTAAGAATTAATCACGATTCGTTTAAAAATAAACAAATATCTACAAATATATATAATTTTAAGTCGTTTCTAAAAAAATATGAGGATAAAAACTCGTCTAAGAATTTATCAAAAGAAAAGAAAATCCGTTTATAAATAAGGTATCTAAATTTATTTATAAATGGAACTTTGTCTCTCTCTGTGTCTGTGTCTGTGTGTATCCGTTACCTATAAACTCCGAAACGGCTGAACCGATTTTCTTGAAAATTTACACAGTTGTACTATAAGCGTCTGCGAGTGTTCTTAGCTAGGTTTGGTGTCGAGGTGCCCCCGATAAATATCGAAAATCGATAATCGAAAAAATCGGGTTATAAAAGGAGTGGTCCGATTTTAATCAAATTTGATACACTCATAGACAAAGACATAAGAAACGATATTCAGAAGTTTCAAGGTTGCAGTTCTTACAATAGTGCAGAAAATTGATAATATATATATATATATATATATATATATATATATATATATATATATATATAAGGCAAGATGTGTGTGTGTGTGTGTGTGTGTGTGTGTGTCTGTCTGTCTGTCTGTCTTTATGTCCTTTATACAAATCCACAATTTTTATCCGATTCTCATCAAACTTCACACAAATATTCTTTAGGCCGAGTCTGAGCTCAGGACCATGGATTAGTTTTAAAGATTTCATTATACCCGAGCAACGCCTGACTATACTGCTAGTCTACAAATATGTATAAATTTAAAATCTTTGTAAAGAAAAAAGAAACATCGATTTTCATGATTAATTTGTATGAGATTACCATTTGCAATATGAGATCAGGCAATGAAAAATGTTCCACTCTTGATAGCCGCAGCCAATCATTTTCAGCTCAATTCACTGAATTTAACTCTGAACTTTCCCAAATGCTTTGCGAGAAGACATATTTAGATTTATTAAATCTTAGATTTAATATTGTGTGGAATAGTAGACAGTTTGTTCCTTATTGTGTCTCTTGTTTTAATGTTCTTAGCGCAGTTGCTTTTTAGGAAGAAGCCTTGTCTCCGGACCACTTTCTCCTACGCTACATTTGTCAATGTCCAGTGACCAGGTCAATATCCAGAATCAATATACATTTATTTTCGTTCAATTGAATCCCCCACGCTTAGACACCATGATTGTTATTTCCCTTGGCAGTCAAATGTATTTGTATTCAATTGCCAAAGTAGATTTAAGTCTGGACTCAGTTTACTCATTGTGAACCTTTTGTTAAAGCCATACACTCAGTCTCTTTAAGATTACAGATCTCACAATAAGATTTAGAAAATACTTTCACAATAGTTTTCTTGACTACTAATAATTGCATTACCTGTTTTCAGTTATTGACACCTGGTAATTCTGTCACTGATGATAAAGATGTTTTCTTTTAAAATAAAAAAAATCTATCTAATATATATATATATATATATATATAGTAAATTCTTTAGTTAAAATCAACCTGCTCAGTTAAAGTAAGAAATTTTTTAAGTATATATATATATATATATATATATATATATATGAAATATATGAAATATATGTTTCCTGAAACGTCGAAGTCGTCATGAACCTGCTCAGTAAAAGTGAGAAATTCTTCGAAGTATATATATATATATATATATATATATATACTTCGAGGAACCTGCTCAGTAAAAATTCTTCGAAGTATATATATATATATATATATATATATATATACTTCGAAGAATTTCTCACTTTTACTGAGCAGGTTCATGACGACTTCGACGTTTCATGAAAACACTGTTATGATATCTTCACTCATATGCTCTATCTCGACCCCAATATCGACCACTTTATGAAAAAAACATACATGTTTGCCAAAATAGTTTTTATCGGTAAAACTACAGAAAAATAACAACAATCTTGGCGTTATATATATACATATATATAGGAAATGGATAAAATCCGACATATTTTTACTTATTTGTTTAAGTGTTATTTTTAATGGATACACATATTTGAGTAAATGCTTTTTTTAATTATTAAACAGTATTTTTATTTATATCTACCGGAAAATAATTGAGAAATCTTGTAAAGAAAAATATGTATATCAATTTAAAATAATGCTTACACAAATATTCCATAGCTAAATCTACTGCTAAGAAGGTTAGGTCACTATGTCGATCCAGGATGTTTTTTCCACCTGAATCCATCCTGCATATATACAAGTCAACCATCCGTCCGTGCATGGAATACTGCTGCCATATATGGTCAGGCACCCCTGCCGTTCTCCTCAGTGTTCTCGACAGGCTCTAAAGGAGAGTGTGTAATGTGATAGGTACTGATCTGGCGGCTCGACTGCAGCCACTTCCCCACCGTCGAAATGTGGCCTCCCTTTGTCTCTTCTATAAATACTTTCATGGCTTCTGCTCGGACGAACTTAAGTCACTGGTGCCTCCTCAACAGGTGTTTACTCGTGCAACCAGACTGGTAACTGGGTTCCACCCATTCACAGTCAGGTTAGCCAAATGCAGACGACAATTCTACTCCTGCAGCTTCTTCTCTCGCACTTCCAGCCTGTGGAACTCTCTCCCATATTCTTGCTTTCCTGACGGCTACAACCTCCAGAAATTTAAATGCAATGTCAATACTCATCTACTAACCACTGGACTCTAGCTCTCTCCCCACCCCCGTATAACCTTCCCTTTCTCTCCACCTATGTATTTGTCATCGCACCTGCATTCTCAGCTTTCTATTGCTCCTTTCTAACTAGTTTGTACTTCTCACTCTTTTCCTATTTTTTTTTACAGTTATGTAGCTCCCTGCATATCAGTGGCATTTTTGCCTTGCTCGGGGTGAAATGATTAAAAAATATATATATAGTCATCCGCAGACAGATCTGTTTCGCTGTATCAGAGCTCATCAGTACGGTTAGACTCCGATTGCTTTTAACCCAGGATTGAAACCCACCGAAGTGGAGTCAGTCGGCGGTTCTAACTCTGGGCCATAGACGCACGGTAGAAGAAGGCACACTTTTTTGCATGTATATTGTCATTATACACGCCCAATAGCTAGAGTGCTCTAATTCATTAGTGAATGAGCGATGCGATGATGATGCGAAAATTTCCTCTCTGAAATGGCTATTCAACGAATTTAAATTTCAGCAACGTTGAATTTTTACATTGACACCCTGATTGAGCACTTTGGATTAATGGTAGACTTTGAAAAACAGTAGCTACTCTTGCATCTACGCATCATTCATTCAGCAATGAATTAGGACTCTCAGCTATTGGGCGTGTATAATGATAATATACACGCTAAAATGTCTTCCTCCGAGCACCCATAGCTCAGAGGTAGAATCGCCGACTGACACCAATTCGGGCGGGTTTTAATCCTGGGTTAAAAGCAATCGGAAGTCTAACCGTACTGATGAGCTGTGATACAGTGAAACAGATCTGCCTGTGGATGACTATATATATAATCAACGTAACGAATTGATATTTAAATGCAGGCATAAGAAAAGATATGAATAATTTAGCTAAATCAAGATTATAATTTAAATCAATTTAATTTTAAAAAGTGGTTTCTTTTGGTGAAAATCTGGAATTTACCGTTGGAAACATTTTACCCCAAAATATTTTTTTTATAATTAATATGGTTATACGTATATTATATTATTGTATGGTTTTTATAATACTTTATATTGTAATATTGTATGTATATGTGTATATGATTGTGTGGATATGTGCGTATATATGTTCATGTATGTGTGTATGTGTGCAGGTGTGTATGTATACATGTGTTTATATATGTATGTATTTACATATATATATATATATATATATATATATAGATGCTTATATATGTGTTTGCGTGTATGGTGTATGTATATGTGTGTATATATGTATGTAAGTGTGTATATATTTATGTATATACATTAATAAAAAAATATATATGGGATATGTATATATTATTTTTTTTCATGTATATGAATATATGTTTGTATGTATATATATATATATAGGTGGGTATGTATGTGTGTGTGTGTAGGTTTTTTAAATAATAATATTATTATTAGTGTTAAAATTCTTTCATATATTTTTTGTTTTTATCATTTTTTATTATTATTACGTTTATAATTATTATTTTATTACTGTTATTGAAGATCTGTTTTCTTTATTATTATTATTATTATTATTATTATTAAGATTAATATTTTTCATATATGTTTGTTATTAGTTTTATTATTATTTTTATAATATTATTTTATTAGTATTATTTAAGATTTTTTTCAATAATAATAATAATATCTTTATTATTTTGTTATTAGTGTTAAAATTTTTTATATCTGTATTTATTATTATTAGTATTTTATTAATATTATTTAAGATCCTTTTTCTTTTTAATATTATTATTATTTGTATTAAAATTTTTTTATATATATATATATATTTATTATTACTATTATTATTAATATTTATTATTATTATTATTATTATTATTATTATTATTATTTATTACTAATATTTAAGATATTTTTTAAAAATTGTATTTTATTATTTTATTTATCATCTTATATAAGTGTTAATTATTTTAACTATATTTATAATATAATACTACTAGTGGTTATATTTTAATTTGTATTGCAAATTATGATTTACAATTTATTTTTTTACCGTAAATATATCATATTGTATTTATAACTAAATTTTAATGTTAAATTTCCATGTCATGTTTTTCTAAGAAAGCAGATGAAGTGCAATAGACGCTGGTGTCGATCTATGATGTTAACTTCAACTGCCTTTCTATCTATACTGTTCGTTCTTCTTTCCTACCTTTTCTTTTCTTTTTCTTTCTCTTCTTTCCGTTTATCAGTTTTTTATATTTTATTCATAATTTTCTTTTATAAGTTTCAATTATTTTAACTATATTTATAATATAATACTACTGTATTTACTAGCCTTCCCACGCAAGGCCGGATGTGACACATGGTCATTTTAATGTGGGTATTCCCAGCCATATAGCCGGGCCAAAAATATGTCTGTCTATTTTTACCGAGTCGTGGTTCTACCCTTCGGCGGAACCACGACTGGGTTTGTGCTCTCTGCTAGGAAGCAGAGAGCTGACAGTGTTATAGGGCAGTTATAGAGCAGCCATCCTAAGACGACTGCTTCAATACAAACCCTACTACTAGTGGTTATATTTTAATTTGTATTAAAAAGTATGATTTACAATTTATTTTTTATCGCAAATATATCCCATTGTATTTCAAACTAAATTTTAATGTTAAATTTCCATGTCATGTTTTTCTAAGGAACAGATAAATTGCAATAGACGCTGGTGTCGATATAAGATGTTAATGTTAATTTCTCTTTATACTTTTTGTTCTCCTTACATTTTCTTTTCTTTTTCTTTCTCTTCTTTCCATTTATCAATTGTCTATATTTTTCTTTTTTCTCTCTTTGTTTTTTTTTAATGAGCGAGTAATTGTTTTCGTAGATTACCGTTACAAATGTCTATTGTCGACATGGGCACGTAAGCATCTGTGTGTAATTGTTTTCCGGATTATTTTGAATATTATTAACTGCTGTATCTTTTTGGTCTGACGAGCAGCTTTTTTCCGGCTGTGAAATACATATTACCCATGAAATTGTAGAATATCTAAAAACTTTTCTAAATTATATATATATATATATATATATATATACGTAATTACAATAAAGCAGCACTAATTATTATAGACTAATGTCCGAAAAACCAATGCTAACCTATCAGTAACTTAAATCGTCAATAACCCAACGAGGACTACCTCATAAGTTAAATAAAGGGGAAGAAAAAAAAAAGGAACAAACCAAGCACAAGAACAATGCGTCAAGAGCTTGTTTGAAAGAAACAAAAAAAACCCAAGACGAAAACCTTAACAGTAAAGTGCTCTATACGAAAGTACGAAAGTAGAGCAAAAAATACAGTATACTAAATTTATAAATGAGCCAACACCGACCGCGGTTTCACACAACGGATCGTCAGCTCATCAGTACGATGTGAAACCTCGGTCGGTGTTGGCTCATTTTTAGATTAAGTGTACTGTATATATATATATATATATATATATATATATATATATATATATATATAGGGTACGTATGGATGGAATAATATCCCGTATTTAAAAAAACACTATTCTTAAAAAGTGCTCAATACAAAGTAGAGCTAATTATATTATATAAATGACAAAATAAAGTTGCTATGTTAATGAGTTAAAGTGCTCAGTATCACGGATAGAGCATATGTATATATAAAAGTGGACAGTGAAGTCAACACCCGGAGGCGACAGTATGTCTATTTTTACACACACACCCAAACCCACACCCATACATGCACACGCACACACATATATATATATATTACTTCTATAGTTATTACAATTTATACTCGCATTTTGAATAGACGCCTCATTCTATTTTTACTTTACCTTGTATTGCATTATATCTACAACTGAATAACTGTAAACGAAAATAGAATGGTTATTTGGTTAATACTGCACAAGAACATGTGCATCAAATAAATTTACAAATATTTAATAATTACCTATATTGTAGTTTCATCAATGAAAGAATGAAAAGAATTTAGGGTGATTCGGACGAGTTCATCTTTGCTTCCTTGCCTTGTAAAATTTTAAAATTTTGCAAAGTAATAATGACAAAAGAACAATTCTATTTTCTTTTAGAATTATCCACTTGGCGATAAATACTAAAAAATGTACGAAATACATCATTTATTTTTAAAACTGTGGTAGCCTAATAATTAGGGCCGGTAGAGTATAATATATATATATATATATATATATATATATATATATATATATATATATTATATATATATATATATAATCTAGAGGATGCAATGGGTAAATTGTCGCTATTTGTCTTGTAATATTTTACAAAGTAATAATAACAAAAGAACCTTTCTATTTTAATTTAGAATTATCCACTTGGTAATAAATACTAAAAATAGTATGAAATAACTCATTTCTTTTAAAAACATTTGGTAGCCTAATATGCGTGCATCCGGATATATATATATATATATATATATATATATATATATATATATATATATATTTTTATCGAGAACTGACAACAAAAATGTTAAACACTCTTTACTCGTCTATTTATTTTCCCCTCATAAATTCACTGAAATAGTTTGTGTCCATGTATTCTTTTTTATTCTCGAGAACTGACAACAAAATGTTGAACAGTGATTATTAGACTGTTTAATTACAAAAATATTGTGAAACATTTTTTAATGTTAAATGCAGTGAAATTGTTAAATGTTTATAAAAACGGCTTTAGTTGTAGTTCCTATTATCTTGGACATTGACCCTGATATCCGTAATGAATATGCTTGATCTCAAGAGGACAATTCTTATATTTCTTGGATTAATGTAAAATCAAATCTTAATCCGTTATTTTTTTAGTTTATGGCAAGTCGGAAGAAATAAAAAAAAAAACTTTTAGGAATCATCTGTTAAGAAACAATATTTTACATTCTCATTAAAGTAAATAATCTAAACTTATTTATAAATGGAACTTTGTCTGTGAGTGTGAGTGTCTATGTGTGTCCGTTACCTGTAGTCACCGAAATGGCCGAACAGATTTTCTTGAAAATTTACACAGTTGTACTATAAGCGTCTGCGAGTGTTCTTAGCTAGGTTTTGTGTCGAGGTACCCCCGATAAATATCGAAAATCGATAATCGAAAAAATCGGGTTATAGAAGGAGTGGTTCGATTTTAAATAGAATTTGATACACTCATAGACAAAAACATTTTCCCTTCTAGTTATATGTACTATCCAAGTGACGTGATTTTGTTATCCTCTTTCTCATTTTTTCTCGTGTGCTGATTTCTTTTACTTCTCCATCCTAAGACATTCCTACCAAACAAATGCTCATACATACATACATAGTGACCCAGACATTTGTCCTCTTTCTCCTTTTTTCTCGTGTGCTGATTTCTTTTACTTCTTCTTCTCCATCCGAAGACATTCCTACCAAACAAATGCTCATATATACATACATAGTGTCCCAGACATTTGTCCTCTTTCTGCTTTCTCGTGTGCTGATTCCTTTACTTATTCTTCTCCAGCCTAAGACATTCCTATCAAACAAATGCTCATACATACATACATAGTGACCCAGATATTTGTCCTCTTTCTTCTTCTTTCTCGTGTGCTGATTTCTTTTACTTCTTCTTCTCCATCCTAAGACATTCCTACCAAACAAATGCTCATACATACATAGTGACCCAGACATTTGTCCTCTTTCTCCTTCTTTCTCGTGGGCTGATTTCTTTTACTTCTTCTTTTCCATCCTAAGACATTCCTATCAAACAAACGCTCATACATACATAGTGACACAGACATTTGTCCTCTTTCTCTTTCTTTCTCGTGTGCTGATTTCTTTTACTTCTTCTCCACCCGAAAACATTCCTAGCAAATAAATGCTCATACATACATACATACATAGTGACCCAGACATTTGTCCTCTTTCTCCTTCTTTCTCGTGTGCTGGTTTCTTTTACTTCTTCTTCTTCATCCTAAGACATTCCTACCAAACAAACGCTTATACATGCATACGTACGCATGAACTCTTTTTTAACAAATTACTACTACGAACATTTCTTCAACTTTTGATACCCTTAACTTTCTAATTGAATATTAATTTCTACAAATTCTTTTCTTTTAATAAATTTCTATTTTAATATGAAAAATATATATTTTTATTCTTCCACTATTCCACACATTCCAACCTGCCGACAACCAAAATTCTGATGAAAACCTTCTGATGATGATAACGAAAATAACCTTCTGATAATTCTGGATAAAACTTGTAAAATGTAGGGAGTTCGGTTATGTATTTTTTTTTAATCATATCACCCAGAGCAAGACGGTAACGCACTGATGTACCGGGGCTACGTAAGAGTGTAAAGATTAGAGGACAGAAAGCCGGAAACCACATCCTAAACAGGGAACAATGGATGAGCCTCTACACTTGTTCAATAGACGTGGGTGGAGTGTGAACCGGGCGATAATTTAGTCTAGGCCGAATTAATAAACCTTAACCATCTCCCTATAGCTTCAAAAGCAACTTACTGCGGTGAAACTTTACCTCCCTTTCTTCAGACTCAATTCGCAGTTTGACATTTCATAACTTAGTGTACCGTACTTGCCACATCTGCATTTGACTTCCTCTGTCACATTCCACCACACCAGGTTGGCTGGGGACGGCAGAACATCATAAGTGGAATTAGTCTCCAATCCGAATCTCTCCTCGGTCACTTCGTACACAACACCTGCCATTCTTTTCAAGTTCCATTCAAGGACGTCTCTCAACTGTGTCACTGTATCTGTCATGGTGTCATCAAAATGCCTGTATTTTTCTGTCGCATTTGTCTTAACCGAATTCATCATTGACTTCCTCTTGGCTACTAATTTCGGTAAAGTTATATATATATAAACAAAATGTTCACATTAGTCCGATGAAGTTCTTTTGCTGTGAATGAAAACGTGAACTCTTAGGCCCACAAGAGGGCCTGAAAATTTTCAAAATCACCCTGGAGTTGGCTACCTTCTTGGTTGAGGCAATATTTTCTGTGTTAAATGACGTACTCACAAAGAAACTTCAGTCCAGGGTTTGACAATAAACTATTGACATGGCCCGGTATGAGTCAACACGGTGGTAGGTCAAGAACATATATTACGTCAACAAGAGATACAAACAGATATAAAGAGATAAAAAGAGAAATATTAATAATAGCTTGGCTACAAGTGACCGACAGACAGACAGACAGACAGACTGACAGACAGACAGACTAGTCTGAGCTGAACTGAAGTCGTACTGGAAACCAGTGTCTCTGTCGCCTCGGCTCTGTCCTTGAGAGCAATTAACTCTCGGTTAATATAGGAAAAGAAGAGTCCATTATTAAGTGGGTAACTTCTCACAACAACTATACACAACAGCAAGGTCAATGATCACGAGGTTGAGGCTTTTGAGGAGCGTGGAACCACCTCTTAATTGCTATTGATCCAAGGCCCATCCTCCTAGCAGCAAGTCCTCTGATCGAGAGATTGAGGCTTTTGAGCAGCGTGGAATCACATCTTAATTGTTATTTTTCCCAGGTCCACCCTCTCGGCAGCAAGGCCTCTGCCCGAGAGATTGAGCTTTTTGAGGAACCTGGAGCCACCTCTAAATTGATATTGTTCCCAGTCTACGTTCCCGGCAGCAAGTCCTCTGATCGAGGGATTGAGGCTTTTGAGCAGCGTGGAATCACCTCTTAATTGATATTGTTCCCAGTCTACGCTCCCGGCAGCAAGGCCTCTGATGGAGAAATTGAGGTTTCTGAGGAGCGTGGAATCATCTCTTAATTGCTGTTGTTCCCAGGTTCATCCTTCCGGCAGCAAATCCTCTGATCGAGGGTTTGAAGTCTTTAAGGAGAGTGGATCCAACTTTTGCTACTTTTTCCAGGTACACACTTACGCATGAACACTGTTTTCGCATCTTGTTTACATCCTCCGTACTCGCTGGTTTGGGTTATAAATAAAAAAAACTGTTGCATCGATAATTCCTTTTTCGAACAGGTGGTACTTTTTTTTTCAAATCTTACATAATACTTAATACTCTGAATCGAAATTGCTATCCTTAGATAAGTGTGAAATATATATCAAATAAATATCATGGTTACCAGCAAACAAACGGATTGTAAATTTTTATCAGAGCGAAGGAATGATTTATTTCAAATTCGGTTATATTTGTTGGAACCAAATAGATCTTGGCCATAATCAAAATAAAAACGTCTAGCATTTATTCAATCTCAAATGGCGGGAAGTAAATTGATGAGAGAAGTTACGAATGATAAACGAACACATATTTTGTCATAGGTGAAAAGAGAGAGAGAGAGAGAGAGAGAGAGAGAGAGAGAGAGAGAGAGAGAGAGAGA
The DNA here is from genome assembly GCA_037127315.1 of Ascarosepion bandense. NCBI lineage: Eukaryota > Metazoa > Mollusca > Cephalopoda > Sepiida > Sepiidae > Ascarosepion > Ascarosepion bandense. The sequence goes on along the minus strand of JBBBDQ010000181.1, from coordinate 1,708,169 downwards.
GAGAGAGAGTCACTTTTTAGGAAAAGAAAAGAGTATACGTCGTTACTGCTTAACTTTTACCTGATCTACTCACCGGAAGTTCTTACATGGGAAAATAGTTAACTGCATCACTAAAAATAAGACTCGATTTCGAATGCAGAAAATAAGACTCGATTTCGAATGCAGAAAATAAGACTCGATTTCGAATGCAGAAAATAAGACTCGATTTCGAATGCAGAAAATATAAACAACGCAATTGCGAAATTACTTCCAATTTTCCACTTGTTTGTTCGATAACGAAGACGATTTGGATATATTTCTTTGTTTTTAATAAAATAATAAGAATCATTCTTTCTTATATGAGACAACAGAGTTAAATGCAGTGATAAATGTCTTAAAATATTAATGCAGGGAACATAAGAAATAACACTGTAAAATAACTTAATTATTGCCGCCATTTTTTATGGTAAGATTAATTTCTTTTAGACATCATTATGATTTTATGATTATGATTTTAAAAGAAGATTTCTTTCTTAGTTAATTTTATAGATACAGTTGTTAGATTACGAATGCAGAAAGTCTAAGAAATACGATTAAAAAATGACTTAATTATAGCGGTCATTTTGAACGGACAATTGAGCTGTTATGTAATATTGGTCCTCCTTTAAGATAAGAAATAGTGGACAAGATGTTCACAGATGTAAAGCAGTCTTGAGGCAATAGAAGCCAAGATGTAGAGCACGCATGAGGCAATAGAAACCAAGAGAGCTGAAATGCTATGAAATAGCAATCCTCCTGTATGCCAGTGAATGTTGGACAATTTTCTTTACAGATGAAAAAGAGAGTTGGAGCAACAGAAACAAAGAAAAGAGTGCTGAACTGGTAGGTAATATTAATTCGTCTGTATGGTAGTGAATGCTGGACAATTTTCTCGTAGATAAAGAACAAAATTGAGGCGACAGAAACAAAGAAAAGAGTGATGATCTGCTATGTAATATCAATCCTCCTATATAGCAGTTAATACTGGACAATTTCCTCGTAGATAACGAGGAGACTTGAAGCAATATAAACAAAGAAAAAGTGCTGAACTGCTATGTAATGTCACCAGGAATGTAGAGTGGATGAACCTGGTCTTTGGCTTGACGCTAAGAAAAGTCACCAGGAAAATAACCTCGCCTTGTAAACCCTTCTCGTCCTGGACAATGCACCTGGTCACCCACCTAACCTCGAATATGAAATCCTCGAAGAGTTCGACTTTATAAAGATTCCCTAATCTCCACCCAATACCATTTTCATTCTTGCATCCCATTGAGGTGATTTCTGATTTCAAGAACCTAATCACCAAGCTGTTGTTTATCAGCTACATTGAGCACAAACCTTCCCCTTCGAGAGTTATGAAAGGACCACTATAATATCGTGATATGCCTCAGAATGATCTATATGGCCTGGCAAGATGATACAAAGAAGACCTTGGCTTCTGCGTTAAAGAAGCTGTGGTGTGAGGTTGAAACTAAATTCTAACTTATATAAATAACCCTAATGTACCTTACAAAAACGTGAATGAATAACCACAGAACCACAGAAAAAATACTTACTTAAATACTTAGACCCAGATTAGTATTGATTCCCCTATGCCTTTCTTTCTTTATTTCTTTCTTTCTTATAATTATCCCCCTTTAAATTCATCACCCTAAATTTATATATTTTTTTAATATTTATTTTTCAATTTACCATTTTAATTTAAAATTTGAAATATAAACTTGATGATTGCGTAATGTATAAACCTCCAAGTTCCACCTACGTAGAATATTTGTATTCATGAATATATATATATATATATATATATATATATATATATATGAAAAACGATATTCTTATATATTAAACAATTTTATAGTAAAATTATCGTAGTGTGGCATATTTAAAAACAAAAATGATGGAAACACACACACACATATATAATTAATGAAATTAACCTTAAATAAAATACAAATTATATATATATATATATATATATATATATATATATATATATATATATGATTAAACTGGTATATGTTTTAAAATTAATTTAATTTACATTGCGACACGAAAATTTCTGTTTCAAGATTGTACTTCGTCATCAGGCAATGTCAACATTGTTGTGAAAATGATTTACATTTGAATGTACAAAACACTGCCTTTGTTATTTAAAGAGCTGATATGGATTGGGGAAGACAGAAAAAATTACGTGTGTGTTTAACTAATCAGAATGAAGTTCAAACTTTTAAATTTGAAAACATAATACATGTTTTCTTCTTTCAGACGTAACGGGAAAATTTCGGTCACTTGATCCTCCGTCTAGACTACTTTCTTTCGGTGCGGTTTATCAATTTTTGTTACAAGATTATTGTCTTAGCTTTCTCTGTATCCCAATTTTAAAAATAATAAAAAAAAGGAATCTTTCTGTATGGTTATACTATTTTTGGCTTTTATAAAAAAAATTCGATTTTATTGTAGGAGTTCTATTTGTTCCTTTTAAATACCAAAAATGTCGATATGGTTGTTCTATTTCTGTACTTATTATTATTAAATGAAGAAGTATGTAGATAAATGCCTTTTTTTAGCGAATTCTTAGTACTACGAATAGAAATCTTTATATTACTATGGTTTTCCGTGGAAGAAATAGTACATTGATAAACTATGGAGTCTGTAAGGCACCTATTTTCCAAAGGACACGTTATAGAGTTTCTACAATTACATGTATTACTGTCTAAAGTATTGAGTTCAATTTTTGGGTGATTTTTATTTAAAATATTATTACTATGATTTTTCATAATGTTTTTAGAGTATCCGTAGAGTATAACTTAATTTTAGATTATTTCTATTGAAAATCATGCTTGATAGATTATTATTTGGAAAATATTTCTTTATCAAAATGAGGGATTTTTTGCCTATTTTGTTGAAAGACGGTGTAGACCAAGTAATCCTTTTATTTCTATTTTTACTTCGGGGGGTAGATCTTCTCTTTTACGCTCCGAAGAACTCAGGTCACTGGTGCCCCCTTCCACAAGAATTTACACGGATAACATGACTGGCATCAAGGTCCACTCTTTTACAGTTAGAGCAACCAAATGCAGGCGACACTTCTACTCCAGTAGCTTCGTTTCTCGCGCTTCCCGCCTGTGAAAATTCCTTTCATATACTTGCTTTCCTAATGGCTACAACCTCCAAAAATTTAAATGCAAAGTCAATTCCCATCTCTTATATACTTAACTTTAGCCCTTTCCACATCACCCCGTGTATCTTGTTATTATGACATTATTCATAGTGCCGCCCTCATCTTTATTGTTCTAATCACGACGTTTCGGCCGTTGCATGCTCCGGCCTTCTTCAGATGATTAAAATTTTCAACCGCATGCTTTATTATATTTTGATCAATGAAATATATTCCATGAGCCATGCCACTTCTGAATGTCTTAGTTATTGGCCTTTAACTCAGCTCTCTAAGTTATTTGTTCATCAGTGCAGTAGCCAGGTATTGAATTCACTACTCTTTGGGTCAAGTCAATGAATCTAACCAATGCTTTTTTCCACTGGGCCATGGGTCTCATTGATGCTGAACTGGTTACGAATTTTTCATCGCGAAGCTTTTTATATCTCTTTTGTTTTTGCTTTCGTTCCTTCAAGTTAACTGCTGATGTTTTCACGATAATTGCAGAACGAGCCTATCACTCTCTCGATAAAATGGGGAAATCCAGGATGCCGTTTAGGACATCTCGAAAGGTCAAGGTCAAAACGGCATTCGATGTCCAAAAGGACTTTCAGTTTGTTGTTAACTGAAGCAGAAAATGGCAGGGTTATTGTTACATGCCTTCACAATTAAACTGTTTTCCATTAATCATCTGTGAGATTCCTCTCTGCCTTCCATCAGCATAGCTGATGCTAACCTCCAGGAATGTGACCTGTTCCTCAATTTTTTATAATCGTTTTGCCCCAAGCTGGGCAGTACTGGCACTGGTGCGTTGGGGTTTACATAATAGGAGAGTGAAGAGAAAGAGGAAAAGGTCATAGGTGGTGTCAGAGAATGGGAAAGAGAAGGATGGGAACAATGGTGTGAAGAGAGCTGCATGAGAGTAGAGTGGAAAGGAAGAAGAAGGGGCGTTGGGGAAAAGACATAAGTCAAGAAGATAAGAGATGGCAATTGATATTGCATTTAAACTCTTGTAGATTGTAGCTATTAGAGAAGCAAGTATATGAAAGGGAGTTCCACAGACGGGAATTGCGAGCAAAGAAGCTGGTAAATAGAAGTTGCCGTTACAGTTGATTGGTTTCACTGTAAAAGAGTAGAACCTAGTTGCTCGTATAGTAGCTCAAGGAAATTTATGCTAGGCACGAGGGAGCTAAGCTTTTTTCGGACATGTTCTCAGCTGATAGGAAGTGGAAGGACTAAATGGAATTCATTGTCGGCTGCTAAGAAAATTGGTTCGTGCTAGACGATTTTTCCCTCCAGAATCTATTCTATATATCTACAATTCTACCATTCGTCCATGCTTAGAATATTACTGCCATACATGATCTGGTACCCCTGCTATTTTTATTTAGATAAAATGCAAAAAGGAATCTGCAATATAATTGGTCCTGATCTAGCGGCTCGGTTTCAGTCACCGCCGTAAAGTTGCCTCACTGTGTTTTTTCTATAAATACTTTCATTTTAACTTTTTGGATTTATTTGAATTGAAGCGCAGTACTTGACTGGCGTCGAGGTCTCATCAGTTTACAATTGAGTTGGCTTAATTTAAATATAAATTCTATGCTAAAAGTTTATTTTCTTGCCATTCTCGCTTGCAGCTCACTGCTTTGCAGTGAAATATAATCTACAAAAGTTTAAATGCAATGTCAATTCCTATCTACACCCCCGCTGATTACTCTTTTCTACTCCCGCTCTTTAGTAATGTTCTGTTTTTAATTCTTTCAAACCTCAGTTAAGTCCTCATCTTTCTTATTATCACGCTGTTTCAGTCGTTATTTCCCCTGGAGTTCTTTAAATCTGTGTTGATCCGGACAGGTTTCAGTAGAATGCGAATTGTAACAGCCGTTTCCCTATAAGGAAATATCTGGCGTTCATTGACCGAGCAGCAAGTATCGCTTATGGTTGAAATTTATATGATACTTTTTTTAAAATAATTGTTTTAGGAAAATTGCTTTCACAAATGGAGTAGCTGTTATCGCTCTTTTCAGTATTTTTTTTAATAGTATCACCCCAAGCAAGGCGGTAACACCACTGATGTGCAGAGGGCTACATAGGAGTAAAAAGATTAGATAGGCGGAGAGTGAAGAGAAGAAAGACGAACCTGTTAGAAAGGAGCAAGAGAAGGATGGGAATACAGGTGTGATGACAGTTGCAAAGGCGGAGAGAAAGGAACGGATATACAGGGTGGTGAAAAAAGAACTAGAGTCAAGTGGTTAAGAGATGAGTATTGACATTGAATTTAAATTCTTGGAGGTTTAGGAAAGCAAGAATATGGAAGCGAGTTCCAAAGGCGGGCTTGATTTTGATTTGATTGTGGTTTTTCTCTTAACTCTTTTGTTGTGGAAGGCCAACAACTTGATTATGTCATTAATTTGCCTTCCAGTTACACGTGTTGATTATTTTAATTATTGTGATTGTTAATTAATCTTAAAGATATACAACTAGACTCGAAACAAGGTGTCATCAACTAAAAGTTGAATTGGATAAATATAAGCATAAGTTCTATTTTCGCGTTTGTGGAACTTTCTTCTGGTTCTATGCTTTCCAGCCAATCTGAACTTATTTATAGACGGAACTTTCATTGTGTGTGTGTGTGTGTGTGTGTGTTCGTGTGTGTGTGTATGTCCGTTACCTATAGAGTCCGAATCGGCTGAAACGATTTCCTTGAAAATTTACACAGTTGTACTATAAGCGTCTGCGAGTTTTCTTAGCTAGGTTTTGTGTCGAGGTACCCCCTATAAACATCGAAAATCGATAATCGAAAAAATCGGGTTATAGAAGGAAGGGTCCAATTTTAATCAATTTGATACACCCATAGACAAAAACAAAAGAAACGATATTCAGGAGTTTCAAGGTTGTAGTTCTTACAATAGTGCAGAAAATCGATAATATATATATATAAGGCAAGATGTTTGTGTGTGTGTGTCTGTTTATCTGCCTGTATGTCTGTATTTTTTCAGCCCTTTTATTTTAGTTTTTGCTTCGGATTTGGCTCTAAGTAAGTATAATTGTAGTTCTTAGTCTCAGCCATGATACCATTTACTCAGAGGACTTATTTAGCCTTCAAAATTCAGTTTACGACGAAAAAACTTATTTGATATCGATACCAGGAAATCAAAATTTGACTTACATCCATTCATTCTTTTTTCAGTCTACGGTTTCGCTTTAACTGGAAACAACTATTGCTTTTTAGTCTTTCGTGCCAACGTCAAAAGAGTCTATGCTCCAGGACCATGAATTAGTTTTAAAGCTTTCATTACACCCGAGCAACGCCGGGTTATACTGCTAGTTTTATATATAGAAATTTAAATCCGATATCAATTGCTGTCTATTGTCCACCCGATTACTGTTTTTGTTCTTGCTCATTGGTAATGTTTCTGTTTCTAATTCTTCCACACCTCAGTAATATCCTCATCTTTCTTATGACAATGCTTCGGTCGTTGAATTTAAGCACATTACTAGATTGACGATGACGTCTCATCAATTTACAGTAGATCTTAAATGTAACCGTAAGTTCTATGTTCATAATTTCTTTCCTCACATTTTTCGCTTGTGGAACTCTCTTCCGGCTCTATTTTTTTGTTTGTTTGTTTCGCGGTTTAACGACCTATTAATACTTATGTGATCATTGAAGGTCATAACCAATGATTTTGGGTAAGGTTATTATTTTTACAATTTTTCTTTTTGAGTATCAAGATTCATTGGAATTTGTTTTTAAGAGCAGGGTCCCCAAGTCCTACCCTTGTTATTTAACCCATAACTGGAGAGAAGGGACGGATTAACACCTTTCCCACGGGCACCAGTGCTTAAGTGACTGCAGTGTATTCAACTGGAATTCGTACTCGGCTCACCGATTTGTCACTAAACGCTTACAGCACCTGGTATTCCCAAGCGGTCACCCATCTAAGTACTGACCAGGTACTCAGGTACTTAGGTAACTTCGGTGATCGAGCGAGAACCGGTGTATTCAACGTGATAGGCTGTAACCCTCTCCGGCTTTATGCTTTCCAGCCAACTTTAATATATAAAAATATAAATTCAATGTCAACTGTCCTCTAGATTACTCTTTTTGTTCTCGCTCATTAGTTATGATTCTGTTTCTGATTCTTCCCCACCTCAGTAAGCCACTGTGTCTTAGTGGCTTCATTGCCTTGCATGGAATGAACTCGATTAAAAAATTGCTTTTTCATTTATTTTTTTCGTCGCTACGCACATTTTATTCCTCGATTGAGTTCTGGCGTCTAGATATTTTTGGAAGTGGTTTTTGTGCGTGTCCCTATGACCTTTCGAAAGATAAAAATATTGCTTTAAAAGCTTAAAAGCCGTACCTTTCATTGAAAGCTGTTAGGTTTGCAAAATGATTTATTTGAAATCATAAATACCAGAAAGTTTCACACGCACAAAAACCACTTCCAGAAACATCTAGATGTTAGTGTGAAGAAAATTATCTCATCTGATGAAATCTTTGTATCTTCCGACAAAACAGAGAATTGCTGTAAAACTACACCTAATTTCATTAATTAAAAATAACCTCACAACAAATTACAAGAAAGTAGATAACAACAATTTAGTTGAATACATAAATATAACAAGTAAATACATCTATCTATCTAATCTAAACTTATTTATAAATGGAACTTTGTGTGTGTGTGTGTGTGTGTGTGTGTGTGTGTGTGTGTCCGTTACCTATAGACTCCGAAATGGCTGAACCGATTTTCTTGAAAATTTACCCAGTTGTACTATAAGCGTCTGCGAGTGCTCTTAGCTAGGTTTTGTGTCGAGGTACCCGCGATAAATATCGATAATCGAAAAAATCGGGTTATAGAGGGAGTGGTCCGATTTTAATCAAATTTGATACACTCATAGACAAAGACATAAGAAACGATATTCAGAAGTTTCAAGGTTGCAGTTCTTAGAATAATGCAGAATATATATATATATATATATATATATATATATATATATATATATAGATAGATAGATAGATAGATAAGGCAAGATGTTTGTGTGTGTGTGTCTGTTTATCTGTCTGTATGTCTTTTATACAAATCCACAATTTTTATCCGATTCTCACCAAACTTCACCGGGTTATACTGCTGGTTACAGATAAATTAAAAACCAGCGATAGAGTTAGTAAACTCCGCATCGGAACGAGAAATCGGGGAGCCGAGTTCAAATTCCAGTTGAATCCATTGCATTCACTTATGCACAAATACCATTGGGCAAGGTATTAATCCGTCTCTTCCCTCCAGTTATTTTTTGTTTTTTTTAATAATTTTTTTATTATTATTACGTTTATGATTATTATTCTTTACTATTATTGAAAATGTTTTCTTTTTAATATTATTATTATTAATATAAATAATATTATTATTTTTAATATTATATTATTATTAGGGCTAATATTTTTTATATATATTTGTTATTAGTTTTATTATTATTATTATTTTTATATTATTTTATTAGTATTATTTAGGATTTTTTTCTAATAATAGTAATATCTTTATTATTTTGTTATTAGTGTTAAAAAATTTTGTATATGTATTTATTATTATTATTATTTTATTAATATTATTTAAGATCCTTTTTGATTTTTAATATTATTATTATTATTATTAGTGTTAAAACGTTTTTGATATATTTATTATTATTATTATTATTATTATTATTATTATTATTAATATTTATCATTATTTATTACTATTATTTAAGATATTTTTAAAAAATTGTATTTTAATATCTTATTTATAATCTTATATAAGCGTGCGTTGTGGCGCAGTGGATATCCGCTCGGAACGAGAAATCGGGGAGCCGAGTTGGAATTCTAGTTAAATTACGCGCAAATACCCTTGGGAAAAGTATTAATCCTTCTCTTCCCTTCAGTTATGGGTTAAATAACATGACAGATTGGGTTCTATAGCCTTGGCCGGCAACCAGTCTACCGCAGAAAGTAATGACAACCTACTGCGGGATAATGTTCTGCCCTGTCAGTCATGTCCCTTTCGAGACATGATCGCCCAAGCGTGTATCACAGATGGCACTTAACTAACTGACATCACCATTAAGGATCATAAACCGGATTACGAGATTAACTGCCCCTACCAGTTATCAACCCCGCACTAACTGAAATCGGCAAAATCAGCAAAACTATCCTCAACAGAATCAATTTCCAAATTAAAACACTCCTCGGATTAACTCAACGGATCAACACCATGGATGTCATCTACTGGTTTAACCGAATCAATAATCAGACCAATTGTTCGTTTATCCAGCTTGACATCGTTGATTATTACCCTTCTATTTGCCAAATATCTATTCAATTTAGCATCAGAATTCGCCATGGAGCTTTCCGATCTAACTAACGAGAAACTGATAATAATCACGAATGCAAAACAATCCGTACTCATCCACAACAATGAACAGTAGAAAACAAACAAACATGAAGACGTATCTGTTATGTCACCGAGTGTAAATGAATAACTCAACAACAGAATCAGAATATAAGTTGTATTCCGCGGAAAGACGGTTAGTAAGTACAGAAGGGAATTAGTAGTATTTACAATAGAAGAGATACAATAGTCCAATCCGTCGTAAGACATGTGTATAAGTGATTAATTCCGGTACGCCACCGGAAGTGTGTCTAACTCTCGCACTGACTCTGTACGAACCCGTACGACTCTCTACAACTCTCTCGTAGAGAATCCACCATTGCTACATATAGTAATGGAAACAGTCCATTATGTAGTCCAATAGGGGCGGCGCCCTAACAACACCCCAATGGGATCTCTAGAAATCGCTGAGTCCTCAAACCTTGTTGGTCTATTTATCTGTACCACCTGACAGCGTATAACGATATAAATTTTGAGGATATAGGCTTGTACAGAGCTGATGGTTTTATGATGGTAAAAAACTCCACTAATGTTAAAGCCAATAGAATTAGAGAATTAATACATAGGGAATTGAAATGTCTTAACTTTAAGGTTACTATAAAAACTAATCTATAAAAAAGTAAACTTTCTAGATGTAACAGTTGAGTCGATAACATTTACTCTCCCTACTTAAAAACTAATGCTAACCCTATATACATCCACCCTGAATCTAACCACCCTCGATCAATCATCAAGCATATACCCGTCTCTATTGAAAACAGAGTTAGTCACAGTTCTTCTAATGAAGATATATTTTACAAACATAGCAAATTCTATGACACTGCCATTAAAAACAACGGCTATAAATGCCCTGACCTGAAATATAACAAACATAATAACAACAACAACAATAAAAATAGTAACAGAAAAATCATTTGGTACACAAACCCATTTAACCAGATGACAAGTGCTAAATTAGGACATAAATTCCTTAGATTATTTAAAAAACATTTCCCTAAAAATAACACTGTTAGCAAAATTTTTAACAAAAATACTCTGAAATTGAGCTATAGCTGTATGGATAACCTTGAAAAGAGCATCCAAAAACATAATAATAGAATTTTAAGCAGATATAATAATCTAAACAATCCAAAACATCCTAAATAATTTAATGATCACAATAAGAATAAGTGCAATTACCAAAAACCTATTGAGTGTCCATTAAAAAATAAATGTCTAACTGACTCTATAATCTACAAATTTCTACCAACGAAAATCCCACAGTAATAAAATTTTATATGGGTTGTACCAAGAATACTTTTAAAACCCGCCATTATATTCACACCTTATTTTTAATAATAAAATTTCCCGCAATAGCACATCACTTTCTATTTATTAATGGCAATTAAAAGATGCAAATAAAACCATTATTGTAAAATGGAAAATATTAAAAAAATAGAAACTGTAAATCTTTACATAAGCTATGTTTACAGGAAAAATTGCAAATTATCAAATTTCCAAAACTGAACTTGTTTAATAAACGTAACGACCTAACTTCCATTTGTCATCATCATCTAAAATACACCCTAAATTATAATTAATTTTTCCTAATATAATATAATTAAATATTTATAATCTAACCCTAGCATATATTGACTGATTCTCCCATCTTCTGATAATTAATTTGTTACAGCTTAACGGATAGATCACCCACTATGTCAACTACATATGTTTGACGTACAGTGTATTTTTAAAGCAAAGAAAAAGAAAAACTTTCCCGTTTTTGTCTCTTGTTCACTTCTTAATTTAAAATATAACTTAAAGAAAAACTTGTAACCGTGTCACGATGACACGCGATAACTTTTCGGACTTGTTAAACGCTACATATGTATCATCCAATTTATTTCATCACTGGCATAGAAAATATCTGGGTCTTAAGTCATTTTAAGTTTCTATCCCCCTATGCCCTTACAATAAAATTTTTCTATCTATCATGATCTGACTTTCTATAGGTTCACTAAGACAAACCCTCCCAAAATCCGCCCACCTTAATTCTTTGGATTTGGTAAAATTGTATTGTTTATAAGCTGCTACATATAATAGTTTTTAACAGAAAAATATTCCATTACCTGACTTATAATAAAAATATTATCATAATGCTCTACTAAGTATCAAGCTTGTGTTTGTGTTTACTGCATTTGAACAATTATTAAGTAAATCATCGAGCTTTAGATTCGACCTCAACAGAATGCAGAAACCACTAATTGTTCAAATCCTCCTACTACTTATTGAATTATATCTCTGTGCTTCAACCACGAAACACGCTATGGATTTAGCGGCTTGGTTGCGGAAGTCGTTGCTTGGGGAGGCACTGTCCTATGGGCAAATGGAGCTTGGATTGGTTCCACCACAGGGCCCGTGATACAGTTGGTATAACATCAGCTTAACAACCACACATGTCTGGGTTCGATTCCTGGTAGTGGGTGCGCACTGCTGATGAGTCCCAAATGAGTCCTAAATTATCGCCGGTCCACCATAATTACAAGTAAGAAATTTACATTTCAGAAACATTGAAATATGCAGAGTTATATATTTCTGTGACCTACTGAAATATGTTTTAGGTCAAAGGCAGTGATGAACAAAAGTATGTTTACGTTAACTGCAGCTGGTATCATGGAATGTAATGTATTTCAGTGACCCGATAGAAATATGATTGGGCCAGAAACAATGACAAACAAAAGTGTGCTAAAGTCAGGGGTTTCAACGTCAGAAAATAAATCGGCGAAAATGATTGATAGATGTGCAGAATTAGCTTATATAAATCGGAACCGAGAGGCAGCAGAAGTCAGAGAAGTGAACTCCCGTGAAGAATGAGGCTAGCACCCGAAAATCACGCGTGTGCTACCGTCTTTTTCCACACAACCGAGTCAGACGAAAAATAAAAATATGAGTTAATACTTTTGTAATATGCTCGTTCTGTGTTCCTCGTTTATCAGACACGATTATTGTTCTTTCAAGATTGAGGGGAGGCAGTATATAACAAGATTATTTGGAGGGCATATGACAATTTAAGCCACTTTCCTTGAAGATTACTGTCTGCCTGATTAACCACAGATGTACACCAATGACAAATGCAACCTAGTCTAAAGACGAAACAGCGTCATCTACCGTAAAATAAATTTTAAATTATAAACTCAAAAACGAAGAATTTGTGGACATATGATTATATGGAATTTGTCCTTGGTGCTGTCTGAGGAAACCGCCTCCAAAGTTTGCAAAAGTATTCTTGATACACCATATCTATCTATCTATCTATCTATCTATCTATCTATCTATCTATCTATCTATCTATCTATCTATCTATCTATCTATCTATTCAAGACTGTTCACCTATCTATCTATCTATCTATCTATCTATCTATCTATCTATCTATTCAAGACTGTTCACTATCTATCTATCTATCTATCTATCTATCTATCTATCTATTCATTCATTCTATCTATCTATCTATCTATCTATCTATCTATCTATCTATCTATCTATCTATCTATCTATCTATCTATCTATCTATTCAAGACTGTTCACTATCTATCTATCTATCTATCTATCTATCTATCTATCTATCTATCTATCTATTCAAGACTGTTCACTATCTATCTATCTATCTATCTATCTATCTATCTATCTATCTATCTATCTATCTATTCAAGACTGTTCACTATCTATCTATCTATCTATCTATCTATCTATCTATCTATCTATCTATCTATTCATTCATTCTATCTATCTATCTATCTATCTATCTATCTATCATCTATCTATCTATCTATCTGTTCAAGACCATTCACTATCTATCTATCTATCTATCTATCTATCTATCTATCTATCTATCTATTCAAGACTGTTCACTATCTATCTATCTATCTATCTATCTATCTATCTATCTATCTATCTATCTATCTATCTATCTATCTATTCATTCATTCACTATCTATCTATCTATCTATCTATCTATCTATCTATCTATCTATCTATCTATCTATTCATTCATTCTATCTATCTATCTATCTATCTATCTATTCAAGACTGTTCACTATCTATCTATCTATCTATCTATCTATCTATCTATCTATCTATCTATCTATTCATTCATTCACCTATCTATCTATCTATCTATCTATCTATCTATCTATCTATCTATCTATCTATCTATCTATCTATCTATCTATTCAAGACTGTTCACTATCTATCTATCTATCTATCTATCTATCTATCTATCTATCTATTCATTCATTCGCTATCTATCTATCTATCTATCTATCTATCTATCTATCTATCTATCTATCTATCTATCATCAATGTCCCAAAATGATGATTATCCTCGTTATTTTAAGGTTCTTGGTGATAAAATCATTACTATTGTTTTCTTGTATACGATTTGATATTTCGATTAAAATTTATTTCGGTTATCTTAATTGTGGATTAATTTTATTTTGAACACTGCTACTATTCTCTTCAAACCTCCTTATGCGTGTGAGGAAGCGTAAAATCATTTGAAAAATTAATTAATTGAAAATTATATTTAAGAATAAAAAATACACATAATTGCCCAACCACCACAAAAAAAAAATAAAAAAAAAAATAAAATAAAATAAAGGGCAGGAAAGAAAAATAGAATATTTTGAATGTTTGCAAAATCCGAAAGAATACAATCAAAAAATTAATGAAAAAGATTTTGAACAAACGTTTCCTTTGGCCACACAATTACCTGAAATAATACAATATTTTGTGTGTTCAGAGGCAGTGAGACGAAACTCTTTTATGGAAATCCCCAGCTACATTCTAACGCATCTCCCAGAATGCACCTGCAAAAGACAATTACGCCTCTACATTGAACAGGAAGTCCAATTTCGAGGTTTATTACCAAAGGCTACATGTTAGAAGAGTTAAAAAAAGAAATGAAAAACCGAAATGCGTATATAAATATAAAAATTTCTTCCTGTCGAACTTCATTAATGAATTATACAGAGATATGGTTGCTCATTAGGTAGAGATGTTGGCCAAAAGAGCACTGAACTGCTACGTAATATCAATACTCCTTTATAACATTGAAAACTGGACAATCTCCTCACAGGTAAAGAAGTGACATTAGGCAACAGAAACAAATAAAATATTGCTGAACTGCTACGTAATATCAATACTCCTTTATGACTGTGAATGCTGGACAATTTCCTCAAAGATGAAGAAGTGACTACAGACAGTAAAAACAAAGAAATAAATGCTGAACTGTTATGTAATATCAAACCTTCTATATGGCAATGAATAATAGACGATTTCCTCAAAGATGAAGAGGAGTCTTTTTGAAATAGTAACTAAAAAAATAGTTCTGAACTGCTATGTAATATCAACCCTCGTATATGGCAGGAAATGCTGGTGAATCTCTTCACATATAATGAAGAGTCTTGAGGCAGAAGAAATGTGTTGGATGCTGAGGATACCATGGACTACAAATGTGAGTAACGATTAAGTTTTAGAGAAAAATGAAAACGAAAAGGAAACTTATACTTAACATAAGAAAATGGTAGTTGAAATTTCTAGGGCATATCATGAAGAAAGCAGGCTTGGAAAATCTGATACTCACAAGACAGGTTGAAAGCAAGAGGGTTAGAGGAAAAACGTATAGCCTACTTGAATAAATGGATAGTGGAACAAGGCCCAGACAGAATTAAGTGCTACAAAAAGAGAGGAAATTTTGGAGAGCCATGATCACCCACGTCCTGAATGAACATGGTATATAGAATAAGTAAGCTGCTGAGACTTTGACTTCAGTTCAAAAGTGATTTTTCTTATTCGTTTCCATAGAGGATACTCATTTAATGAAGAGTTAGATTTGAAATTTATAAAACTCTTCTATTAAAATATTTCTCTCAAGAAACAAGCTTCAGAAGTCCGCTATTGTCACTTTTTGAAGTACTATGGAGAAGCCCAGGAGGTGACACGAAAAACCATATAGACTACATAACCATAAACAGCAGATTCAGAAATGTAGTGGTTCAAAGCTTTGCTTTGAACCACTAGGTGCTGACTGGAAGCTGACTGGAAGCGACCACGTCCCAGTCATCTGCAAATTAAAAGTGAAACTCCGGAGATTGAAGAAGCCTAGTGCAGCACCAAAACTGATATACAACGCACTCGTGAATGACCTCAACCTACAGAAAGAATACACCAACAGCGTGAAAACCAAATACGAAGAACAAACTGGGAAAGGACACTCAACATGGGACGCGCTAAAGGACGCTATAGTGACATCAGCAAACAACATTGCCCCAAAGGAAATTAGGCGCAGAAAGAAAAACGAGTGGATGACTGAAGAGATTCTGGACATGATGCAAAGAAGGCAGAAAATGATATCAAGACATGGAACGGAGTATAGGGAACTACACAAGGAAATATGAAGAAAATGTAGACAGGCTAAAGAGGAATGGCTCAATGACAAATGTGCAGAAGTAGAAAGATTGAGCAGGAAATAACAAATGAAATTTATAATAGTGGGGTAATACCAGATGACCTCAGCAAATCTATCTTCACAGCACTACCTAAGAAGCCAGGAGCAAACGAGTGCGAACTCCACAGAACCATCAGTTTAATGAGCCATATAACAAAACTGATCGTTCGAATCTTGATGAATAGAGCGAGAAGCAGAATCAGGCCAGAGATAGGACAAGAACAGTGCGGGTTCGTTAAAGACACGGGAAGAAGGAATGCCATATCTATGATTAGGATGCTCTCCGAAAGGGCAATACAAATGAAGAAGGACTTATACCTGTGTTTTATTGATTATGCGAAGGCGTTTGACAAAATATGCCACAAAGAATTGATGGATGCTCAGCAGCCTGGACATATTTGGGAAAGGCTTGAGAGTAAAAAATAATCTTTACTGGCAGCAAACCGCTTGCAGGTAATGAATTGAGTAGATATACAAAGATAGAAAGGGGCGTAAGACAGGGATGTATCTTTTCACCAGATCTGTTCAACTTGTACAGCGAGAATATTTTGAGGACCCTAGAAATTATGCCTGGATTCGTAATCGGAGGCCACAATTTAAACAACCTAAGGTACGCAGATGATACAGTGCTGATAGCAGACACAGAAAGGAAACTACAAGACCTCCTACAGAAGGTAGCTGAAGAAAGTAGCAAGAAAGGACTAGAAATAAACTGCAAGAAAACTGAATGCATGGTCATCAGTAAAAAGGGCAGCCCAATATGCCGAATATAGATCGGGGATACTAGAATCAAGCAGATACAAAAATTTAAATACCCGGGAAGTGTTATAACAGAAGACGGAAAGTGCGACACAGAGAATTTGAATTGGAATAGCTAAGGACACATTTCAGAAGCTGAGCAGAGTATTAAGAGACAGGGAAATTACACTAGAAACAAGGAAGAGAGTACTGGATTGCTACGTGCTGTCCGTCCTTCAATATGGCAGTGAATGCTGGGCAATATCATCAAAGATGAAGGAAAAACTTGAAGCAACTGAAATGTGGTTCTACAGAAGGATGCTGCGAATATCATGGATCGAGCATGTGAGCAATGATGAGGTTTAAACATGATGGAAACAGAAAGGAAATTGATACTGATCATCAGGAAGAGACAGCTGAAGTTTCTGGGACATGCAATGAGGAAGGAGGGCTTGGAAAACCTGATACTAACAGGCCAGATAGAGGGAAAAAGAGACCGGGGAAAGCAACGGTTAACATATTTGAAGAACCTCATCAGGTGGATGACGGAACGAGGATTGCATGGTGTAACAGGAGAAGGCGTGCTCAGAGCCACCAAGGATAGGGAAACGTGGAAAGCCATGATCGTCTACGTCCTGAAGGGACAGAGCACATAGAAGAAGAAGAATTAATTTCCTTCTCAGGCTGTGTTTTCTAGTAGTGTGCGGGTGGTATAATAGATAGTGTCTCGGAATGAGAAGTCGGAGAGCAGAGTTCAAATCCCACTCGTCTTCCTTACATTCACTTATGCGCTAATATCTTTGGGAAATTCATGAATCAATCTCTTCTCCCTTAACTATGGATTAAATAAAAACATCAACGCGCCAAAGGAGTAAATTTTATAGAAGGGCGGACTTGTTCTTTATGAATAGAAAATGAATAAAAGTTAAAATTAAAATAAGAAATCGTCTAACGCGACACGGGAAACCAACTTGCCGAGCAGTAGAACTAGCAATTAATTCAATATATTTTCTCTTCATGTCGGCTTCTAAAATAGGAACCTCCGCTGTTTTAGTATGCTTCTAAAATAGGAACCTCCGCTGTTTTAGTATGCTGAAAAAAAGTCCCAAACTTGATAAAAAAGAGTTTATCGTCAAAATGTTTTTATTATTACGAAGATAAAGAATCAAACTATTTTTGTATTACTTTATTAAATTGTTCGAATCCTTTCTAACACTTTCGAAACTTTGGTTAAAAACCTTAATTTTTTGTGTCAACTGTCGGCTAAAGATTACTGATTTAAAAAATCTTGCAAAAATCAAATAATTGTCGGATTTTAATCAAACTTTCAGGACTTATTCACAAATAAATTAAATCATTTGCAATCTTTTTTTAAAATCTCGATGAATTTATTTTTTGTCTTTACATCCGTTACCCTTACTTAATTTTATGAAATTTCGAGAATTTATAATTTCAGCCTCTTCATATTTAATTAAAAGCAGAACTGCTTAAAGAATTTAAATCAAAAATTTGTTTTTGTCAAACAGAAACACCATCTGCCGAAAATTTCCGAATCATAAATAAAACAAGCAATAAAAATAAGAGATTATTTAATTAGTAAAGCTTTAAATTACTTTTATAAATAAGATATATTAAGGACAATATTGTTTATAATGAATCGATGAATAATGAATTTTTACAATTTTTTTTTCATTTTTTTTAATTAGAATGTTTTTTTAAATTTTAAGAATCTATCTAGCACGTTTATAAATCTCCCATTCGTCCGTGCATTGAATATTGTTTCCATATCTGGTTGGGTGCTCATGCTATTCATCTCGAGGATCTCGTCAGAATCCATCTTGCACACTTATAAATCTACCATTCGTTCGTGAATTGAATAATGTTGCAATATCTGGTCGAGTGCTCCTGTTCTTCATCTCGATGCTCGAAATAAAATCCAAAGAAGTATCTATAATATAATCGGTCCTGACAATATCTCGAGTTCATTTTCTCATCGACGTCATGTGGCTTTTCTTTGTCTTTTTTACAAATATTTTGATGGCAACTGCTCTGACGGGTATTTTTTCTCTGGTGCCTTGACCACGTGAATTTACGCGTGCTACGAGATTGGTATCTAGGTCCCACCCTTTTACCGTTGAAATTCACTTCTATTCAAACTGTTTCTTTTCTCGCACTTCCAGCCTGTAAAACTTCCTTCCGTTTACTCGCTTCTCTGATAGATACAATTTCCAAAACTTTTAATGCAACATCGTCATCTTCTATCTTCTTGAATCCCGTTCATCTTTTATCCTTTCCTAAATACCCGTTGTACCTAGTCTTTTCTTTTTTTCTCACTGTAACACCTTAAGTACTAGTGGCGGCCCCGTCTTGCTTGGGGCAAAAATGATTAAAAACAAAACAAAGAAACAAACAAAAAAACAATCTGCCTCGCTGAACCGGTATTTCAATATCGTATGGACGTGCGCTTTTAACGAAATTTACCTGTTTCTTGATATTTGAGACACGTTTCTAACTCTTCATGAGCCGTGTCCCTTCAGGACGTAGGCGATCAAGAACTTTTACTTGGCCCTGTCTCTTGTCGCTCTCAATATTTTTTTTCTGTTGGTATCTCTCCCCCAAACTCCAATCTGCCATCCATTTTCTCAGGCCTATCAAATATCTCTCGCGCTGTTTTCCCTGTCTCTCTCTCTCTCTCTCTCTCTATCTGTCCTGTGAGTATTAGATTCTCAAAGCCCTCCTTCCTCAGTACGTGTCCCACGAAACTTAGCTGTCCTTTCCTGATAATAAGTATGAGTTTTCTTCTCTTTTGCATCCTCTCCTGCATCTCATCGCTGCTCACATGCTCAGTCCAGGATATTCTCAGCATCCTTCAGTAGAACCATCTTTCTGTTGCCTCACGCCTCTTCTTCATCCTTGAAAATATCGTCCAACATTCGCTGCCATGCAGAAAGACAGATATCACGTAACAGTTCACAGTCCAGCACTCTTAAGAAAACCGGAAAATTGACAGAAAGTAGTTAAACAACGTATTGCTATAAGGAAAATAATGAAAGAAAACGAGAAAAAACTTTATTTAATCCCTGGCAGTTAGGAAGTCATCACTAGCCAAAAGCAAACACTTTGCTTTTTAAAGATGCTTAAACCGCTCGTGACCTGCAGACAGATTTTCTGTAAAAGGATGAGATGCCTTTGTGCTCGTACAGAACAAAATGTTATCTCAGTCAGTTTTAAATTAGAGATCAGCTCGAGTATGGCTGTCAGTAGTCAAAGGTGGGCCCTCAAGAAGAACGTTGTTAAAGTGGGACTAACAAAGAAGAGAATTAGATACTTTCTTAGATTAATATTGATAAGATATGCTGGGTGATTCCAACGACTCTAACCATCCATGACAGCAGGGTTGCTTAAGAAACCGGTTTTCGTTGTGGGAAAATTAATTTTTTTTTAATAATCGTTTCACCCCGAGCAAGGCATTTCACTGCCACTACTGCGCAGGGGGCTACATAGAGTGGAGTAAGGATGGTTAAATATAGGAAATGTCAGAGGGTGGGTGATAGGCAGGTAAGGATACCGAGAATGGTTAAATATAGGAATTGTCAGAGGGTGGGTGATAGGCGAGTAAGGATACCAAGAATGGTTAAATATAGGAAATGTCAGAGGGTGGGTGGTAGGCCGGTAAGGATACCAAGAATGGTTAAATATAGGAAATGTCAGAGGGTGGGTGATAGGCCGGTAAGGATACCGAGAATGGTTAAATATAGGAAATGTCAGAGGGTGGGTGATAGGCGAGTAAGGATACCGAGAATGGTTAAATATAAGAAATGTCAGAGGGTGGGTGATAGGCGAGTAAGGATACCGAGAATGGTTAAATATAGGAAATGTCAGAGGGTGGGTGATAGGCCGGTAAGGATACCGAGAATGGTTAAATATAGGAAATGTCAGAGGGTGGGTGATAGGCGAGTAAGGATATCGAGAATGGTTAAATATAAGAAATGTCAGAGGGTGGGTGATAGACGAGTAAGGATACCAAGAATGGTTAAATATAGGAAATATCAGAGGGTGGGTGATAGGCAGGTAAGGATACCGAGAATGGTTAAATATAGGAAATGTCAGAGGGTGGGTGATAGGCAGGTAAGGATACCGAGAATGGTTAAATATAGGAAATGTCAGAGGGTGGGTGATAGACGAGTAAGGATACCAAGAATGGTTAAATATAGGAAATATCAGAGGGTGGGTGATAGGCAGGTAAGGATACCGAGAATGGTTAAATATAGGAAATGTCAGAGGGTGGGTGATAGACGAGTAAGGATACCAAGAATGGTTAAATATAGGAAATGTCAGAGGGTGGGTGATAGGCGGTTAAGGATACCAAGAATGGTTAAATATAGGAAATGTCAGTGGGTGGGTGATAGGCAGGTAAGGATACCGAGAATGGTTAAATATAGGAAATGTCAGAGCGTGGGTGACAGGCGAGTAAGGATACCAAGAATGGTTAAATATAGGAAATGTCAGAGGGTGGGTGGTAGGCGGGTAAGGATACCGAGAATGAGGGTTGGGTAGATGAAATCAGTAAATAATGATAAAGAATAAAGAAAAAATAAATTAATTTTACCTGGATGCAAATAATAAAGAACAATAAAGGGCTTTTGCTCTTTTACGCAATTTTA
This sequence comes from Ascarosepion bandense, assembly GCA_037127315.1. Classification (NCBI taxonomy): domain Eukaryota; kingdom Metazoa; phylum Mollusca; class Cephalopoda; order Sepiida; family Sepiidae; genus Ascarosepion; species Ascarosepion bandense. The sequence continues at coordinate 1,686,682 of JBBBDQ010000181.1, read as the reverse complement.
TGACATCACTTGCGGAAAGGACAGAATGATTCTCTTTCCATTTTCCAACAATATCCTTTGGTCGTGTTTTAGCTACTCTACTCATGAAGTAATTTGGTCGTTCCAACTCAGCGCAAGGCTAACTTGAGCGTGATTAATTTAACCGTTCTTATTCTTACTTATCATAAGTTACTTTTAAAGCAAAAAAGAAAACCGACATACCCAAGATACACTGATGACTTTGTTTCATTACGATCAATCATGCTCACGTGCGTTCTGGTGCAGTGGATATTTTTTTTAATCATATCATCCCGAGCAAGGCGGTAACGCCACTCATATGCAGGGGGCTACGTAAGAGTGAAAAGATTAGAAGAGAGAAAGCCAGAAACCACATCCTAAACAGGGAACAAGGGATGAGCCTCTACACCTGTTCAATAGACATGGGTGGAGTGTGAACCTGGCGATCGGCTCAGAACGAGAAATTGGCGAGACGAGTTCGAACTCCCTTTGACTTCGTTGCATTCACTTACACGCTTGGAAAACCGGAAAATGTATTAATCCGTGTCTACTCTCTTCAGAAGGGCGGACTCCATTTCTACAGCCTTTGTCTACTAGAACGTAAAGGAAACCTACAGCTTTCGAGACATGAATTGCCCAAGAGTGTATCACGAATGGGACTTAACTGTCTAACAGCCATCTTGAAAAAGAACAAAAACTGTGCGTATTTCACTGTCGCACTAATAGCCTTGGGAAAACTATAAAATCATCTCTTTTCCACTCAACAATTAGTTAAATATCAGAGTGGGTAGCGTTATGTAGACAAAACTGAAATAAAAGCTGTAGAGAAAGCAACGTGAAAGTAATTCACTGTCATTTCCAAGGCGTCATGAAAATTCACAGATAATAATAAAATCGGATCTGACGCGTCACGATCACCTACGTTCTGAATGCTGGCTATGTGGGGGTGAAATAGGTCAATTTCTAAAATAAAAAAAAAGGAAAATTAATGTTGTTACTTAAATAATCTTTGTGCATAGTAGAAACACAAGCTTCTGTATGCTTAGTTTATGGTTATCATCTGTGAAGACGTACACGCAAAAAAAAAAAAAAAAAAAAACGAACAAAAAAAACCCTCCAAAAAACAAACAAATTGAAATAAATGAAATTGACAAAAAAAAAAAAAACAAAGAAATAACTAAAAAATTAAAGAACGAAAGAAAGAAAGAGCGAATTAGAAAAAAGTATTGCAAGAATGAAATTGGCAGAAAAAAGAAACAAAGAGACAATGAGAAAGAAAGAAAGAAAAAAAGAAAGAAAGAATTAGGAAAAAGAAAGATATTGAAAGAATGAAATTGATAGAAAGAAAAAGAAACAGATGAAAACAGAAAGAAAGAAAAAAGAAAGAAAGAAAAAGAAGCAAACAGTAAAGAAAGACAAAATTATAGAAAGAAAGAGAAAATCACTGGAAAGAAAGAAAAAAGAAAAGAATTGTGAGAAAGAAAAATATTAAAAGAAAGAAATAAGCAGAAAAATGAAAGAAGCAAACAAACAAAACAGTGAGAAAGACAGAAAAAAGAAAGGAAGAGAAGAAAAAATGGCAAAAAGAAAGAAAGAATGAATGAAAATATGAAAGAAATTGGCAGAAAGAAAGAAGAAAAAAAGGCAAAAGTACATTTTAGATTAGAATTTTTCAAACATAATTTTAATTAAATAAGGCATTGGTGGCACTTGGAAAGAAATCTATCTCATTGCATCTTCGAAAGTTTTAAACCTAGCAAAAAAACAAATAGAACTTATGATGGACACACAAGCGCGCTCACACACACACACACACACACACACACACACAGGCGCGCACACATACGCACACACACACGTACACGCATAGCCTTTTAAATTCCATCTTCAATATGGCAGCGAATACTGGACAATATCATCAAAGAACTTGAAGCATCTGAAATGTGATTCTACAGAAGGATGCTGCGGATATCATGGATCGAGCATGTGATTAATGATGAGCTTTTGGAAAGGATGGAAACGAAAAGGAAAATAATACTGAGCATCAGGAAGAGATAGCTAAAGTTCCTGGGACATGCAATGAGGAAGGAGGGCTTGGAGAACCTGATACTAACAGGCCAGATAGCGGAAAAGCGAGACAGGGGAAAACAGCGAGGAACGTACTTGACTGGCTTGAGCGGGTGAGAGGCAGAACGAGGGTTGCGTACTGTAACAGAAGACAGCGTGCTAAGAGCCACCAGGGATAGAGAGACGTGGAAGGCCATGATCGCCTACCTCCTGAAAGGACAAGACACATAGTAGAAGAAGATAGTCATCAGTGTGTGTTGTGGTGAAGTGGATACAGACTCGGGACTAGAAATCGGAAATCTTCTGCCCAGTCAGTCATGTCTGTTTCGAGTCATGATCGCCGACGCGTGTATCACGTATAGCACTTAACTGATTGACTAATAGTTAAATAAGTAATAAATTAACTGATTGACTAATAGTCATCAATAATTATTAAATTTTCGAATGGAATTTTTACTTTCAGAAGCCGAACGTTTATCTCTGATATAAATATCTCTGTCTTTTTGAATGATGATTTTGACGGAGTTTTTGATAAAGGAAAAACCGGCAATTTGTAGCACTCTATCACGGTGAATACGAAAAGGTCTGTAAGAATACAAAAGTGTTTTTACTCGAAAGACCGGTGAAAATTTTACGATCTTCCTTATTTTGATATTCCCATGAATCATAATTATTGAGCAACTCATAGTGGGTTCTACGACAATACAATATCCGTAGAAATTCCCCTATCGCATCGTTAAATATTTCAGCTTAACAACTATAAAGGAATATTGCAAGAAAAATCATAAATATGAATGTAGGTCATTATTTTAAAAAAAAAGTGGGTAGAAATTAAACGATTTGAAATTGAAAACTTCGATCTTCGTTTCTTTCTTTCGTGACCTTTATTAGGTTGGTGCAAAAATAATGTCGTTTTTTGACGTTCAACTTCAAAAGATCATAACTCCTTTCATAATAAACTTTATTAATCGAAATAAGAACCATTAGAATCGACACATTTTTGCCAACGAGAAACAAGTTTATTTATCCCATTAGCATGGAAATCCGGAGTTCTGGAAGCGAAGAAGTCATTGAAGGCCGATTCGGCATCATCTCGGCTTTTGAAGCATTTTTCGCGCAGGAAGTTGTCGAGATGCTTGAAAAAGTGATAATCGGTTGGCGAGAGGTCCGGTGAATATGGCGGATGAAGCAGAGTCTCGTATCCCAATTCGTTCAGCTTCTGCAGGGTTAGTTGAGCAACATGTGGGTGAGCGTTGTCATGGAGGAGAATTGGTCCCTTCATATTGACCAATCTCGGGCGCATACGTTGGAGCTTCTGGTGCATTTCGTCAATTTGTCGGCAGTACTTCGTAATCGTTTCGCCAGGATTCAAGAAGCTGTGATGGATGAGACCGGCCGCAGACCACCAAACAGTCACCATAACCTTTTTTTGGTGCAATTTCGGCTTCTCCGGCATCCAACCACTGTGCCAAACGTCGCCGGTTGTCGTAGAGGATCCACTTCTCATCACACGTCACAATCCGCTCGAGAAATGGGTCGTTTATGGAGCGTAGAAGACACCTCAAAACGACGACTTTTTTATTATCGTTCAATTCATGCGGCACCCATTTATCCAAATATTTTTACTTCCCTATTTGCTTTAAATGGCGAACGACTGTTGAGTAGTCGACCTCGAGTTCAACAGCAACTTCTCGTGTGGTTTTGCGAGGATCGGCTTCAATTAAGGCTTTCAAATGTTCGTCATCAACCGCAGTCGGCCGGCCGCGACCGTCTTCATCTTCGAGGCTCTCGTCACCATTGCGAAATTTCTTGAACCACGGTTGTGCCACATGTTCGTTAGTGGTTCCTGGGTCAAACGCGTCATTGATATCACGAGCTGTCTCGGCAGCTTTTCGGCCTAGTTTGAACTGGAACAAGAAAATCGTGCGGATTTGAACTTTGTCCATGCTGTCGAAAAGCCTGCAAAAAAATGAATGTATCGATTGAGAAGGGTAACGAATAACACGATTCGATAGAGCGAAAAACGCGCTTCAAAATGATATATAACATGACTATATTTATTAATGAATTCATTCAGAAATCATATATAAATGTAACATATGTGATAAAACGATATTATTTTTGCACCAACTTTATATCACTGAAACCAAGTAGCGTCTCGGATATATCTTTCGTTTTTTCACGAAATGTAAACGGAATAGAGGTATATGAGGTATTGGCAAGGTGCAACGGTCGGGCAAACTAAGGAACTAAGGAACAAAGGGCGAAACAAACATAATTATGATATGATTCTGGTCGTTTAATCTATTCTAGAGCTGAACTGCTGTATAAGATTTCTGTAATTTTTGTCTAATTTGTAATTTTCATGCTAACAGCCATGTTTTCCGTCTTCTTACGAATGATGTTTAGTTTTTTCTTCTCGCTTTGTTTCACTCTCCCCCCTGTAGGAGATCCTGAGATTTCTTTTCCGTATCTGCGTCATTTGCATATCTTGTGTTGTTAAAATTTTTGACCACCAATAATTAATTGGACTAATTAATCCTCTCGCTTCATTGAATAAGTCTGGTGAGAAGACCCCATTTTTTTGTTTTACACCCCATTTTTATTTTGGTATTGCTATTGAATTTTCTTATATTTACTGAGGATATGTCTCTTTCTATCCATGACTGACTAGGCAGAAGATTCTCCCTCTGTAGGTTGCCATTTTATCTGTTTTAGGCTATAGAACCTAATTTGTCTTGCTATTTAACCCATAGCTGGAGGGAGAAGAGATGTATGCATAACTTTCTGAAAGGTGTTTTCACGTAAAGAAATGCAACGATCTCAACTGGAATTTGAACTCGGTTCTACTAATTTTCCATTCCGAGCCGATATCCATTGCACAACAACACACATCTTTGATGAATGCAAAATCGAAATTAAAATTTGGCTCATTTGTTGCAATATCCATGGTGATAATTCGCACTATATTACACTTGGTTTGACAATTCTATTCTTCTTTTAGTAACAATTAATCTACCCTCTATTCTTATTGAATGTCCATGGCTCTCCACAGCTTTCTCTCTTTCGTCGCTTTAATTTTCAATACTTTACCACCAGCCTTTATCCTTGTTTATCATTCATTCACAGTAAACAGCTGATACCTTAGTTCTAGCATCTGTTATACCGGAATCGAATGGTAATACACTCTTCGACTACTTTTGAACGAATGTAAACATTTTTTTTTTAATCATTTCACCCCGAGCAAAGCGGAAACGCCACTGATGTGCAGGGGGTTACATAAATGTAAAAATATTAATTAGGAAAGAGTGAGGAGTACAAACTAGTTAGAAAGGAACAACAGAAAGCTGAGAAAGCAGGTGCGATGACAGATACATAGGTGGAGAGAAAGGGAAGGTTATTCAGGGGAGGGGAGAGAGTGGTTAGTATATGAGTATTGACTTTGCATTTAAATTTCTGGAGGTTGTAGCCGTCAGGAAAGCAAGAATACGGGAGCGAGTTCCACAGGCGGGAGTAGAATTGTCGTCTGCATTTGGCTAACCTGACTGTGAATGGGTGGGACCCAGTTACCGGTCTGGTTGCACGAGTAAACACCTGTTGAGGAGGCATCAGTGACTTAAGCTCATCCGAGCAGAAGCCATGAAAGTATTTATAGAAGAGACAAAGGGAGGCCACATTTCGACGATGGGGAAGTGGCTGCAGTCGAGTCGCCAGATCAGTACCTATCACATTACAGACTCTCCTTTGGAGCTTGTCAAGAACACTGAGGAGAACGGCAGGGGAACCTGACCATAAATGGCAGCAGTACTCCATGCACGGACGGATGGTTGACTTGTATATATGCAGGATGGATTCAGGTGGAAAAAACATCCTGGATCGACATAGTGACCCAACCTTCTTAGCAGTAGATTTTGCTATGGATTCAATATAGTGGTTCCATTTGAGGTCTGAGGACAGGGTAAGTCCGAGGAGGCGTAGTGTATTACTCTCAGGGAGAATCACTTGGTCCATGCTTATGGGAGGCAGAAGAGGTTGCCTGTAATGGTTGACAGACAACAGCTTGGTCTTAGATGAATTGAAGTTGATATCTATTCTGTGAACAATTAACTCTCTTACCGTTTTAAAAATGTCCGAATATATTATGTGCCAGATCCTTTAATCTGCTGTATAAACATAACCTCTTCATTAAAATTCGTTAAAACTATGGACTTCGAAAATTTCTGATTGTTTTTTTGCTGAAACGTGCTACTGACACAACTACAAGCCTGTAAATTCTTAAATAACTTCTCCACTTAGTTTTGTTAAAATTATTCGTGTGTTTCCCCGTCATTACCAATCTCCATTTACCAGATTCAGTAAGTCAACTGTTCGTTTTATTTGTGAAGACCAACGCCACTCTATGACCATAAAAAACTTCGGAAGTATACACGTCATGCGAACTCATAAACCCAAATATATAGAACTAGGTGAAATAATTAAAATAACATTAGAAAGAAACCTCATAGCCAACTTAAGCAAAAATTCATATCAAGCATATGAAAAAACTAGCGACCAACCGTTTACATATAAAGGTCTTCCAACTATTTCCCTTACCATAGGTTTAGGTTAATTTTGCTTATTTAATGCTGACAAGATTTTTAGGATAGGTTCGATTGAATAGAAAATGTATTCTTTGTAAGAAATCAGTGTGTAGATCAGGTTTCATTTATGTATTTTTGTAAAGAGGGTTTTGTTGAGAGTCAAATGTATTGCTAGAAACTTTTTTTATATATTTTTTTATAATCGTTTCAGGGTTGGGTAGATGGTGAGAGTGTTGGGAGAATAGTTGCAAGTTAGTGTGATAGAAGGTGTCTATTGACCTTACATTTAAACTCCTGGAGATTGTAGCAGTCGGGAAAGCAGGCATGTGGAAGGGAATTCCACAGGCGGGAAGTGCGAGAAAAGAAGCTGTTGAAGTAGAAATTACGGTTACATCTTATCCGTTTCACTGTACAAGTGTGGGACCTAATTGCTAATCTAGTATCTCGTGTGAATTCGTACCTAGGCGGCACCAATGATCTGAGTTCATCGGAGCAGAAGGCGTGAAAGTATTTATAGAAGTGGCACAGGGAAGCCACGTCACGCCGGTAAGAGAGTGAACGCAGCAGGTCTGCCAAGTCAGTATCGATCACATTACAGATTCTCAGCTGTAATTTGTCAAGAAGCCCGAGGAGAGTAGCAGGGGTACCCGACCAAATGTGGCAGCAGTATTCAATACACGGGCGGATGGTAGATTTATAAATGTGCAGGATAGATTCAGACGGGAACAACTTCTTTCTTCATATCGTGAACCATCATCATCTTCATCATTATTCTTTCTTCATATCGTGAATCATCATCATCTTCATCATTATTCTTCCTTCATATCATAAACCATCATCATCCTCATCATCATTCTTTCTTCATGTCGTGAATCATCATCATCTTCATCATTATTCTTACTTCATATCGTGAATCATCATCGTCTTCATCATTATTCTTTCTTCATATCGTGAATCATCATCATCTTCATCATTATTCTTTCTTCATATCGTGAATCATCATCATCTTCATCATTATTCTTTCTTCATATCGTGAAGCATCATCATCTTCATCATTATTCTTTCTTCATATCGTGAACCATCATCATCTTCATCATTATTCTTTCTTCATATCGTGAATCATCATCATCTTCATAATTATTCGTTCTTCATATCGTGAACCATCATCATCTTCATCATTATTCTTCCTTCATATCGCGAACCATCAGCACCTTCATCATCATTCTTTCTTCATATCGTGAACCATCATCATCTTCATCATTATTCTTTCTTCATATCGTGAATCATCATCATCTTCATCATTATTCTTTCTTCATATCGTGAATCATCATCATCTTCATCATTATTCTTTCTTCATATCGTGAATCATCATCATCTTCATCATTATTCTTTCTTCATATCGTGAACCATCATCATCCTCATCATTATTTTTTTCTTCATATCGTGAATCATCATCATTTTCATCATCATTCTTTCTTCATATCGTGAAGCATCATCATCTTCATCATTATTCTTTCTTCATATCGTGAACCATCATCATCTTCATCATTATTCTTTCTTCATATCGTGAATCATCATCATCTTCATAATTATTCGTTCTTCATATCGTGAACCATCATCATCTTCATCATTATTCTTCCTTCATATCGCGAACCATCAGCACCTTCATCATCATTCTTTCTTCATATCGTGAACCATCATCATCTTCATCATTATTCTTTCTTCATATCGTGAATCATCATCATCTTCATCATTATTCTTTCTTCATATCGTGAATCATCATCATCTTCATCATTATTCTTTCTTCATATCGTGAATCATCATCATCTTCATCATTATTCTTTCTTCATATCGTGAACCATCATCATCCTCATCATTATTTTTTCTTCATATCGTGAATCATCATCATTTTCATCATCATTCTTTCTTCATATCGTGAATCATCATCATCTTCATAATTATTCTTTCTTCATATCGTGAACCATCATCATTTTCATCATCATTCTTTCTTCATATCGTGAACCATCATCATTTTCATCATCATTCTTTCTTCATATCGTGAATCATCATCATCTTCATCATTATTCTTTCTTCATATCGCGAACCATCAGCACCTTCATCATCATTCTTTCTTCATATCGTGAACCATCATCATCCTCATCATCATTCATTCTTCATATCGTGAATCATCATCATCTTCATGATTATTCTTTCTTCATATCGTGAACCATCATCATCCTCATCATCATTCATTCTTCATATCGTGAATCATCATCATCTTCATGAGTATTCTTTCTTCATATCGTGAACCATCATCATTTTCATCTTCATTCTTTCTACATATCGTGAACCATCATCATCTTCATCATTATTCTTTCTTCATATCGCTAACCATCAGCACCTTCATCATCATTCTTCCTTCATATCGTGAATCATCATCATCTTCATAATTATTCTTTCTTCATATCGTGAACCATCATCATTTTCATCATCATTCTTTCTTCATATCGTGAATCATCATCATCTTCATAATTATTCGTTCTTCATATCGTAAACCATCAGCACCTTCATCATCATTCTTCCTTCATATCGTGAATCATCATCATCTTCATAATCATTACTTCTTCATATCGTGAATCCTCTTCATCTTCATCATTATTCTTTCTTCATATGCTGAACCATCATCATCTTCATCATTATTATTACTTCATATCGTGAATCATCATCGTCTTCATCATTATTCTTTCTTCATATCGTGAATCATCATCATCTTCATCATTATTCTTTCTTCATATCGTGAATCATCATCATCTTCATCATTATTTTTCTTCATATCGTGAATCATCATCATCTTCATCATTATTCTTTCTTCATATCGTGAAGCATCATCATCTTCATCATTATTCTTTCTTCATATCGTAAACCATCATCATCCTGATCATCATTCTTTCTTCATATCGTGAATCATCATCATCTTCATCATAATTCTTTCTTCATATCGTGAATCATCATCATCTTCATCATAATTCTTTCTTCATATCGTGAATCATCATCATCTTCATCATTATTCTTTCTTCATATCGTGAAGCATCATCATCTTCATCATTATTCTTCCTTCATATCGTGAACCATCATCATCTTCATCATTATTCTTTCTTCATATCGTGAATCATCATCATCTTCATAATTATTCGTTCTTCATATCGTGAACCATCAGCACCTTCATCAGCATTCTTCCTTCATATCGTGAATCATCATCATCTTCATAATTATTCTTTCTTCATATCGTGAACCATCATCATCTTCATCATTATTCTTCCTTCATATCGCGAACCATCAGCACCTTCATCATCATTCTTTCTTCATATCGTGAACCATCATCATCTTCATCATTATTCTTTCTTCATATCGTGAACCATCATCATCTTCATCATTATTCTTTCTTCATATCGTGAATCATCAGCATCTTCATCATTATTCTTTCTTCATATCGCGAACCATCAGCACCTTCATCATCATTCTTTCTTCATATCGTGAACCATCATCATCTTCATCATTATTCTTTCATCATATCGTGAATCATCATCATCTTCATCATTATTCTTTCTTCATATCGTGAACCATCATCATCCTCATCATTATTCTTTCTTCATATCGCGAACCATCATCATTTTCATCATCATTCTTTCTTCATATCGCGAACCATCAGCACCTTCATCATCATTCTTTCTTCATATCGTGAACCATCATCATTTTCATCATCATTCTTTCTTCATATCGTGAACCATCATCATTTTCATCATCATTCTTTCTTCATATCGTGAACCATCATCATTTTCATCATCATTCTTTCTTCATATCGCGAACCATCATCATTTTCATCATCATTCTTTCTTCATATCGCGAACCATCATCATTTTCATCATCATTCTTTCTTCATATCGCGAACCATCAGCACCTTCATCATCATTCTTTCTTCATATCGTGAACCATCATCATCTTCATCATCATTCTTTCTTCATATCGTGAACCATCATCATTTTCATCATCATTCTTTCTTCATATCGTGAATCATCATCATCTTCATCATTATTCTTTCTTCATATCGCGAACCATCAGCACCTTCATCATCATTCTTTCTACATATCGTGAACCATCATCATCTTCATCATTATTCTTTCTTCATATCGTGAATCATCATCATCTTCATCATTATTCTTTCTTCATATCGTGAACCATCAGCACCTTCATCATCATTCTTTCTTCATATCGTGAACCATCAGCACCTTCATCATCATTCTTTCTTCATATCGTGAACCATCAGCACCTTCATCATCATTCTTTCTTCATATCGTGAACCATCATCATCTTCATCATCATTCTTTCTTCATATCGTGAACCATCATCATTTTCATCATCATTCTTTCTTCATATCGTGAATCATCATCATCTTCATCATTATTCTTTCTTCATATCGCGAACCATCATCATTTTCATCATCATTCTTTCTTCATATCGTGAACCATCATCATTTTCATCATCATTCTTTCTTCATATCGTGAACCATCAGCACCTTCATCATCATTCTTTCTTCATATCGTGAACCATCAGCACCTTCATCATCATTCTTTCTTCATATCGTGAACCATCATCATCTTCATCATCATTCTTTCTTCATATCGTGAACCATCATCATTTTCATCATCATTCTTTCTTCATATCGTGAATCATCATCATCTTCATCATTATTCTTTCTTCATATCGCGAACCATCAGCACCTTCATCATCATTCTTTCTACATATCGTGAACCATCATCATCTTCATCATTATTCTTTCTTCATATCGTGAATCATCATCATCCTCATCATTATTCTTTCTTCATATCGCGAACCATCAGCACCTTCATCATCATTCTTTCTTCATATCGTGAACCATCAGCACCTTCATCATCATTCTTTCTTCATATCGTGAACCATCATCATTTTCATCATCATTCTTTCTTCATATCGCGAACCATCAGCACCTTCATCATCATTCTTTCTTCATATCGTGAACCATCATCATTTTCATCATCATTCTTTCTTCATATCGCGAACCATCAGCACCTTCATCATCATTCTTTCTTCATATCGAGAACCATCAGCACCTTCATCATCATTCTTTCTTCATATCGTGAACCATCATCATTTTCATCATCATTCTTTCTTCATATTGTGAACCATCAGCACCTTCATCATCATTCTTTCTTCATATCGTGAACCATCATCATTTTCATCATCATTCTTTCTTCATATCGTGAATCATCATCATCTTCATCATTATTCTTTCTTCATATCGTGAATCATCATCATTTTCATCATCATTCTTTCTTCATATCGTGAATTATCATCATTTTCATCATCATTCTTTCTTCATATCGTGAATCATCATCATCTTCATCATTATTCTTTCTTCATATCGTGAACCATCATCATCCTCATAATTATTCTTTCTTCATATCGTGAATCATCATCATTTTCATCATCATTCTTCCTTCATATCGTGAATCATCATCATCTTCATAATTATTCGTTCTTCATATCGTGAACCATCAGCACCTTCATCATCATTCTTTCTTCATATCGTGAATCATCATCATCTTCATCATTATTCTTTCTTCATATCGCGAACCATCATCATCTTCATCATTATTCTTTCTTCATATCGTGAACCATCATCATCTTCATCATTATTCTTTCTTCATATCGTGAACCATCATCATCCTCATCATCATTCTTCCTTCATATCGTGAATCATCATCATCTTCATGATTATTCTTTCTTCATATCGTGAACCATCATCATTTTCATCATTATTCTTTCTTCATATCGTGAACCATCATCATCCTCATCATTATTCTTTCTTCATATCGCGAACCATCAGCACCTTCATCATCATTCTTCCTTCATATCGTGAATCATCATCATCTTCATAATTATTCTTTCTTCATATCGTGAACCATCATCATTTTCATCATCATTCTTTCTTCATATCGTGAATCATCATCATCTTCATAATTATTCGTTCTTCATATCGTAAACCATCATCATTTTCATCATCATTCCTTCTTCATATCGTGAATCCTCTTCATCTTCATCATCATTCTTCCTTCATATCGTGAATCATCATCATCTTCATAATTATTCTTTCTTCATATCGTGAATCATCATCATTTTCATCATCATTCTTTCTTCATATCGTGAATCATCATCATCTTCATAATTATTCTTTCTTCATATCGTGAACCATCATCATTTTCATCATCATTCCTTCTTCATATCGTGAATCCTCTTCATCTTCATCATCATTCTTTCTTCATATCGTGAACCATCATCATCTTCATCATTATTCTTTCTTCATATCGTGAATCATCATCATCTTCATCATTATTCTTTCTTCATATCGTGAACCATCATCATCATTATTATTTCTTCATATCATGAACCATCATCATCATTATTCTTTCTTCATATTGTGAACCGTCATCATGCTCACCATTATCTTCATGATGGAGCGTACTTGTAGCATCGTTGCCCAATTTGCTGCCAGAAGAGAATCTTCTATATTTCTCGATTGGCTTTTAACATCTATCGTTTATTGAATATTATTTCTCTAGTTTTCTAGTGAGAAATTTTTTCTATTAAGAGATTTTTAAGTTCTGCTGGTCAGAAAATGACATTAAAGTTTCCTTTTTTCCTTTCTCCCTTCTTTCCTTCGTTTCAATCAAATAAAACAGCGTCTCTCATACAGCTTTTCCGTTTTTCCTCTCGATCAAATCAAAATCGTTCATAATTTCGGAGAGATCGGCTGGGTGTAATGCACGTGCGAGCTAAGGAAAAAAAAGACGAACAAGGAAAACCATCATAAGATTATATATATATATGTATATAAAAAATACGGAAATTTACGAAGATTACCGAAATGGTCTTTAAAAAACCGACAATTTAAAATGATTTGTTTGAACAGTATTTTTGATCGTATTTAAGTAGATATTTTGTTTATAATCAATTAGCCAGATCAATTGGTGACTTTGCCTATATGGATAAGGATCGCAGATGCAAATCCAGCCGAATGACACAGATTTTCTTAACAAAAATGTAACGTAAATAATCAGGTCGGTGGAAATAAATATATAATACTGTTTGATTATGAACAGAATATCTACGTAAATACGAGTATCGATCAAAAATAATGTTCAACAAAGCATTTCAAATTGTCGGTTGTTTGACGACCGTTTAAAGAGCATTTCGTTAATCTTCGTTAATTTCCGAAACATGTTGACATTACCATACATACATTTGAGAGCAGATATGGCTATTACAATGAATCGAAGATTGTGTTATATAGGCTTGATTTGAGTTTGTTTAGACTGCTGGTCATTCGCGGTCGAGAGGTCTACGACGCGCCAGATCAATTGGCGGTTTCTCCTATATGGATAGGGGTTGCAGGTTCGAATCCAGCCGAATGACACATTTTTCTAACAAAGATTTATCGTAAATAATCAGGCCGGTGGAAAAAATATATAATACTGATTGATTATAAGCAGAATATCTACTTTAATACGAGTATCGATCAAAAATAATTTTCAAACAAATCATTTATTTTTATATTTATTTATTTTTATATATATATATATATATATATATATATATAGTGACACGCATAAGTATTGAATACAATGTACTTTCTGTTATAACTGTAGTTTATGTTCACCATTTTGCCTGATATTTGGTAATAACTTGTAAAGCTGTTTTAGTTGTATGTGGAAGGAAAATTAAAAATTCATTGTTGAATTCCATTTTTTTTTGTTTATCAAAGTTCAAAATTACCCTATGCAAAAGTATTGGATACATGACACTTTTTTCAAATTTTCAATGGAAACTGTATTTTGAAAAACTTTAAATATTCAAATTTTCGATAGTATTGGAATGGTATTGCTGACAAATCAGAGAAGCACAAAATTGCTTATAAGATAGTGCTACTAATAATCTGAATCTCTGATGTGCATTCTGCAATTCAAGGATTAAAAATGGCAAAAACTAAAGAATTATCCAGAGATATGCGAGATAGAATCATTGAACGTCACAAAGGAGGACAAGGTTACCGAAAAATTAGCAAAGAAATTAATCTAGCACTAAGTACAGTAGAAAATATCATCAGAATGTATAAGAAGTATGACGACAGTACAGCAAATCTTCCAAGAAATGGAAGACCGAGAAAAATAAATGAGAGATCTTCAAGGTGGATCAGCAGAAATGTGCAAAAAAAACCCCCTTCATTACTCGTTCTGAAATTAAAACTGATCTTGAGGGTGCTGGAATTAATGTAAGTAAGAATACCATTAGCAGAACTTTATATCGTACAGGCTTTCATTCAAGATCACCAAGAAAAGTGCCTTTACTGAAGACCAAACATGTCAAAAACCGATTAAAGTTTGTCGAAACCTATGAAAACAAGTGCAGTTTTGGGAAAAGGTAATGTGGTTGGATGAAACGAAAGTTGAACTATTCGGGAGGAACACAGCGACAAGTGTTTGGCGAAAAATGGCATAGCCTTCAACAAGCACAATACCATCCCCACAGTTGAGTTTGTGGGTGGTTCCATTATGGTATGGGGATGCTTTTAAACCAAGGACACTGGTGAGTTACAAATTATCCATGGTAGAATGAATGGTAGCATGTACAAGGAGATTCTAGAGAAGAACCTTTAGAAATCTGCAACTTGTTTAGGACATGGTCGGAATTTCGTGCTTCAACACAACAATGATCCCAAGCATACACAAAACTTACAAAGGAATAGTTTGAAAATAATGGTATTAGTTCTCTCAATTGGCCAAGTCAGTCTCTGGAATTGAATCCAATTGGGAATTTGTAGAATACTTTGAAGGTTAAAGTTCATAAGCCGGAATCCACAAAATATCAAGCAATTAGAGGAATTATGCAAGGAAGAATGGGGTAAAGTAACGGTGGATCATTGTGGAAAACTTGTGACCAACTATAGAAAGCGACATGAAGCACTGAAACAAAACAGAGGCTATGCAACAAAAATATTAAATTGATTTATCCAATACTTTTGCATAGGGTAATTTTGAACTTTGATAAAACAAAATGGGATTTTAATTTTCCTTCCACATACAACTAAAACAACTTTACGAGATATTACTTACCAAATACACTCCGGATCAAAAATTTAAGACCACTTAAAAAATTTAAAAAGAATTTTTTTTTTACAGATAGATTTTAAACTCCTTCCACTTAAGGTTACCAATACTACAATCTAAAAGGTTATAGAAACAAAAAAGTTACATTCCAAACATTTTATTTAGAAATTTACATTTTTATAAAATGAGGCGATTTACACATGATCAAAATTATAAGACCAGAGACAAAAATTCTACGAAATTGTACAAAAAGTGTATGAAAATATTCAACAACCAAATTTAATAATGAAGTCTACCTCCACTGCTTTTGACGACTTCAAAAATTCTGTCGGGCATGCTAGAAATAAGCGTTTCCATTAAGGTGTGGGGGATGTTGCTCCAGCTTCTGAAGATGGCTTCACAAAGTTCATTTTTGTTGAATATTGTTTGCCATTTCGATAAACATCTCTTGTCATCCATCCCCAAACATTTTCAATTGGGTTCAATTTCTGTGAGCATGCAGGATGTCCCAAGAGATGGACCCTATTTTCTTGTAGAAAGGTCAAGGTCCGTCTTGCAACATGGATTGCAGCATTATCCTATCGGAATAATCATCCATCCCCACACAAACGATGGCCCTCCGTCATCAAAGATGCTTTTTGTATCACGTTAACACAACCAGCCGCTCTCTGACGACCCTGCATCACCTGGAGCTCCATCGCCCCTCTGTAAGAAAAGGCACCCCATACCATTAGGGACCCTTCACTACTATGACGTGCGGTGAAAATTTCAGGCATGTTTTTGTTATACCAATATCGTTGGAAGCCATGAGGACCATCAAGATTGAATTTTTTCTCCTCAGAAAACTGGACTTTCTTCCACTTCTCAAAGTCCCATGTTTGGTATTCACGACCAAACTTTAAGAGGCCCAACTTGTGACGTGGAAGCAGCCGAGGAATTTGTTTACGCTTTTTATTTACCATGCCTTTTTGTCGTAAGTGTCGTCTGATGATTACGGGACTGCAATCAGCATCTGTGACTGCCTTAATTTGAATAGAAGAAAGTCCCCCGTCTTTCATAACAACCCGTCTTATTCTCCTACTCAATGCAGGAGAAATTTTTGGAGCCTACCAGAGGATTTTGCTTTTCCATAATTCTCACTGTTCTTTAGAAAGTTGCAAATCACAGTTTTACTGCGATTTACTTTAGCTGCGATCGCCCGCTGTGACAAACCTTGCTTATGGAATTCTAGAATTCGAGAACGCTCAACTTTGGCAAGTTTGCTTGCTTTAGGCATGGTAACACCTTTACGCAGTGATTGCTAATCTCTAACTGAACTAAAAACATTGGAATTGCCATAGATCTAACAATTTATACCCCTGGTCTTATAATTTTGATCATGTGTAAATCGCCTCATTTTATAAAAATGTAAATTTCTAAATAAAATGTTTGGAATGTAGCTTTTTGTTTCCATAACCTTTTAGATTGTAACCTTAAGTGGGTGGAGTTTAAAATCTATCCATAAAAAAAATTTATTTTTAAAGATTTTTAAGTGGTCTTAAATTTTTGATCAGGAGTGTATCAGGCAAAATGGTGAATATAAACTGGAGTTATAACAGAAAAAACATGTATCCAATACTGATGCGTGACACTGAGGTCAACACGGAGCGGCGATAGACTGTTTCATACTAGACCTAATCTTCATGTCTTTATTTGTTTTTTTTTCAATTGGAGTAGATAGATCTATCTATCGCCCTGTTCACACTCCACCCACGTCTATTGAACAGGATAAGAGGCTCATCCCTTGTTCCCTGTATAGGATGTGGTTTCCGGCTTTCTCTTTTCCAATCTTCTCACTTTGTTTTTTTTTTCAATTGGAGTAGATAGATCTATCTATCGCCTTGTTCACACTCCACCCACGTCTATTGAACAGGTTAAGAGGCTCATCCCTTGTTCCCTGTTTAGGATGTGGTTTCCGGCTTTCTCTTTTCCAATCTTTTCACTATTAATTAGCCCCCCTGCACATCAGTGACGTTACCGCCTTGCTCGTGGTGATACGATAAAAAAATTTTTTCATCATATATATATATATATATATATATATATATATATATGTGTGTGTGTGTGTGTGTGTGTGAGTGTGTGTGTGTATTATACTTAGAAGCATATAAAAACTAAAATCCACTAAAGAATTTATTTTTGAAAAGAAATTTAAACTTACCTCCTTTTATATTTGGAAAAAAATTTCGTACAAGTTAAAGAGAAAGCAAAAAGAAAAATCAAAAAAGGGGAAAGAAAGAGGAAGAGAAGACACAGCGGAAATAAAAAGCAAAGAGGAAAACAAGAGAGAAAGAACGAAACGAGAGGAAGAGCCAATGAAAACGGCTCCGAGAGAAATAGACTCCAAATTTAGCTAGGAAGTTAATATATGTGTGAGTGAGTGTGTGTGTGTGTGTGTGTGTGTGTGTGTGTGTGTGTGTGTGTGTGTAAAAATATACTCAGTTATCATCTAAGATTAATGACAGAATGGTTAAATAAAATAAAGACAAGATGAAAACTGTATTTTAAATCGCCTACGCGTTTCGTCTTGTGATGGACTTTATCAAGGCAAAAAGACGAAATGAGCTTTATTCTAAATTACGTATCTATAAACAAACAGTGTTGGCAACCACAAAGACGCTCACAAATCATTTCAAAAAATTAACAGAATATTTTAGTTTTTAGAATTTCTTCATGTGTAGTGCAAAATCACGAGATATTAAAATGAAGGGAATTCGACAGTTTTCTTTGAAACTTTTTATTATGTATGTTATATATATATATATATATATATATATATATATATACCATAATATTATATATATATATATACCATAATATTATACATATATATATCTTAGAAGTAATATAAACTAATGGCTTGACAGTCCACTGTTTGTAGTGATTTATTTTATTAAGAGTGCTTGATACTTAGTTGAGCACAGTAAAAAAAATATTTCACTACTTGACGAGGTGTTAACAAGATAGTATCGAAACACAATGGCTCTTGTATTGCAGTAAGCTATGTTTTTTGTTAGAAACTTATAATAAAAATATTGCCATATATATACTAGTTGTTATAGCAAAGTTTACAATTACTGCACTGACTAATATACACTGATATGTGACGTCTCATATGTAAGACGTCATTTTACTGGTAACGTCTCACTCTGAACCATTAAATTCTCCACTTGTAAAAACTTTACTAATTGATATTCATTAAAGCTTGATGAGCATTTATGGAAAGCACGTAGTAGATGTGAGCATAAGTGGTGGTTTATTAGTTTCAATTTAAAAGAAAATAAATAAAGTTGCTGGTGCAATTCATTTATTTTTTTAGAACACCGTCAGAGCGAAAATGGATGGATAGACAGTTGTAGTGACTCGGTTTTTCAGCCAAAATCTTTTATACTGACATGCACGAGCAACACCGAATTTGAAGAAAAATATCGGAAACTTTTGCTGTTCAAAATGACGTTAATGATAGCAGTAGTACGTGGATTGAGCAAAACCTCAAGAAAGTTCTTCAACCTTCCCCATGTACCAATGAACCAACCAACCAACCAACCGAACAGCTTCGGCCTCACCTACAAATTAAAATAGGAACAATAAAAGAAAGATCCCACCATTTGAACAAGACCCAACAAAATATTTCCTGCCTTTAATGATTTGAATGAACTCTGGTTGTATTTTTACAGAACAATTGAGTCTTAAAAAACATGGTGTACGTGTAACTTTGTAGAATTCCTCTGTGGGCAAATGCACTTAAAAAAGATCAGTTATTGAATAAGAACACTCTTCTTTTTTTTATTTTGTTTTCTCATAAAGGAAAACAAAAAATAACGCTTTTAAAAAAATAGAAAATAGAAGGTCACTAGAAAATGAGAAGACTTATTGTAAAAGCGTTTCGCTTCTCTGAAGAATGGTTGGAACACGGGAGGAAGCGTTCTTTTATTTTAAAAGGAATTAAAACAATATAACAAGAAAGAAACTAAAATACAAAAGGGAAAATGTAATTTTGTAAAAAAAAAATCTTATATCAAAAATGTTCTTCAACAATTGACAACAGTCTTTGTATTTATTTTCTTTTAACCTTTATGGAAAAAAAGAATTAATATGGCAGAAAGAAAAATTATAAATCTACATTTAATCCCTCAATTTACACCAAGAGAAGTAATTTGGATATGGGCATCAGACTGGGTAATTTTTCTTCTCAAATTAACTGGTTGCTTGATTTTGTTTAATGGCATAACAACTCCTTATGGGTCATTTAATGCCGAAATAATTTTCGTGAGAGCTTTGGATTTAAAAAAAATATAATATATGATATTTAGCTGTTATAATTGAATACATAGGAGATTAAACGCAACTTTTTATATATGTAGAGGCTCATCCCTTGTTCCCTGTTTAGGATGTGGTTTCCGGCTTTCTCTTTTCCAATCTTTTCACTTTTCCTTATTTTTTTTTTTTCAATTGGAGTAGATAGACTGAACTATCGCCCAGTTCACACTCCACCCACGTTTATTGAACAGGTGTAGAGGCTCATCCCTTGTTCCCTGTTTAGGATATGGTTTCCAGCTTTTTTTTCCCAATCTTTTCACTCTTACGTAGCCCCCTGCACACCAGTGGCCTTACCGCCTTGCCCGGGGTGATATGATTAAAAAAAAATATGCATATTTGTGAGGACCTAGTTACTAGAGGTGGTGATATGTGCGTTTTATGTTGTTGTTTTGACGAAGTTATATTATGGATTACAGATCGAATTCTTTAGAAATTGTAGGATATTATATAGATTAATATCATTAAAGCGTTAAATCATATTGGTTGTTTGATTTTGTTTAGATGCATATCAGTCAGTTAAGTGCCATACGTGAAACACGCTTTGGGCGATCATGTCTCGAAAGAGAAATGACTGACTGGGTATAATATTATCCCGTAGTAGGTTCTACAGTTCTAGAACCTAATATGTCCTATTATTTAACCCATAACTGGAGGGAAGTGATGGCTTAATAACTTTCCCTAGGGTATTTGTACGTAAGTGAATGCAAGGAATTCAACTGGAATTCGAACTCGGCAAGCCGATTTGTCGATATCATTGTACCACAACGCACATCCTAGATTCATATTAACAACTCTTTAATGCCGGAATCTAAATATTTTGAACACATTTATATGGCTTCAACTACATATATCTTGAACACAATTGTGTTACTTCAATAACAGATACATGCATTACTGGTCATTTTGCTATAAAATTGTTGTTGGTAATTCTACTATAAAATACATTGCTGATCATTTTGCTTTTAAAGGGTATTGTTGGACATTTTACTATAAATAGATATTATTGATAATTTCATTATTTAAAAATGTATTGTTGGTATTTTCATAATTTTATAGTTTTTGTGGTTTACTTCTTCTTCTTCTTCTTCTTCTATGTGCCCTGTCCTTTTAGGACGTGAGCGATTATGGCTTTCCATGTTTCTATATCCCTGGTGGCTCTTAGCATGCTTTCTCCTGTTACACCACACAACACTCGTTCTGTCATCCACCTGATCAGACCTTTCAAATATGTTATCCGCTGCTTTCCCCTGTCTCTTTTCCCCTCTATCTGGCCTGTTAGTATCAGGTTCTCCAAGCCCTCCTTCCTCATTGCATGTCCCAAGAACTTTAGCTATTTGCCTATATTCGCTATATAAAGACTCACATCAGTTAAGATACTTACAAACATTTGTATTTCAATAATTATTAAGTTATTGTAGTTGAAGGCACACAGGAAATAACAGCACATTAAACGCATGCCCCTTTCATTAAAGCTGAATGGGTAATGATTTTGTTATTGTTTTTACGGAGGGCCGCATCATTTGGGCTCTGTGTAAAGAGAGCCGACGGTACAAATGTTCGAGAAATTAGTTTAATATTTAATACATTCATGAGTTTCGTACATCTGAAAAATATTTTGTAATAAGAAATTCTTATTAAATCTCGTGAGATGTTTATAGGAAAAGCGAAGAAATATTATTCTATATACACACGATAACTTAAATCCTTCTGTCAGTTTACACTGTGCTGACGATAGACCATGGACATCGGCAAAATGTGGGACCTGATGATCCAGGTGTCACTGTAAACGCAACATTTGAAGGAAGTGAGTTCCCTGAGAACTTAGGTTTACTATTTAACTAGCAGTATAGTCCGGCGTTGCTCGGGTGTAATGAAAGCTTTAAAACTAATCTATGGTCCTGGAGCTCAGACTCAGCCTAAAGAATATCTGTGTGAAATTTGGTAAGAATCGGATAAAAATTATGGAATTGTATAAAGGACAGACAGACAAACAGACACACATACAAACATCTTGCCATATATATATATATATATATATATATATATATATATATATATATATATATATATATATTATCGATTTTCTGTACTATTGTAAGAACTGCAACCTTGAAACTTCTGAATATCGTTTCTTATGTCTTTGTCTATGAGTGTATCAAATTTGATTAAAATCGGACCACTCCTTCTATAACTCGATTCTTTCGATTATCGATTTTCGATATTTATCGGGGGTACCTCGACACAAAACCTAGCTAAGAACACTCGCAGATGCTTATAGTACAACTGTGTAAATTTTCAAGAAAATCGGTTCAGCCGTTTTGGAGTCTATAGGTAACGGACACACACACACAAAATTCCATTTATAAATAAGTTTAGATATATATGATTTTCGCTTTTCGTTTTTTGTTTTTAATTATTTTGGATAGCTTACTAATTTTTGAAATATGGAACCTCAAAATGCTGAAATATATTAATAAATATTTAAAAAAAGAATCATGGTGATCATGGCCCTCCACATCTTCTTATTCGTTGTAGCTCTTAACGTATTTTCTTTTAGTATTTCTCCCAAACCCTGCTCTGCCATCCACTTGCTCAATCCTATCATGTATGCCATGTGTTGATTTCTCTCTTTCCCTCTATAGGCCCTGTGTGTATTAGATTCTCCAAGCTCTTCCGCATTACATATTACAGAAACTTCTGCTGACTTTTCTGATGTTAAGCATAAGTTTTCTTTTCGTTTCCATTCTCTTCAAAATCTTGTCTCTGATCACATGTTCGGTCCATGAAATCTTCAGCATCCTTCTGTAGAACCATGTTTCTGGTGCTTTCAGTCTGTTCTTCATATTTGAGATTATTCAGTATTTGCTGCCATATTGAAGGACATATATCACATAATAGTTCAGTGCACTTTTTTTTATTCCAATGACATTTCCCTGTCTCTTAATTTAGAAATACTATTCACATCAAGCACAAAATGAATAACGCCCTTTAACAAATTTTTTAATACAACAAAATGACCACTAAATTTTTCTATAGTCACTTCACTACAAGCAAGGCAGTACTAACACTGCTGCACAGTGGGTTGTATGAGAGGAGAACGAAAAAAAAGAACAAGATAGTGTGGGCGGAGGGGAAAGGATAAAAGATAGGAACCAAAAAGATGGCAATTGAAGTTGCATTTAAACGCTTAAAGATTGTAGCTATCCGGGAAACAAGTATACAGCAGGGAGTTTCACAGGCGGTAAACAGCTTGAGTAGAAATGGCGGTTACATTTGCCTATTTTGACGGTAAAAGAGTGTCACCTAGCTGCAAATCTAGTAGTCCGTGTAAATAAGGCACCAGAGAGATAAGCTCGTCAGAGCAGAAGCCTGGAAAATATCTATAGAAAAGACAGAGGTTGCTGTCAGGGATCAATTACATTGCAGATCCTCTTTTGGATTTTGTCGAAATGCTTCCCTGTCTACAATATTAAAAAAAAAAAAAGATCTGTATACAAACTTAATTTAAAAAGAATATGCGCAAATAAACACAAGATGTATATCGCTCCTAGACAAGGCATTTATCAAAATGACCAATGAATCTTTTCATTTTGTCTCTGTGTAAAGTGAGAAGAGTGTATAAATGTTCGAGTAATAAGTTTAATATTTAATACATTCATGAGATTCGTACATCTTAAAAATATTTTGCAATAACAAGAAATTCTTATTAAATCTCGTGAGATGTTTATAGGAAAAGCGAAGAAATATCGTTCTATATACACAATCACTTAAATCTTTATGTCTGTTTACATAGTGCAGACGACAGACCATGGACATCGGCAAAATGTGGGACCTGACGATCCAGGTGTCACTGTTGAAGTATATAACACAACATTTGTAGAAAGTGATTTCCTGAGAACGTACATTCACTTTTAATACAAATGATTTCCATTTTTCTTCTTTTTTAAACTATTTTGGATAGATTACTAATTTTTGAAATATACAAACCCAAAATTCTGAATTATTTTAATAAATATTAAAAAATAATTAATGTGCTATTTTCCGTCTCTCTCTCTATGTGCCATGTCCCTTCAAGGCGTAGGCGATGTTGATTTCCCCATTTCTCTATCCCTAGTAGCTTTCTCCTGTTACCCCACCCAAACCCGGTTCTGTCATCCATTTGCTCAAGTCTATCAAGTATGTTACGAGATGCTTTCTCCTGTCTCTCTTATCCTCTATCTGACCTGTGAGTATCAGATTATTCAAGCCACCTGTCCTCATTATATGTCTCAGGAACATCAGCTGTCTTTTTCTGATGTTAAGTTTTTCTTACGTTTCTCTCCTCTCCAAAACTTTTTTAATATTTATTAAAATAATTCAGTATTTTGGGGTTCTATATTTCTATATTTCTATATTTTGGGGTTCTATATTTCAAAAATTAGTAATCTATCCAAAATAGTTTAAAAAAGAAGAAAAATGGAAATCATTTTTTTTTAAAAATCATTTCACCCCGAGCAAGGCGGAAAACGCCACTGATGTGCAGGAGGCTACATAAATGTAAAAAGATTAATTAGAAAAGAGTGAGGAGTACAAACTAGTTAGAAAGGAACAATAGAAAGCTGAGAAAGCAGGTGCGATGACAGATACATAGGTGGAGAGAAAGGGAAGGTTATACATGGGTGTGGAGAGAGCTAGAGTTCAGTGGTTAGTAGATGAGTATTGACTTTGCATTTAAATTTCTGGAGGTTGTAGCCGTCAGGAAAGCAAGAATACTGGAGCGAGTTCCACAGGCGGGAAGTGCGAGAGAAGAATCTGCAGGAGTAGAATTGTCGTCTGCATTTGGCTAACCTGACTGTGAATGGGTGGGACCCAGTTGCCAGTCTGGTTGCACGAGTAAACACCTGTTGAGGAGGTATCAGTGACTTAAGTTCGTCTGAGCAGAAGCCATGAAAGTATTTATAGAACAGACAAAGGGAGGCCACATTTCGACGATGGGGAAGTGGCTGCAGTCGAGCCGCCAGATCAGTACATATCACATTACAGACTCTCCTTTGGAGCCTGTCAAGAACACTGAGGAGAACGGCAGGGGCACCTGACCATAAATGGCAGCAGTACTCCATGCACGGACGGATGGTTGACTTGTATATATGCAGGATGGATTCAGATTTGTATTAAAAGCGAATGTACGTTCTCAGGAAATCACTTTCTACAAATGTTGTTATATACTTCAACAGTGACATCGTGGCTCACATGTTCCGTCCATGGTATCTTCAGCATCTTTCTGTAGAACTACATTTCGGTTGTTTCAAGTCTTCCCTGCATCTTTGGTTAGATTGTCCAGCATTTGATGCCATTTTGAAGAATAGACATCACATAACAATCCAGTACTTTCTTCTTTGTTTCCAGCGAAATTTTCCTGTGTCTCAGCTTCTGGAGTTCATCCTTTGTCATACAAATTAGATTTCGGATCTCAGTTACGCACTTTTCCCCCTCTTTCAGAACTTCCCAGTTATTTAAATTTCTGTACCGGCTTCATTTTCGTATCTTTAGTCAGTAGTTTAGGATTCTCCTTTTACTGATAACCATGCATTCAGTTCTTGTAGTTTATATGTAGTTCTTTCTTTCTGCTTTCTTTAGCTACCATCTATTTTACGGGTCGCATAAAATAACCATGTAGTCCGTAGTTTGCCCACCCTGGCATTAGAATATAGTTATGAAAAGGTATCTGCGTTATTTAAGTATGTAATATTGAAAGAAAGGCATCAGTACAGATGGCGATATTAGCCCGTCAAATAGATTAGTTTCTCTAAGATGGTATATTCTTTGCATCTACCTTTTTCTATGGACATTATTTAATAGCGCTATTTTGTCAATATTGCTTGCATAGTGACCACTGACAATTATACTTTTCATTATTTGCAATGCATTTCTATTAAAAAAAGTTAATAATGAAACGCATTCATTTCGACGTGTTGATTACCAGGACAATCATTTTTCTCTGCACAAGCGACGTTTATACAAAGACTTGTATTTTTACTATTTTTTACTATTTTTTTTATACTTGTAGTGGAGTAATGGATATGGGTACGGATTGAGAAATCGGAGAGCAGGTTTCGAATTCCAGTCAAATTCATTACATTCACTTACGTACTAGTACGCTGATGAATAAATCCCTCTCTTCTCCATATGGTTCTATAGCCTTGGGTAGCAACCGATCCAGGAGAAGGAAAACTGAATTCAAAACTTTCTGGAGAGGGTTGGGCTCCGTCAGGCTCTCGTGCCCAAAAAGAAACACCACTTCTACTGCGTTCTGCAGCCCTAAAAAATCATGGGGTATCTGGATCTGGATTATACTTGTATGCAGTAGCTAACTAGTTATGTTAAATAATTTGAAGAAGACAGGCATCTTGTCGAAATGCTGTTTAACATTGTTAAACACCGTGTCTTTTTTTTTCTTTTCTTAAAAAAAAACATTGCAAAGTTTTGGAAGCATTACGTCAATCATTTTGTTTAGTTATGGTTTATTTTAAGGAAGGTATAATCCGGTGTGACCAGTAGTTGAATAAAGACTAGAGCGTCATAACCATCGGTCACTTGTACCGTATTTTCTTGTGTATAATACGTATGAATATAATACAACCCCATGTTTCTGAAGCCGAAATCAGGGAATAAATGACGCCCTTGTGTATAATACGACCCCATAGTAAACCCATCTCTCTGTATTTTGTTTTTGATGTTGTATTATATTAAATATATTAAAATCTCAATATCTGTCCATCTAAACTTATTTATTAATGGAACATTATCTCTCTCTCTCTCTCTCTCTCTCTCTCTTTCTCTCTCTCTGTGTCCGTTACCTATAGACTCCGAAACGGCTGAACCAATTTTCTTGAAAATGTACACAGTTGTACTATAAGCGTCTGCGAGTGTTATTAGCTAGGTTTGTGTCGAGGTACTCTCGATAAATATCGAAAATCGATAATCGAAAAAATCGGGTTATAGAAGGAGTTGTCCGATTTTAATCAAATTTGATACACTCATAGACAAAGACAGAAGAAACGATATTCAGAAGCTTCAAGGTTGCCGTTCTTACAATAGTGCAGAAAATTTGATATCGATACCAGGAAATCAAAATTTGACTTACATCCATTCATTTTTCTTCTACGGTTTCGTTTTAACTGGAAACAACTATTGCTTTTAAGTCTTTCGTGCCAACGTCTAAAAAGTTTGAGCTCCAGGACCATGGATTAGATTTAAAGCTTTCATTACATCCGAGCAACGCCGGGCTATACTGCTAGTCATACATATATTTCACGAAAATATTTAGTTTTTCATGATATCAAAAAATACAAATGAACCAAATTATGGTATAGATTATAACCGCTTATATGTATTTTGTATTTAAATAAGTCCAATTCGGACGCACTTCGTTCTAAATGGAAGTAAAGCTTCAGACAAGTTATACATGCCTTCGTCTTTTTCCTACACAGATCTTTAGCCATTGTATTTTTCCCCTAATTTCTGCCTGAAAAAACTTATTTTAGAATTTTCGGTAAAAGGTTCTAACTAATATTTTAAATCGAGATAAATTATCATAATGTTTTGCGATTTAAAATTACCAGTGTTCATTATCTCTTTTTATGTGACGTGACCGATCATGACGTAGTCGAAGACCCTCCAGATCCCGCTATTTCTTGTAGCTCTAAAAATCTTTTCTCTTGGTATTTCTCTTAAATTCTGCTCTTCCATTCACTTAATCACGCTTTTCAAGTGTGTCACGCGTTAATATCTCCTGCCTCTCTTTCCCGTTATAGACACTGTGAGTATCAGATTCTCCAAGCCCTTCCTTATTATGGGTCAGAGAAACTTCAGCTGTCTTTTCCTGATGTTTGCTTTTCGTTTCTTTCTCTCCAATTCAGCATCCTTCTTTAGACCACATTTCTATTGCTTCGAGTCTTTCTTCATCTATGAGATTGTCCAGCATTTGCTGCCATATTGTAGGTCATATATCACATAACAGGCCAGTACTTATTTCTTTGTTCACGACGAAATTTTCCTGTTTCTCAATACTCTGCTCAGCTTTTGGAATACTTCATGATCATACAAATGTGTCTTCGGATCTCAATATCGCAATCTTTGACCTCGGTTAGAACACTTCCCAGGCATTTAAATTGCTATATCTGCTTGATTTATTCCAGACTTGTGATTGGCATTCTGGACTCGTCTTTTTGCTGATGATCATGCATTCAGTTATTTACTTGCCAATAATCCAACCATACGGCAGGTAGAATTTTGTTACATAGTACCAGTAGCATTCATAAAGAGATAAGTATTGGCTATCGACTCGTTAAACAAACTTGGTTCAAAATTTTAGCTCACGTGAGAACGACAATGGAGAGAGAAGTTAACAAATACAAGCAATGCTTATTTCAGATTCGACTAACTAAGGTTTTTTTTTTTTATACAGGATCGGACTTATTTTGCAAAATCTTTTCAGCTTTTTCGAGGATTCTCATTTGATCTCAAGACAAGAATGGTTTCTACTGATTTTCTGACACGCTCCGCATGTTAAGTCATTCACGGAATAGTACTGATCGTAATTTGATATACATGCATGCATATATGCATACATCGAGCGCTTCGGGGTGGTGCTGTTGGATTTCGTGAGATTTGATTGCACAGAAAATCCGAGCTTACATACATCTATACCTTTTTATGAGACAATAAAAAAAAACAGAAACATTTATACATTCACCAATGAAAATGCTCTTTTCATAAGATAGCTGGCTCACTAAATTTTACCATGTGTTATTATCTGCAAAAACAAACTAAATACAATTTTCTTATTTATTGGCCAATTACGAGCAAGGAAAAAATCTTAAAAGTTGATCCGATCCTATTTTTCAAAAACGAATAAAAACACGTGATCTTTCCTTTTCTATTTAGAGAGTCACGGGTCGTCCACCAGACGTCTCATCTAGGCGACATGATTTTTCACCTTTTCTTACTCTCTCTTTCACGACGCATTAATTGATGGCCCCCGTTCCTCCTTTACTTGTCGACAACAAAAAAGAAAGAGGGACAATGACATCATTTTTGTTTTCAGTCACACTCAGGACGAACTTTCTGGTACTACTATTGTATAGACGACTGCCACATCAAATTTGTCTTTTCTTCACAAATATATTTCATTTGGCTTTAAGAAAACTGAACTCTTAAACACACGTTTAAACGAAAAATTTTATGCAGAGCTTTTAAACATATGTGTTATTTAAAAACGACAAAACTGATGTTATTCTTCTCCTTAAATACATTCACACTGATTAATACAAACGAGACCCTTTTATCTTTTGTTCATCCTTCTGGTTCTTTCAAATGTGTTGGCCTCGGTTATATTTGACACAAAGCCATTTTGCAATCATACCTGACGTAATGGTTAGCAAGCTTGTCTAACTAGATCAATTACGAATGAATAGTGAGTTCGATCCTCACTGGGTGACCCATACTTTTGACCTTGTGTCACATCTAAGCCACGCTTAGAAACTCGACATAACACACAAAATGTATTCCGTATTCAGCAACCGGATGTGAAAAATAAAATAAAATTAAAACACGGAAGTCAAACAGGCAAAATTTGGTCTCTGCGCAAAGCTATCTGCGCACATCTTCCGGAAATAATGCATAGAAAATTCAAATAAATAGAATCTAACTTCCTAACCAATTATATACTTTTTCGCTTCTTTTTGTTAGCCTAAAAAACCAGCATCTGTTATCCACTTCATATCCATATAACCAGGAGATCTATCATTGTATTTATTAGTCCTTTTTATAGGGTTCCCAGGCATGCACCGGTATATAATTCCACAAGCCTAGACTACCAGCAATGACAGTGGGTTATTAGTTCGGTAAATTCTTTCTTCGTCTGTTGAGTATAAAATGTAGAACATGGCTAATTTTGCTACAATTTCAAAATAAATGTAATTATAAAGGAAGACTTAATAATATATTTTTATTAAACGAGTTGCTTGTGAAAAGTTCGTGCAGAAATAATAAAGTTTAGCATAACTGAAGAATAAGTTATAGCCAAGTTTTCTTGAATCTAATAAAAACATATCTTTAGCAGTTATGTTTGACAAGCCAATTAAATGCTGTTCATATATCATTGGTCGCCATTATTTTTACAGTAACAATTTTTGGTTAGCTTTCATTTTCAAGAATGATTTTTAATATTATGTCTACAGCAAGATGTATTAATTAGATAAAACACGAACAAAGAAACGCAGGCTGGAAAGTAAAATAAAAAGAAACAGTAAATTGTCTTCAGTGTTTATTCTGTTAAAACGCATGAAATATTTAATTACAAGTATAGTACCCGTCAAAAATGATTAATTGCGTATACATCGGTGCCTCTGCCTAGAATAGGAACGTAGATGTTTAAGTAAAGGATCTTAAAATTAGTTAATGCAATAAAACCACTAAGATGCAAAAGTAGGCATGTACGCCAACGACACCACCGTTTACTCTCGCCTCGATAAAAAATCTGCTGAGGTTGACAAAGCGAACCTCGCTGCTAAGCTTGAGAAGGACCTCAAATCCGTAATGGACTGGGGAAAGAAATGGCTCGTAAATTTTAATACTTCCAAAACGAAGCTGCTATCTATTAACCATCATAGACAATTGATCCTACCCCCCATTAGCATGGAACAGGCTAGCCTCCCTGAGAGTAAAACACTACGCCTCCTTGGCCCCACACTCTCAGCGGACCTCAAGTGGAATGGCTATATCGAATCCATTGCTAAATTCGCTGCCAAGAAGGTCTGTTCACTGTGCACGGTCAGGAAGTTTTTTCCCGCCTGAGTCCATCCTACACATATATAAATCTACCATCGCCGGTGTACTGAATACTGCTGCCACATCTGGTCGGGTGCCGCTGCTATTCACCTCGGGGTTCTTGACAAAATACAACGGAGAATCTGCAATGTGATCGATACTGACTTAGCAGCTCGGCTGCAGTCGCTCTCTCGCCGGCGAGATGTGGCTTCTCTGTGCCTCTTCTATAAATACTTTCGCAGCTTCTGCTCCAATGAACTTAGATCACTGGTGCCCCTTAGGTATGAATTTACACGAGCTACTAGATTAGCAACTAGGTCCCACCCTTTTACAGTGGCACCGATAAAATGTAAGCTTCTTTTCACGCACTTCCCACCTGTGGAATTCCCTTCCATATACTTACTTCCCCGACAGCTACATTCTCCAGGAATTTAAATGTCAGGTCAATACACATTTCCTATTACACTAACTCGCATCCATTCTCTCAAGCTCTTTTTTCATCTACTCCACCCCCATCCTCGCTATCCTCATCCGTTTATTACCCTCCTCCTGACATTTCCCAAATGATGAAAAATAAATATTTTTCCTTACCTAATCGATTTTCTTCCATTTTTATTACAGGTATTGTCTTTATATGTTTATGCTATTCTATTGAAGGAATTTCGCCACTCTATGGTACTCGGAAAGTCGAATACTAAAGTGTCCGAAAAATATTGTCGGGCCCCTGTATGCAGTAACTGTGAGTAACTTTCTGAACGAATTTGCCGGAACGGTTTGCAAAACAAGGACAAAGAGGTAAAAGGCGAAAACAAGGACAAAGAGGTAAAAGGTGAAAACAAGGACAAAGAGGTAAAAGGTGAAAGGTGAAAAGATTGAACGACGGGGACAATCATGATCGCACGAGACATGAAACGGCATGGTATTTAAAGATGAGAAAATTTAACGGTTCATGTTAACTCGAACAGAAAGAGGTAACAGAGCCAATAATTACCTAAATCGATACTAATTTTGAAGAACAATATTTGAACGTTTTACTGACAGATTATTGGCTTAGGTTTTCCTTTCTATTCAAAATTTGCCAAAATATCCGGAGCATCTGAAAAGGTTTTTATTTAATTCTGGCTCGTTCGTTCTTATAGAATGTAAATTAGACATTTTAAATTATTTATTTACATTATATGTATTTTGAATTTTATCTCCTCTTTATTTCTTTTTTCATCGGCCTTCTGGATGCGGGTTTCATGGCTCTCCACATCTACCTATTGTTTGCTGTTTTCCTTTTATGACCCACTTGTTCTTACATCTGTTTCCGAAAACTTTTTGAGTAGGTTTCATTTCATGTAGATGTGCGTTGTGGTGAAGTAGATATCGGTTCAGGAGAGCAGAGATCGAATTCCAGTCGAATTTGCTGGATTCACTTACGTTTAAGTCAGTCAGTTAAGTGCCATACCTGATACACGCTTGGGCGATCATGTCTCGAAAGAGACATGACTGACTGGGCAGAAGATTATCCCGCAGTAGGTTGCCATTACTTTCTGCGGTAAACTGGTTGCCAGCCAAGGCTATAGAACCCAATCTGTCCTGTTATTTAACCCATAACTGGAAGGAAGAGACGGATTAATACCTTTCCCAAAGGTATTTGCGCGTAAGTGAACGCAATGGATTCGACTGGAATTTGAACTCGGCTCCCCGATTTCTCGTTCCGAGCCGATATCCACTGCGCCACAACGCACATCCCGTGTAAGTACTTTTGGGAAAAGTATTAACCAATCGCTTCTTCTTTCAGCTTTGAATTAAATACCAGTGTAGATTGGGTTCTATAGCCTTGATTGGCAGTATACCGCAGAAAGTAATGACAACCTACCGGGTAAAATCTTCTGCCAATTCAGTCATGTCACTTTTGAGACATGATCGCCCCAGCGTGTATCACGTATAACACTTATCTGACTGATTAACCTTATTTCATCTACTTTTTCTTTTAACATCGACGTGTCCCTTCAGAATATAGCTCTCCACAACTTTCCTCTTTTGTAGCTCTTAGTAATTTTTGTTTGTTTACTATCCACGTCACACTGTTTTCTAACACCGTTTACACAAGCTTGTTAAATTATTTATTCACTGTTCCTTCCTTCCTTCTTTCTGTCTTTTTATGTTTTGTGAGTGTCATATTTTCTAACCATTCTTTCCTCATAACTTACTAAAGTGATGGCTTGGTGTATTTAACACTCACGAGATTTTAATTATTACAATCAGTCTTTGCTCATTTAATGGTTACGGCCATATTGCGTTGAGACACAAGTTCCTGTCAGTCAGTTAAGTGCCATATGTGATACACTCTTTGGGCGATCATGTCTTGAAAGAGACATGACTGACTGGGCAGAAGATTATCCAGCAGTAGGTTGCCATTGCTTTCTGCGGTAGACTAGTTGCCAGCCAAGTCTATAGAACCCGCTCTGACATCCATTTGCTCAAGCCCATTAAATATGTTGCGCGTTGCTTTCCTAGGTTTCTCTTTCCCTATATCCGACCTGTGAGTATCAGATTCTCCAAACGCTCCATCCTCATTACATGGCCAAGGAACTTCAGCTGTCTTTTCCTTATCTTATTATTAGTTTTCCTTTCGTTTATATCCTCTTCAAAACTTCATCGTTGCTCTCATCTTCGGTCCATGACATCCTCAGCATCCTTCTGTAGAGCCACATTTTGGTTGTTTCGAGACTGTCCTTCATCATTCACTAACAAAACCTCATCGTTGCTCACTTCTTCTTATGTCCGCCAATAATAAATCCTACCCAAGTTTATTGAACGCTACTAATTCAGTTAATTGATATCGATTAATTAACAGTGATTCTTTATTATATTCATTGCTAATATTATTATATTAGAACTTTCTGTATATAGAATATATATATATGACTATAATATATACCCTAACTGTGCTTACCATTGTAATTAACGTCATGTCACAATATTCATGTCTCAAACATATCACGCAAGGTGAAATACACCCGAATTTTCTTTTTATATACGATACGGTATTTCGGTCCTCCATCGCCAGCGATTACAAAGCTAGCTATGTTCGAGCAACTGATTACAAACGAACCGGAAGTTAAACGCTGTGCGCACAAGGATACTAAAAAGCAGATTAGAAAAATAAAATTACCGCAGATAGAATAACTTCCGGCTTTATGCAGTAGATTAAGTTTAGATAGAAAATTTACGAAGTATGCAAAGAAAACACCGCCTCTATTATGGCAACCAAATGTATTGACCAATCATAAACAGGACAATGACAATTCACAAAGAGATTTTTCATAACCAAATTAAAGAGAAAAAAAATCTAATTATTCACCCAACATACTGGTATTTACTTATTTACAAAACCAGACTCTAGTTCCGTTTAAAGGACACACTGCATAAAAGCAGTAGGAAAGCAGTAGAAAAAGTAGTTTCCAGTTAAGATATTGTACAGGGAAAACATGGCCTTTATCATAGCAGTATTTCTAAGCCAACCAGATTTATTGACCAATCATAAGCCTTAAAACATGACCATGAAAATTCAGCATCAAAACTTTCTCACTAGCTATAAGATTAGCTACTCATGCTGGGGGATAATTATTATCACTCAGTTGCGTCTCTTTCTTCGAGCAGAATGCGACTCAGTTGTGTCTCCCTTCCGCGGACAGAGAGGTAGCTAGTGGCGGGTAGGATTCTGAGGGATGCCCGCTACTGGGGAACAGTTACCCGCCACCGTAGGCCTCATTGCACTAGAGACGGAGAACAGCAGTCATACCAATGCCAGCGCAATCGACAGGCATTTTTTGTCCCTGGGGTTGTCCCTCGGGTTCTTCACATTAGGCCCAACCTTGTGTCACATCGCGTCTTCGTAGGGCGACTGGCTTTCTCATTAGCAATTTAAAGAAAAATATCTAGTTAGTTAAAGAATATACTGTAATTTATTCATTTAGAAAACGAGGTATTAACGATCAAGAAAAAGAAGGAAAAGTAGTCTGAAGATTTTGTGAAGAGTGGTAATAGGCATCAAGAAACTATTACATTATTTGCATTGTTTGGATCTCATTATCATATTCATGATTGGAATTTTCAGCCGAACCTTTTATTTTGACTACTCGTTCCGAATATCTTAGCTCTGCTGTTGAACTCTCGAATATTTAAACGATATATTATAAAATACGCCAGGGTCATCTTGGCAACGTTTACTCTTAGAATTAATGATCAAAATATTGCAAACTTGGAAATATAATTAGGTCACCGGCAGTATCTGATTTACTAATCCTGTTTGCAAGCGGGCAGCCAATTTCTCATTTATATTTCTTACCACAGCTGCATGGGATGACGTACATGCAATTCTTAGTCATGTTCTCCTCTATTAGAGGTCTTACTCAGAAGGAATCAGCGAAGTATAGAACAACATTTCAAGGTCGCCCTGATGTTATATGGACCAAAAATCTTTTCTATTTTTTCCGATAATCCCTGCATGTTAGCTGGAACTCTCTGGACTCTATACATATATATATATACATTCATATATCTAACAAGAACAATGGTATTAAGAGTTTCTCACTGATATGTAAAGAATTGTACAATTTTTAGGAATTTAAACTTTTATATCCTAGTCAGTCAGTTAAGTGCCATGCGTGATACACGCTTGGGCTCGAAAAAGACATGCCTGACTAGGCAGAAGATTTTCCCGCAGTAGGTTGCCATTACTTTTTGCGATAGATTGGTTGCCAACCAAGGCTACAGAACCCAATCCGTCCTTCCATTCAATCAACAGCTGGAATACCTTTCTAAACCTTATTTACGCGTATGTGAAAGCAAATAATATAACTGAAATTCGAACTAGGTTCTCCGATTTCTCGTTTCGAGCCGATATCCACTGCACCACAACGCCTCATCCGTATATCCTAGGTTGGTATGATAAACAAAGAATACCAAACGAAAAAGTGATTGTATTTTAAATACAAACGATACTTATTTTTGTCTCACCATACTTTATTCAGGTAGATGAAAAAGAATAAAAAAACAATTAACGTGTGTGTGTTTAAATGGAAGCCATCTTGTTTTTCTCCATGTCCAAAATTATTCTGTCCGGAAGTAATTTTGTTTCTTGGGTAAAATTATCTCCCCTAACGTAAACAAGGCGACTAGTAGAGAGAGCAAATCTAGTATATTCGAATAAAATAAAATTATTGAAATTTATTGATGTCCAACATCTGGAAAAGTAGAGCTAAGCAGAATTAAGTACAATTTTGGATTCAACAACCCTGATTTACTCTAAAAACGTTCACGTTTCTTTTGAAAATAATTGATTGGTCGTTATAATATTTGTTTTATATATCTGATCTAAATTTCATTTTGACGTTTCCCAATATGCAAACTCATTTTTGCTTGCAATCCTGCAATTTTACCCACCTACAATTATTGGTTTTTAGATAATTTTTTCGCTTTCATCAACTACCATGTATAATAGTGTAAATCGATTTGACAAGACATTGAGCTTAAATGTTTCTTGAGGCTTAGGATTGGGTTTCTGCTAGTAAAATGCATTCGCCGACTCTACGCAGAAGACGGTCCTTACTTACAAGCAGGGTACCGATTAAAAAGCGGTACATTCAGAAAGGCGTGAAACAACGACTGATGCATCTAAAAAAATCAGGTAGAATTTCTACGTCTTTCGTTATCTGGCAGGCAAGTAAGCATCTATCTAAACTTATTTATAAATGGAATTTTGTCTGTGTGTGTCTGTGTGTGTGTATCCGTTAACTATAGACGCCAAAACGGCTGAACCGATTTTCTTGAAAATTTACACAGTTGTACGATAAGCGTCTGCGAGTGTTCTTAGCTAGGTTTTGTGTCGAAGTACTCCCGGTATATATCGAAAATCGATAAATCGGGTTATAGAAGGAAGTGGTCCGATTTTAATCAAATTTGATACACTCATAGACAAAGACATAAGAAACGATATTCAGAAGTTTCAAGGTTGCAGTTCTTACAATAGTGCAGAAAATCGATAATATATATATATATAGGCAAGATGTTTGTGTGTGTGTCTGCTTATCTGTCCTTTATACAAATTCACAATTTTTATCCGATTCTCACCAAACTTCACACAAATATTCTTTAGGCAGAATCTGAGCTCCAAGACCATGGATTAGTTTTAAAGATTTTATTACACCCGAGCAACGCCGGGTGTAATAAATCTAGTATTACGTATAGAACTAGGTAGGACTTTATCGCGAATTTATGGTATGCCAAGTAAAAAGCGGTACCTTCAGAAAGGCGTGAAACAACCGTTGAAAACTAACGACTGATGTGCCTGAAAAATTCAGGTAGAATTTTTGCGTATTTCGTTAATCCCCACGTCAGATGTTCTTTGAAAAGTACGATAACTTGACGCTCAAAATCAGTGAGTTGTTTAGCAGAACGAAAGACTGCAAATAACCTTTTAAATGACAAATGACAGTATCGAGTAGCAATTAATCAAGGTTGAATGTTTTGCTGGTAAATCCTCTTGCAACTCAACACTTGGCTTGTCTGGAGTACCCACACCCGATTTTCTACCTTGATTAGAGGCTTAACCGAGTGATATATACATAATCACGTACTAATCTCGGTCATCATTTCTAAACATGAGTCTCATAGGGAAAGTGGAGGTAATGTAATTTCAGACATGGTCCTAAATAAAGGTGCTCCTGAGCTGTCTCATGTACTTTCAATCTCCTCGGATCGATACACAACTGATCCGCACACTATGCTAAGATACAACTGAAAGATGATGATCCTTACATGGTAGGCATATTACATATAAAACTAGTTAGCATTTCATTGCGAATTTATTGTATTATACAGAGTGCCTAGTAAAAAAATGCGATACCTTCAGAAAGACGTGAAACAACCGTTGAAAACTGGTAATGTCTGCGTATTTCGTTAATCCCCACGTCAGATGTTCTTTAAAAAGTACGATAACTTGACGCTCAAAATCAGTGAGTTGTTTAGAAGAAGTGCAGAACGAAAGACAAAAGTTGTCTGCAAATATTCTTTTAAATGACAAGTCACAATATCGAGTAGCAATTAATCTAGTTTGAATGTTTTGCTGGTAAATCCTCTTGCAACACTTAGCGATACCTTCAAAAAGAAATGAGACAACCGTTGAAAACTGGTGACGACTGATGTGACTAAACAATTCAGGAAGAATTTCTGCTTATTTCGTCAATCCCCACATCGGATGAACATTTTTAAAAATTAAAGCTTGACGCTCAAAATAAGTGAGTTGTTTTGCCATACGAGAAGGGTAGAACGAAAGACGAAAGGTGTTTGCAAATAACCTTTAAATGATGAGTCACAAGACGGAGCAGCAATTATTCAATCATAAAACACCTAATCAGTTTTAAGTTATTACCTGAGAATCGAATGATTATTCAATGTCATAAATATTCAAGAAATTTATAAATTTACTGTAAGACGCAAACAAAAACACTTTAGATTAATTTCAAGACTAAGATTAGCGCTATGGATATAGAAAATATCGTTAAGACTAACATTTTTTTTTTAATCATTTCACCCCGAGCAAGGCAGAAACGCCACTGATGTGCAGGGGGCTACATAAATGTAAAAAGATTAATAGAGAAAAGAGTGAGAAGTACAAATTAGTTAGAAAGGAACAATAGAAAGCTGAGAAAGCAGGTGCGATGACAGATACATAGGTGGAGAGAAAGAGAAAGTTATACAGGGGAGGGGAGAGAGATAGAGTCCAGTGGTTAGTATATGAGTATTAACTTTGCATTTAAATTTCTGGAGGTTGTAGCCGTCAGGAAAGCAAGAATACGGGAGCGAGTTCCACAGGCGGGAAGTGCGAGAGAGGAAGCTGTAGGAGTAGAATAGTCGTCTGCATTTGGCTAACCTGACTGTGAATGGGTGGGACCCAGTTGCCAGTCTGGTTGCACGAGTAAACACCTGTTGAGGAGGCATCAGTGACTTAAGTTCGTCCGAGCATTATGCTTAATATTGAGATTAACACGGCCCATGAAGAAAGTCCTCGATGCACGGTGGATACCGGCTCGGATTGAAGAATCAGGGAGTCAAGTTCGAATCCCAGTCGTCTAAATACCTTTGGGAAAAGTATGAATCCATCTTTTTTTCCTTCAGTCCCTCTCTGGGTAATTAGCAAGACAGACTAGGTTCTTTCGTATCAACCGGTCTAGAAATACCCCCCGCCAAAAAAAAAAAAAAATGAAAAAAAAAAAAAAAAAAAAAAAACCTGAAAAATCTACAAATGATTTGTATTAAGCTTTTTAATTTTTGATTTTGATTAGTAAATATAGCTTTCACTTAATAACATTATCCCCCTAACCGGATAAAAGTAATGCAGAATTTTAAAAGATTTATGCATTAGAATTTTTTATAATTAAAAGTAAAGAAAAATGAAAACACTTTTTCTAAATATTCTTTATTCATAAAATTTTTTTTCTTACGATAGTGATGTCCTTAATAAATATCGATTGATTGATTTTAAAAAGCAATTAAAAACTTTTCTAAAAAAATAATGTTAGTTTTATTGTATTTTTATTTTATGATTTGGAGCAGATTTTCGGGAAATGAGTAGCAGCTTAAAAAAAAATTAAAGATATATATATTTACGTATATATATTTAATTTCCCCGAATTTTATAAAGTTAAATTAATGGAGGGGGTAATATATGTAAAAGAAATATTTTTACCAAAATTTCTTCAAAGAAAAAATTTAAAAAATAATTTTCTTCATTTGTGAATAAGTCCCAAAAGTTTTATTTAGAATTGACAATTATTAGATTTTTGCTAGAATTTCCAAATCAATATGTTTTTCACCGATGCAGAAACAATAGCCATAAATATTACATAGACTGCTGAGGAAAAAAAAAATTATGCTTAAAATTTCCAACCCATAACAAAGAATTAAAAAAAATTAATAAGAAATACTTTGGTCTTACAAGTATTTTGACGATAAAACTTTGTTTTTTATTAAGTTTAGGGTCCTTTTTTATCATGCTAGGTTATTTTTCAGCAAAGAAGTGGAGGTACTTTTTTTCAGGAAGCTGACATGAAGTTGAAATATTTTACTAAATTAATTGCTAGGTCTGCTGCTCGGAAAGTTAGTTGCCCGTGTCGTACTAAACAATTTCTCCACCAGAATCCATGCTGCACACGTCGTCAATGCATCGAATATTGTTGCCACATCTGATTCGGTGCTCTTGCTAGAGAGTCTTGATAAAATTTAAAGAAAAATCTGCAATGCTATTGGTCCTAACCTGATATCTTGCCTTCAATCATATTCCCACTGCCATAATGTAACTTCCCTGTGCCTTTTTTTAAAAATGATCAGATGAACTTAGCTCACTGGTACCCCCCATACATGAATTTGCTCGAGTAACAAGATTAGCAACTAAGTCCCCCTCTTTTACTGTGAAACCAATAAATTGTAAACGGAAATTCTACTCCAACAGCTTCTTCACTTGCTCTTCCCGTTTGTGGAATTCACTTCCGTTTACTTGCTTTCCCGACAGCTACAATCTTCAAGAATTCAAATGTAAATTCAATAGTCATCTCCTATCTCACTAACTTACATTCTCTCTCTCTCTCTCTCTCTCTCTCTCTCTCTCTCTCTCCCTCTCGTGCTTCTTTCTTCGTCCACTCCCCTCTCATCAGTATTCTCATCATTCCCTTACCCACTTCCTGACATCCCCTGTAACCTGTCACTCTTTCTCATAACTTACCTTCTATGAAACCCCCTGCTCAACAGTGGCAGTAAAATGCCTTGCTTGGGGCGACACGATTATAAAAAAAAATAATAATTTCATGCTGTTCTGATGAATTCTCCGCTATGGCACCTAGACTTTATAAATTTAAACGCAGTAGCCAGATTAGCAACAAGGTCTCATCAATTTACAATTGATTCCAATAAGTTCTGTACTAACATTTTTTCTCTCGCACTTCTCGAGTGGAAAACTCAGGTTTCATGATTTCCAGCCAGATTTGATCATCAAAAATCTAAACGCAATGTCAATCGTTATCTGCCGTCTTCTTGATTCCCGATCACGAGTCATGTGGACTCCCCAGAATTGTAGGGTTATTACAGTACTGCAGTCTTGGAAAAGATAGCCTGACAGAACCCAACCCTCTCCGTGCTGGTTTTGAAATCAGTTTTCCTTCTTCTAGACCGTTTGCTACCCAAGGCTATAGAACCCTGTCTATCCGAACCTAGTCTATCCTGCTATTTATCCATGACTAGGAAGAGAGGGGTTATTAGTACGTCAGTGAATATAATGAATTCGGCTGGAATTCGAACTCTGCTCTTCAATTCAGTCAAGTGCCATACGTGATACACGCTTGGGCGATCATGTCTCGAAAGAGACATGACTGACTGGGCAGAAGATTATCCTGCAGTAGGTTGCCATTGCTTTCTACGGTAGACTGGTTGCCAGCCAAGGCTATGGAAACCAAGCTGTCCTATTATTTAATCCAATAACTTGAGGGAAGAGACGGATTAATTCCTTTCCCGAAGGTATTCGTGCGTAAGTGAATGCAAGGAATTCAACTGGAATTCGAACTCGGCACCCCATTTGTCGTTCTGTGTCGATATCCACTGCACCACTAAGCACATTCGCGCAAAGGCTCTTGAATAGTGGTTTTATTGTCTGGCTTGGGGTGAAATGATGAAAAAATATACCACATATAATTCTGTCATCTTTTACATTGAGCAGCCATTCAGCGTTGTATTGAATGGATATAAACAATGAAAATGGCGTACCTAACGTAAGATGAATATATTGAACCTCGTTCATAGATCTGGCAAAGTTCATGGACCTGAGTTGACATGCGATCTTTTTTCAGATGAAGTATTGTTCTTGAATCTTATCTACACTATATATATCTGTCTTTTTCTCTTTCTCTCTCTTTCTCTCTTACACACGCTCTCTCTATCCATCTATAGATATGCTTCTATGTGTGCATCTTACTTACCTAAGCACTGACAATGCCTTTCTTTTTCATATTCAACACATTTTAACAAAAAAATTAAGAAAAAATAATTTACTTAATACATATATTCGTCTTATTCTGTCAATGTATCAAAAGTATTTTCATTTTTTAATAACTTTTATTGCAAAGGGTTTTTCACATACACATTTAAAGACAATCTATGACTCCGCAATATTATTATTATTATTATTATTATTATTATTTATAAGAATTTAACAAAAATATTTTCTTTTTTGATAGATGTTTATTCCTAAGGTTATTTCAGGTACACATTTCAAACAATCAGTGACTCCCCTATATATCATTACTATTATGTATTAGAATGTATCAAAAGTATTTTCATTTTTTTACAAACCTTTATTCTACTATTTATTTATGTTACAGAGGAGCATCCTGCCATCCCCG
Source organism: Ascarosepion bandense (assembly GCA_037127315.1). Taxonomy (NCBI): domain Eukaryota; kingdom Metazoa; phylum Mollusca; class Cephalopoda; order Sepiida; family Sepiidae; genus Ascarosepion; species Ascarosepion bandense. The sequence goes on along the minus strand of JBBBDQ010000181.1, from coordinate 1,644,229 downwards.
AGAATAGAATGCTCTACTTTATAAAAGACGGTAACAAGCGGTACGAAGAAAAAAAAAGCTCTTAGGCATTCGCCTGACTGCTCTATGACACTGTCAGCTCTCTGTCTTCGGGTAGAGGGCGCTCTCTGCTTCCGAGCAGAGACCACAAACCCAGTCGTGGTTCCGCCGAAGGGTAGAACCATGACTGGGGAAAAATAGACAGACATTTTTTTTGGCCCGGCTATATGGCCGGGAATACCCACTATAAAATGACCATGTGTCACATCTGGCCTTGCGTGGGAAGGCTAGTAAATACGGGAAAAAAGCTCTGAGGCATTCGCCTGACTGCTCTATGACACTGTCAGCTCTCTGCCTTCGAGTAGAGGGCGCTCTCTGCTTCCGAGCTGAGAGCACAAACCTAGTCGTGGTTCCGCCGAAGGGTAGAATCACGACTGGGGAAAAATAGACAGACATTTTTTGGCCCGGCTATATGGCCGGGAATACCCACTATATAATGACTATGTATCACATCTGGCCTTGCGTGGGAAGGCTAGTAAATACAAAATCTCTTAGGCATTCGCCTGACTGCTCTGTGATTGTCAGCTTTCTGCCTTCGGGTGGAGGGCGCTCTCTGCTTCCGAGCAGAGAGCACAAACCCAGTCGTGGTTCCGCCGAAGGGTAGAATCACGACTGGGGAAAAATAGACAGACATTTTTTGGCCCGGCTATATGGCTGGGAATACCCACTATAAAATGATCATGTGTCACATCTGGCCTTGCGTGGGAAGGCTAGTAAATACAGAAAAGGTCTTTGGCGAAGGCATTCACAATTTGATAGTCGATTCCGCTCCAACCCGGGGCTTGCCTATATGTGTATTATTGTTAATTGTACCTTAGTACAATAAATCTGTATTTCTTATTCCTGGTGAGGAGTTCCATTCTTCAACTGCTCATTTTACACTGTATTCCTTTTCGGTATATATCAATTTCTTTTTCACATGTATATTATCATGACTATATTGTTGACTGCAAGTCTAGGGTTAGCCTTTATGTACTCTACGTATCCGCATAAACTGTTTTTTACTATGTAACTCTCTATCTGGAGTGGCTCTTGGACTTGTACAATGTGTAAGTTATTGTCTACATGCGCCTTCTGAATTATATAAACACAAAAAATAAAACTCATTCACATACAGAAACATACACACGAACACAAACACAGAAATACACACATAAGCATACACACGCACACAAACACAGAAATACACACATAAGCATACACACGCACACAAACACAGAAATACACACATAAACATTCACACGAACACAAACACAGAACTACACACATAAACCTACACACGCACACAAACACAGAACTACACACGCACACAAACACATAAACATACACACGCACACACAGAAATACACACATAAACATACGCACGCACACAAACACAGAAATAGATACATAAACATACAAAACTTACATATCCGCAACAGCATAAACAAACGTACAAGACACTCATAGAGAAAAATGCCATGTGTGATGCACGCTTGAGCGATCATGTCTCGAAGGAGACATGACTGACTGAACAGAACATTATCCCGCAGTAGGTTGCCATTACTTTCTGCAGTAGACTGGTTGCCAGTCAAGGCTATAGAACCCAATCTGTCCTGTTATTTAACCCATAACTAGAGAGAAGAGACAGGTTAATACCTTTCCCAAAGGTATTTGTGCGTAAGCGAATGCAAGGAATTCAAATGGAATTCGAACTCGGCTCTCCGATTTCTCATTCTAAGCTGATATCCACTACATCACAACACACATACAAAAACACATTCGTACAGAGAAACAAAGAAGGCACACACGCATAAAAATATTATACACACACACAAACGCACATGCCTACACAGAAACGCAAAATACGTCGAAGCAAAAAACACAGAAACACAAAAATGCAGAAACACACAAATAAAATATAGACACATGCATGCAAACACGCGCACATACACTGAAACACAAAACCAACAAAGCACACACATACAAGAACACACACATGCACTGTAACAAAGCATTTAAACAGGTGAAACACACACACACACACACACACACACACACACACACACACACACACACACACACACACACACGTATACACTACCAATCATAATTATTAGGCCACCCCAGTTTTTCTTTTTAATTATGTATTTCATACTATTTTTAGTGTTTATTACCAAGTGGATAATTCTAAATGAAAATAGAATTATTCTTTTGTTATTATTACTTTGCAAAATTTTACAAGGCAGCTAGGAAGCCTTTGCTTCGGCCAGCCAATAAGAAGAAGAGACTAACATGGGGAAGAGAGCACAAAAACTGGACGCCAGAATAATTAATAATTAATTTGATGCACATGTTATTGCGAGGTATTAACAAATGAAACATTCTATTTTCATTTACAATTATCCACTTAGCAATAAATACAAAAAATATTATGAAATACTTCCTTTTCTTTAAAAAAAATGGGGTGGCCTAATGATTATGGCCGATAGTATATATATATATATATATTATAAAGGATTTTCGATTATTGCCATGGATAATACATATTTCACCGCTTTGATGTTGTTAACGCGGCTCGTCAGATCCAAAATAATATGCATTATCCATGGTAATAATCGAAAATTCTTTATAATATATTACTCTGTTAAAATAAATAAATGAATTTAACATTGAGTTCTCTCGAATTCGTCTCTTTTGGAATTTACCCGGATTACATACCAAGTGTACTATGTTATATATATATATATATATATATATATATATACATATATGCAGTGACTAAACTATCGCCCGGTTTGACACTCCACCCACGTCTATTGAACAGGTGTAGAGGCTCATCCCTTGTTTCCTTGTTTAGGGTGTGGTTTCCGGCTTTCTCATTTCCAATCTTTTCACTCTTATGTAGCCCCCTGCACATCAGTGGCGTTACCGCCTTGCTCGGGGTGATATGATTAAAAAAAAGTACACCCACCGACAAAACAGTCACATGCAAATACACACATATTCACAGACACACAAGAGTACAGAAACACAGGAATGCAATATACATACTTAAAACACACATGCGAACATGCATATATACAAATACAGTACATCCACTCACAAAACAGACACAGAAATGGAAAAAGATGGACACATATAATTACCAAACACATGTAATGAAACGCAAACACACACATACACACAAACTTACACATGCACACCTTTACCTTCCCCTATGTAGCCCCATGCGCAATAGTGGCAGTGGAATGCCTTGCTTGGGGTGAGATGATTAAAAAAAAAAAATTTTGAACATAGAGTTCTTATAAGAACAAAGACAGACAGTGAAATCGAACCAAGATTCTTGTCCAGACATCACTAAATGCACAAGAAGAAATTTTCCCAATTCATTTTACTTGTTTGATTATTTAGCCATTTACAATTGTCTATTCATTTCTTTTTTATTTTCTGTTCTTCATTCGTTCGGTTTTAAATTTTTTATCAAAGCCTCTGTTCCCCCAACCTTATTAACAGCAAATACATCTATCTTGTTTTAAATAAGAGATAATGAAAAAAAAAAAAGGCTTTATTCATTTGCATTTCTAATACCCTTTTCAGACATTTGCAAATCTGCTTTCCAAACTTTGAGCTATTTTTTTATTTAAAAAAAATATTTTCTTTATTCTACTTTTGTTTGTTATACCTCATAACCCAAATTAGAAAGACTACTTTTTCATTCTCATTTAAATCTTTGTAGTTATCTCCCCTGTTTCATTTTTTCTTGTAGAAATGAAGTAGAAAACGGTAGGTAACTAGTTTGGAAATTGCAAGTTGATGCAATTATCTGCTCAGAGATAAAAGAACTCTTGTACTTGAGACAAAACGATCATTTAGACTTTGATTTATCTTTTCAGTTCAAGTAGAATCGACGGATTACAATGACCCAAACATTAAAGTCAGGAAACTAGAGTGATAAACGAGTTTTGAAGCCAATCAATTATTTCAGGGTATTTCATAAAGATTATCGTTTCTAATGCACCTTTTTGTTATCATATAATGCTTCCGTACTTGAGAAAGTTTTAACTGCTAGGAAAACTTTATTTATTCGGGTAAAATATTAAAATAATCCAGAACTTATAGTGGGAGAACCCTGCCTGCATATAGATAAAATTGATTGCACAAAATTAGAAAAGGACGTAGACTAAACTATCACCCGGTTCACACTCCACCCACGTCTATTGAACAGGTGTAGAGGCTCATCCCTTGTTCCCTATTTAGGATGTGGTTTCTCTCTTCTAATCTTTTCACTCTTACGTAGCCCCCGGCACATCAGTGGCGTTACCGTCTTGCTCGGGGTGATATGATTAAAAAAAAAAAGACAACGACGTTTCTTTTCGGATGATATCTTTTACAGCGAGGCAATCCTAAGAGAACTAGACGTCATACTAAGATTTATTATCGGTAGACACGATTTTAACAATCTAAGCGTTTTCGGCTCAAGAAAACGCCTTGCTGATGGTAGAAACAAAAGAAGCTCTAGGAACTCATAGACAATGTATTAAAACAAAACAAGAAAAAAAGGACTAACCATCAATTGAAAGAAGACAGAAAAAACAGGTCAAGATGTCAAAATCAAGTAAGTACAGAAATTAAAATATCAGAGGAGGAAAAATGTGAAATCAAAATCGGATGGCGTATTAGAATAGTAAAAGATGCCTTCCAAAAACTAAGGTATTAAGAAACAAGAAAAAACAAAGAAAACTACAATACTCAAGAATTTTAAAAAACTAGCAAACCGCATTTTATACCCCGTAAAATACTACTATTTTTCAACCAGAAATAAAAGCTATTGAATAGTTATTTTCAGACTTTGAACTTTTGTTCATTCCACTCACACTGCAAAGAACAAGCACACGCGCAACCGGGAAAAATTACTACTGAAAAATGAACGGAATGAAGGTGACTTACCTTAGTGGATACGGTGAGGAGTGTTTTTGCTGTAGTTTCTAGGATGATTTCGTTTAGCGGCATATCAACATCTTTATGGATTATTTAATTACAGAAACCAAAGTGAATCAAAACTAAAACTAAAAATTTACAATTGAAGCTGACATTTTGAACGTTCGAATGACTGAAATTTTCTTATCATAATTCAGCAGTAGTTTGCATTTGAACACCTTCTTCCAATAAACCACAACTTTACGGAACCAACTCCCAAGAGGATACTTTCTCGACCACTACATCTGTAGTTGAAAACATACTGTTACGTTCAAAATATATTTAGTTGAAGCCATGAAATTGTGTTCAATTTTTTTAGATTTTGGCATTAAATAACCCATAAAGATGTTGATATGCCACTAAACAAAATCACTCAACCAACAGTTCCAGTTGGGTTCGTTATATTCACTTATACGCAAATACCCTTGGGAAAGGCATGAATCCACCTCTTCTACCTTAACTTTGACTTTATCACTAAAACCATAATTATCTCCAAAAACTAAAAGCAAAATAATATTGCTTACAAAATATTTAGATTTCGGCATTAAATAACTCATAGAGGTTGGTATGCCGCTAAAGAAAATCAATACGAACACATTTAGACTAGTATGGAATTGTGCCAACCTCGTTACGAGACCAATTTGTCCTGAGCATGAATATGATACGTACTTCCAGCTGCAAAAAGCATTTAAAAGCCTTGCAAAGAAACCAAACTTTAATAGCATCAATTATGAAGACAGCCAAAAATCGACCAGCCGTATTTGGAAATTAAAATTAAAAATATGTCTGCTTGCAGTAACTTTTATACCCTTCTACAAAAGCACTTTCAGACCTTTTGTTATAGGAGTATAAGAAAAATTCTTAGAAAATAGCTAACAGTATAACCAAAAGCGCTCGGAATCAACAAACTTTGGAGATTTTTTTTTACGTTCATTAAGTATAGAAAAGGATATGCTTTATTGCCTACAAGAAAAACAATAAAAAAAGAAACACAATTACCTTGTCACTCTTGTTCCACTCAAAGTCAGACTTCGTCAAACTTCAAGCGGGGAGAAACACAGACGAGCCTGTGCGAAAGGACAGAGTCTCGTTTGGGGAAAAGTATATCAGATCTGATCCCACTTATGCTGGGTCTATGTAGAATTTAGCTGTGCTTGGAATGCCCAACGCATTACATCCCGCCTTTTTTTTGTAAGAAGGACTCGAGTAAATACCCAGATTTGTTAAAGAAAACATTTTTGTATACTAATTTTTACTCAATACATGGCCCAAGAACAACTCAAGGTAGAATATTACTGTAAGGTGTCGTATGAGCGTATGAAAAGACAAGAAGTGAAGTTTACGAGGATATGTCGGAAAGATAACGGTTCACCAGAGGCCTGAAGTGGTCATGATTTTAATAATTAGTAAAACAGCTTACCAGGAGTCTGTTCCGCAAAACAGCAGTCCTTAAGAAGATGTTGCCCGGGTGGAACTTAGCTTCTTTTTAATGGAAAATTAAGGGAATTGATTCATCTTTTTGTACATAGCTTGGTCTCAACGGTAAAGTGTAAGACTGATAGGGCTAAGGAAGATAGCTGGCTAAAAAACAGGTCAGGGGAATAGTGGCAGAGCAGCAAGAAGTTTGTGGCGTTTCGCCTATGGGAAACGGGCAAGTGGTTCTTGTAAAGATTGTGTTAGAGGGGGGAGTCAGATACTTACTGGAACAATACAATGAACCGTGTGGAACCCGCTCCTTTACTAAAGGTATACGAGGAGTGGTTCGTCTCAATGCACGCAGAATGGCGAGTTTTATTCGGGGGATTAGAATTAAGGGAATTAATGAGATCCGAAGGCGTAGTGGCATAACCAAGGTTGCATTCCAAAACCCGACTAGAGTATTGAAAGACAGAAAATTTTCGTTGGAAAACAAAGAAAAAGTACAGGAGTGTTATGTGATATATGTTCTTCTATATAGCAGCAAATACTGGACACTTTCCTCAAAGATTAAAGAAAGACTCGAAGCAACAGATATGCGGTTCTACAGAAGGATGTTGAGGATAACATGAAACCGAACATGTGAGCAACGATGAGATTTTTGAAAGAATGGAAACAAAACGGAAACTTATACTTAGCATCAGGAAGAGACAGCTCAAGTTTCTGGGTCACGTAACGAGGAAGAAGGGCTCGAAGAATCTGATACTCACAGCGCCGAAAAAGAGAAAGAGAGACAGGGGAAAACAGCGTGTGACACACTTGATGGGCTTAAACAAAAAGATATCAGAGCAGGCTTTGGAAGAAATAAATAGAAATAGTAGGACAAAATATATTGAAAGTTACAAGGTAGAGGAAGATAAGAGGGCCATGAATCGCTTACACTCCGAAGGGTCACCACCCATAAAAGAAAGACGATCGTTTGAACATTTGGAAATCTCAACAGAGAAGCTTGTGTCGTTTTCACCTGTGAAGAAAGAAGTTGTCGGGCGGAAAATGATCGCTGAACTCAGCAAATGAAATTTTTAGTCATCGTCAAGATAAGTGAATGGAAACTAATTTTTTTAATTACAGTGTCACAATTTAGACTTACCAAGCTTAGTAAAGTTGTCAACGCTCTTCCTTTGATCGACATCTGAATAATTTTTTGATGGTTTTGAACAAGAGTGGACAAAATGCATTATTCTTTTTGGTTTTGTATGTGACAGAATAAAAAAAGACGACTCTTCTACTCTAACAGTTTCTTTTCTCGCACTGTGGAACTCCATTCCATTACTTGCTTTCGTGGTAGTTACAATCTTCAAAAAAATTAAATCAGGTGGGATCCTGATGCCAATCTAGTATCACGTGTAAATTTGTGGTCGGGCCACGAGGGAGAGATGCTCGCCGAAGCAGTTGCCATGAAAATATTTGTAGAAAAGACAGAGGGAAGACACATCACGTCAGTGAGAAATTGACTGAAGTTGGAATGCCAAGTCACGATCGATTACATTGCAGATCCTCCTTTAGTTTTGTCGAGGACCTCGAAATAAATAGCAAAAGCACCCGATCAGATATGAGATTAGTTTTGGGTATTTAGATTTTTGGAGGTGCACTCATATAACGTTGTACCATCTGTGTAGATATTCACTAACGATTTGAAGGATAAACTACATCCGGCAGCAAGGCCTCTGATCGGCAGGGTTTGAGGAACTGATCTCTAATCAGGTTTTCAGCAGATCTCTTATCTGACCTGGCACTAACAGCTCTATGAGAAAAAAAAAGTCAAAAGACCAAACTATCTTTCATCATCAGGGTTCAGTCATGATGAATGGTTGCACGATGAACGAGACTCCATACGCCTATTGGGACTCAAGTTCACCCCAAACCTAAAGATGAAGTCATATATACACTCCATCGCTAAAGATTCTGGAAAAATGGTTGGTTTCTTATACCGGTCGGAACCACTTCCCCGAGCACTACAATCTTAACCTCTCCAAATCTAGGGTCAATCATTATCTAACCTATCATCATAAGCTGCACTTATTTTTTTCTTACGTCCATAAACAACTTAATTCCGTAATCCTCTACCTTGAGTGGTACTTAGACCTTGTAATGGGTGAAAAAACAAAAATAATCTAACCGTTGTGTAAAATTACGCACCCTATATACCGGTCAAAATTCCAATATTTTTCTAATCAAATTCACACCAAGCAAGGCTGAAAGCCACTAAGACACACTGGGTGTGATATAAACGAGGAATCAGAAACATTACTAAGGAGAGAGAACAAATAAAAAATAATGTAACTAAACGATTTGCTTCGGTGGAAATTGATAATGATGTAGTCAAGCAAGCCACTAGAAATATGTAGTAAGATTGTTCTGCTCTGGGATACTCAGTAAGTTAGGCCTTGTGCAATGCTAAACAAAACATAATAAATACCTTGGTTGCTCACTATGTGGTTAAACGTCTTCGAATGATGATTAAATTGAATTGTTCGAGTCAGCAATGATGATGTTTTTCAGCTGCAATATAAGTGAATGTATCACAAATTAGTGATCGCAACTCTTGATTTGGCTTATTTTGTTTTACGGCATATTTTGTTTTACGGCATATTTTGTTTTACGGCATATTTTGTTTTACGGCATATAAATCTCACTGGGTTATTTAATGACCACAATATAAGTTCGTATGATTAGAATACATATTCTTTGGAAGAAATCAGTTTGTAAATCAGGTTTCATTGACTTATTTTTGCAAAAAGGGTTTTTGTCAAGAATCAAATGTGTTGCTGGTAATATTTTCTTTCTTTTTATTTAAAAATATTACTGGTAATAAATATTCAATTTATTGCTGGTAACTTTTACTATAAAAATCTATATTTATACTTACATAATGTTTTGGCCCCAGTTTAGGGGGGTTGATTATTTGCCCATAGCTGGGATCCTAACAGGTGCTACCACTCCAGGTCAGGGTGGATTTGGGAACAGCTGCAATTAAGAAGTGTTGCAATACCTCCCGATAAGAGGCCTTTGCTACCGGATGTAGTTTATCATCATACCCAGGAAGCCGATGTAGTTTCTCGTAAAACCCAGAAAACCCAGGACGAACAACTGTTGAATTTAACACTCAAAACGCATTGAAAGATGAGGGGGCAAAGGGAAAGGAGTTAATATAGACGGATTTCGGGGGCACAGAAAAAGGATTGGGGATAGTAAGAGAACAGACCTTGTTTATTGCGAAAAAAGATAGGAAGTTGTGCGGGGCCATAATCGTTTATGTCTTTAAGAGAAATGGCATAAAGGAGAGGAAGCAATAATTGCATTACGATTTTGTGATTCACTGCGCTGCAGCATAATCGTGGCCTTGTACCAAACAAAGCTTTTGATATCTCTCCACTGGAGAAATTGATAACAATCTAGTGTAGCAATCTTTTATTACAGCTGAGTTTATTCCTTACAAGTGCTTCCATTGCTTTTGGCCTTATGCCATACTAAGATAATGTTTATCACGTCCTGACTCGCGTAGCCTAACAAGGTCATAGGGGCACAACATACACTGTAGCCATAGAAGCAGTGTTGTATCTAGGACAAGATATCCTGACGGAGCCCATTTCTCTTCAGGCTGGTTTTGAATTCAGGGTGTTCCTCTTTCGAGATTTGTAGTGACACCAAGGCAAAAGAGTGCAGTTAATTATGCTATTTAATCCATATCTGGGGGAGAGAAAAAAAGATGAAATAGATTCACGCTTTTCTTAAATTTACTTGTGCGAAACTGAACGTAACGAAATTGACCGGAATACGAACTCCGCTTGCCGATTTGTTTCTGATTCACAAACCGCGAGATGTGAAGATGCATTGGAATGGTCAAGCACGCACTTCAAAAACTAAGCAGAGTATTTGGAGACAGGAAAACCTTCTGTCGAAACAAAAGAGTACTGTAATGTTATGTGCCATCTGTCCTCCTATATGGTAGTGAATACTGGATCATCTTCTCAAAGATGAAGAAGAGACTTGAAGCAGCAGAAATGCTCTACAGAAAGATAGTGAGGATACCATGGACTGAACATATGAGCAACAAGATTTTGGAGAGGATGCAAACGAAAAGGAAACTATACTTCGCATCAGAAAGAGACAGCTGAGGTTTCTTGGCCAAGTGATGAGGAAGGAAGGCTTGGAGAATCTAATACTCACAGAACGAATAGCTGATTTACTAAGTGCCGCTTAGATTTTTTTTAATTGTATCACCCCAAGCAAGGCGGTAATGCCACTGATGTGCAGGGGGCTACATAAGTGTAAAAAGATTAATTAGAAGAGAGTGAAGAGGAAGACGAACCAGTTAGAAAGGAGCAATAGAAGGATGGGAATACAGGTGTGATGACAGTTTCAAAGGTGGAGAGAAAGGAAAAGATTAACGGGGTGGGGAAAGAACTAGTCAAGTGGTTAATAGATGAGTATTGACATTGCGTTTAAATTCCTGGAGGTTGTAGCCGTCAGGAAAGCAAGAATATGGGAAGCGAGTTCCACAGGTGGGAAGTGCAAGAGAAGAAGCTGCAGGAGTAGAATTGTCGTCTGCATTTGGTTATTCTAACTGTGAATGGGTGGGACCCAGTTGCCAGTCTGGTTGCACGAGTAAACACCTGTTGAGGAGGCACCAGTGACTTAAGTTCGTTCGAGCAGAAGCCATGAAAGTATTTATAGAACAGACAAAGGGAGGCTACATTTCGTCATTGGGGAAGTGGCTGTAGTCGAGTCGCCAAGTCGATACCTATCACATTACTGATTCTCCTTTGGAGCCTGTCGAGAACACTGAGATGAACAGCAGGGGTGCCTGACCATATATGGCAGCAGTATTCCATGCATAGACGAATGGTTGATTTGTATATATGCAGGATGGATTCAGGCGGAAAAAACATCCTGGATCGACATAGTGACCCAACCTTCTTGGTAGTGGATTTAGCTATTGATTCAATGTAGTGGTTCCATTTGAGATCAGAAGAGAGGGCAAGGCCGAGGAGGCGCAGTGTATTGCTCTCAGGGAGGCTCGCTTGATGTGGCTGAAAGTATGGGGTACCCAGTGAGGATCAAACTTACTACTCAGTTGTAATAGATTCAAGTCTGGTCGGGTGCCCCTTCTATTCTCGTCGGGGTTCTTGACAAAATACAGCGAAGAATTTGTAATGTGATTGATACCGACTTGGCTGACCGCCTGCAGTGTCTCTCACCGGCGTGACGTGGCTTCCCTGTGCCTCTTCTATAAATACTTTCATGGCTTCTGCTCTGACGAACTTAAATCACTGGTGCCTCCTAGATGTGAATTTGCACGAGATACTAGATTGGCAACTAGGTCCCACCCTTTTACAGTGAAACCGATGAAATGTAACCGCAATTTCTACTCCAACGGCTTCTTTCCTCGCACTTCCCGCCTGTGGAATTCCCTACTGCATGCTTGCTTCCCCGACGGCTACAACCTCCAGGAGTTTAGATGTAAGGTCAATAGACACCTCCTAACACACTAAGTCACACCCACTCTCTCCAACTCTCTCCCTATGTACATCCTAAGTCGTCTATCACTCTCCCTCTGACATTTCCTATACCCAATCCCTCTATGTAACCCCCTGCGCTATAGTGGCAGTGGAATGCCTTGCTTGGGGTGACACGATTAAAAAAAAAAAAAAAAAGACAAGCTTGCTAACCATTACATCACGTCGGGGTGCCTCTCACGGAAAGGATAGAAGGGAAAGAGAATTCGGGGAAATCAACGCGAGGTATACTTGATTGCCTTGAGTAAGTGGATAGTGGAGAGATACCAAGAGGAAAAATGTTAAGAGCGACAAGGGATGGAAGCAAGTAGAAGTCCTTGATCGCCTACGTCCTGAAAGGACACGGCACATAAAGAAAAACCACATTACCGATAACTTCTTTTTTATATGCAAATAAATTCAGTGGATTACAAAAAGAGTAATTTTTTTCTTGTTTCTGTGAGTGTAAACATAATATCACCTCTTCCCGCCAAAAAAAAAAAAAAAAAAAAAAAAAGGAAAGAAAATATGTTCTTAACTGACAGGACATTTTAATCTGCTTAAATCAATGTGCCTCCACCCTAACGAAACGGAACCAGATTGTATAGGATTTGCAGGCATGCGATTATTGGTTTAGTCGACTTTTTTTTATCGTTGTTCTTTTGTTTGTCTTTTTTTATCATAACTATCATTTATAGCAATTCTTTTTTTGTTATCATTCATCTTTACAAAAACAAAAAATAAATAAAATATAATAAAATAAATGGAGACAGTAACATGAAATATAAAAGAATGTCTAAGGCCGTAGATTAATTTCAAACAACTGAGGTACAAAAAAAAGGCAATTATGTTGGCGTATTTCACATTTTCTTCCTATAACAAAATTTGTAAAGATTAAGAATTACTCCGCTGTGCTGGGGGATGAATTATTATGACCAAGTATTATAATTGAAGCTGTTGGGAGGCTTCTAATAACTGTGTCCTTGGTATGACGGTAAACTGCATCTGGCAGCAAAATCTCTGATTGAGAGATTGTGAGAAGCATGGAACCACCTCTTAATTTCTGTTGTTTCCAGGTCCACCCTGACCCGGAGTGGTAGCATCTGTTTGGGTCCCAACTATGGGCAAATAGTTAACCCCCAAACTGAAGTCAAACACTATTAAAGTATAAAAATAGACCTTTATAGAAATATATACATAAAGATAGACTTTTCTAAAAGAAAATGCATTTTTGAAGGGAAAAAATTAACATAACATATTTTTAAGGAAAAAATTATTACCAGCAATACATTTTTGAATGCAAAACTAGAAGACATGTTCAGTTTTCTAAAATAAAAAATGTTTCATCAAAATCTAACTAAATCATCCTTCTTACTATAGCTAAACATAACAAAAAATACTTTAAATCCCCACCTTTATGGCATTAAATAACCAACAGAGGTTAATATGCCGTTAAGCAAAACTCAAAACTAATAACTGAATTCTATAATCGTAGGTTTTGAGGCGCTCTAATAATTCAACCTTGCATTCAATGGGACTTGTGGGTGTTCTGATAACTGAACGTTACAACCAGAACGGTTGAGAATATTCTAATTATTGAATGCTACAATCGGTGGTGGTGGTGGTGGTGGGGTTTCTAATAGCTGAACGATATAATCTTAATCTCTTTAAATTTATCCCCGTAATCTTCACTTCCTATTTACTATTATGATTTTAATATCGAGCACCTCATTCAGTAACCTCTACCTTAATTACATCTCGAGGCTTGTCTACATTAGCAAAAATAGCATAAGAAAATGATTGCAATTAACAGGACTTAAAGCACTGAGTGGTTCAGGCTACTCTAAAGAATAGTGTACTGAAATGCTACGTGATATCAATCTACTTATATGTCATTGACAAAGAAGAGACGTAAACCAAAATAAATGTAGTTCTACAGAAGGATACTGAGGATACTGAGGATATCTGTCAGATATGTGAACAAAGGAAGTTTTCGAGAAAAGGGAAAATGAAACTTACACATAACATCAGGAAGAGACAGTTGAAATTTTTAGGGCGCATCATGAGTGAAAGGGGCTTGGAAAATGTGATACTCACAGGACAAATTGAACGCAACAGAAAAAGAAAAACAGCGTATAACCGACCTAGCGAGCCTCAGTAAATGAATGGCGGAACAAGGTTTAGGAGAAACAAAACACAAAATGAATTAAGATTCACGAAGGAAATGAAATTGTGGTGAGCCATGACCGCCTACGACCTGAAGGGACACAACAGATAAAGTAAACGAAAATATAAACGATTTTCTTTATTCTTAAGTGTTAATCTGTGTGCTAATCTTAATCCTAAGCTTAGACTTAGTCTAGATACCTCTACGAAATCGTTAAAAATCAGCATACTATGATAAGAGCATGCTCCAAACGAAATGAAAACATAGTTTTATCGTCAAAATAATTGTTATTATTAAAAGGGAAGATTAAAGTAGTTTTTAAATATTCAATTTTTTTTTTTACTTCTTTTTAGAAAATTTGAAGCTTTCATTAAAAATTTGATTTTTTTGCGTCAACGGATGTTCTAACTTTTAGCAAAGCAAATTCTAGCCTCTTTTTTTACAATGACAGAAACATTTATTTGGAAATTATTCTTACAAAAATCAAATAATTGTCGAATTTTAATGAAATTTTCAGAACTTATTAAAAAATGAATTAAGTTATTTTTTAAATTATCTTATTAGAAAATTTGGGTAAAGTTATTTTTTCTATGTGTTTCATCCCTTATTTTAATTTTAAGAAAACTTGAGAAATTCAAGGAGATGATTATTAATAATTATGTTAATTAAAAGCAGAATCCTTTGGAGAATTTAAATCACCGAAATCTTTTAAAAAATCCGACCCCATCTTACCGAAAATGTGTTTTGTATCAAAAGATAAAAAAAATGCAATAAAATTAAGACGTTAATTAATTAGAGAAACTTTTAATTGCTTTTAAAGACAATATTGTCAGAAGAAAAAAAATTAAATGAAAAATAAGTTTTTCTAAGATCTGTTTTCATTTTTTACAATTTTAAATTGAATAATTTATGTCTATATTTCTGAAATGAGGTAGTATTTTTAGTATTTACATTATTCGGACTATTGTCCTAATCTTTGTTGCCATTTGTGTGACGTTTCGGCCGTTGTACGCTCCGACCTTCTTCAGGTGCTAGGAATTTCGGACCGAACCCTTTATTACAATCATTGAAATATATGAACCCCTTTCCTTGCGTAGTAGTGTCTATTTTGGTAGTCATGAGTTATCTCCCTCGAACCCTGTAAGTTACTTGTTGTTACCTAAGGCTATATGTCCTGTTATTTACTTATAGCTGTAGGAGGAGAGATAGATTCATACAATTCATTACAGTATTTGCACGTAATTGAATGTAAGAAACAAGACCTGAATTCGAACTCAGCTCTCTGATACCTCAATTCGAGCTGCTATCCACCGTGTATCTATGATTTTCTTCATATTAATGTTAATCTTAGTCTTAATCTGAATTCTAAGCTTAGTGTTAATCTTAGTGAGATTGATTATATCCTTATTTCTAATTGTGGTTTTCACATTAACTTAAAGGGCAAAAGTCGAACCTGCACACACCCACACGAGAGAGATGCTGTATTAAGACCAGTGGAAATTATAATGCACTGTTTGAATATATATCTATCTAAACTTATTCATAAATAGAACTTTGTCTGTGTGTGTGTGTCCGTTACCTATAGACTCCGAAACAGCTGAACCGATTTTCTTGAACACTTACACAGTTGTATTATAAGCATCTGCGAGTGTTTTTAGCTAGATTTTGTGTCAAGGTACCCCCGATAAATATCAAAAATCGTTAATCGAAAAAATCGGGTTATAGAAGGAGTGGTCTGATTTTAATCAAATTTGATACACTCATAGACATAAGAAACGATATTCAGAAGTTTCAAGGTTGCAGTTCTTACAATAGTGCAGAAAATCGATAATATATATATATATATATATATATATATATATATATATATATATATAAGGCAAGATGTTTGTGTGTGTGTCTGTTTATCTGCCTGTATGTCTGTATTTTTTTCAGCCCTTTTATTTTAGTTTTTGCTTCGGATTTTGCTCTAAGTAGATATAATTGTATTTCTTAGTCTCAACCATGATACCATTTACTCAGAGGACTTATTTAGCCCTCAAAATCGATATCAGGAAATCAAAATTTGACTTACATCCATTCAATTTTCTTTCCGTCTACGGTTTCGCTTTAACTGGAAACAAATATTGCGTTTTAGTCTTTCGTGCCAACGTCCAAAGAGTCTGAGCTCCAGGACCATGGATTAGTTTTAAAGCTTTCATTACACCTGAGGAACAACGGGCTATACTGCTAGTATATATATATATATATATAAAACAGACTTTCCACTTCAAATAAGAGTATTCATTAAAAATAATAATGTTAAACAAATAAAAATTCACATTGTCGGTTAATGCCAGTTTCGTAAATTTCCGTATAATTTCGTAATATATATATATATATATATATATATATATATATATATATATATATGTGTGTGTGTGTGTGTGTGTGTGTGTGTGGAAATGAGTTATTCCCGAAACTACGTTTCAAACTTTCGGTATCTTCAGTCGCTTTATAATAACTGATTTTTCCGTTTTTCAAATGCACGAACAGGTTTTTTGGACACCCGACTGGAATTTTCAAACAACCGATAATTTTCAAAATTAGGGAAAAGTTGAATCATGATCTCGCAACACATTTATCCATGTTTGTATAATTCTAGTGCGTATTTATAGGTGTGATTACATCTGGACATAATTTCTGATCTTTCATTTAGTAATTTCTTTTTTTGGTCTGGGAACAAAATACTACTTAAATTTTCCTCCTGGCACAATCTACATACATCGCCACTGTTGTGTGGTTTGGCTATTTTCGCTATACTCCAAGTTATATCAGGGTCTTTTCCATTTTTCAATTTTAATTCCCACACATAGCTAGCCAGTTTGGTACAATTTTTGAGGTTTTCCAATTAAAAATGTAGATTTATGATTATTCCTGATTTTATTATTTTAGGATTTATGATTATTTATGATGGGAATATAATTATTTTTCTTTTCAGAAATCAAATTATATAGGAATTGTTAAAAATTCACCTGCAAAATCTAAACTGTAGAAAACCAGTGTCGTTTACGAATTCATATGTCCTTTGAGGAACTGTGTTTTTGAACAATCCAAATTTGTAAACGATTTCATCAGCCACACTACTACAAAATTGACAGAAGATTGTCATTGTACCTTTCAGATCACAGTTCAATACGGTCTCAATTAAACTCGGAAATCTACCAGGTCTTATCCGCGACTTACTTGTTGACAATGCATCCATAATAGCGTCTTCGACATGCAAAAAAAGATTAAAAATAATGGAAACATTGTTAATTAAAGAGAAAAACCCTACAAGTAATAATATCAATTATGAACGCAGCAACATTGTGCTTACCGTGTTCGGAATATAACATACACATGATTCTATCTACAGAACGTCTACACATATTCAGTTACACGTTAAACAAAAAACTGATAAAATTATAGCCGAAAGCACGAAAACACAAAACATTTGCACAATTTGTATTCAGGATTAGTCAATTGTACTTAGTATAAGTACATACTTAATATTTTTTTTCTCATATAACTGGGACGTTAGCATCCCTGTAGGGAAAAAAAATGTAAACCTACTCAATAAACCACCTTGGAAAAGGCAACGGGATACCGATCCACTATCTGCCCCCCCCCAACCCCACTAAATCATGGTTAATTACAAAGTGCCTACATCTATCAAAAATTTTCTCCAACAAAATGAAATCTCTACATGAACACTCACAAAATTAATGTAATTTGGAAAAGCTTGTCATTTTCGTAGATTTTTTAAAATTTTTTATCATACATCAAAAAAGAAAATATAATCTATAATTTTAAATATTAACTTCTCAAAGAACTTATCTATCTATCTATCTATCTATCTATCTATCTATCTATCTATCATCAGTTGAGTGCCATACGTGATACATGCTTTGGGCTATCGTGCCTCGAGGGTGACGTGGCTGACTAGGCGGGGGTTGTGCCGCGGTCGGTTGCCGTTGCTTTCTGTGGGGAACTGGTTGCCGGCCGGGGCTGTGGAGCCCGGTCTGTCCTGCCATTTGACTCCTTGCTGGACGGGGAAGAGATGTATTATATTATAAAGCAGTAATTAGGGGGAATCAGCCCTCTTATTCCGAATCGATGTCCCCTGCACCACAATGCACATCCTTATCTATACTTAGCAAAAAAACATCCTTACGTAAAATTTACATTAGACAAAATTATTTAAGAAATATAATATTCTCCTTTTGCCTTAACTTTTCTGTTCAACTCTGTGAGACATATAGAAGAAACAACATAAAATTGTCTGGAGCTAAATACTGTTTGTGGCAAATTTGAACAGGTGTAGAGGCTCATCCCTTGTTCCCTGTTTAGGATGTGGTTTCCGGCTTTCTTTTTTTTTCCAATCTTTTCACTGTTTTCTTTTTATTTATTTATTTATTTTTTTTCAATTGGAGTAGATAGACTAAACTATCGCCTGGTTCACACTCCACCCATGTCTATTGAACAGGTGTACAGGCTCATCCCTTGTTCCCTATTTAGGATGTAGTTTCCGGCTTTCTTTTTTTCTAATCTTTTCACTGTTTTCTTTTTCAATTTTTTTTCAATTGGAGTAGATAGACTAAACTATCGCCTGGTTCACACTCCACCCATGTCTGTTGATCAGGTGTAGAGGCTCCTCCCTTGTTCCCTGTTTAGGATGTGGTTTCCGGCTTTCTTTTTCCAATCTTTTTACTTTTATGCAGTCCCCTGCACATTAGTGGCTCGGGGTGATATGATTAAAAAAAAAATTCCTACATAATTTGAGTTTGAAGAGAAAAAAATATCACAGGAAAATTTATATAAAAGTTTAATTTTTTGCGCATAAGTGAATTTTGATTGAAAGCTGTATAAAAGAGTGATTGCTGCCCAAACATACAATTATATATATAGTCACACGCAGACATATCTGTGTTGGAGCTTACCAGCATGCTTAGACATAGGATTGTTTCAGGACAGGATTGAAACCCGACGGACTTGATATCAGTCGGCGATTATACCTCTGAGCTATGAGCGGTCGGTAGACGTAAGCCTACTTTTAGTGTGTTATATAATCAATGTATACACACGCGATTAGCCAAGAGTGTTCAAATTCATTACTGAATAAACGATGCGTATATATATATATATATATATATATATATATATATATACTAGCAGTATAGCCCGGCGTTGCTCGGATGTAATGAAATCTTTAAAACTAATCTATGGTCCTGGAGCTCAGACTCAGCCTAAAGAATATTGGTGTCAAGTTTTGGTGAGAATCAGATAAAAATTATGGATTTGTATCAAGGACATACAGACAGATAAATAGACACACACATAAACATCTTGCCTTTTATATATATATATATTATCGATTTTCTGCACTATCGTAAGAACTGCAACCTTGAAACTTCTGAATATAGTTTCTTATGTCTTTGTCTATGAGTGTATCAAATTTGATTAAAATCGGACCACTCCTTCTATAACTCGATTTTTTGCGATTATCGATTTTCGATATTTATCGGGGGTACCTCGACATAAAATCTAGCTAAGAACACTCGCAGACGCTTATAGTACAACTGTGTAAATTTTCAAGAAAATCGGTTCAGATGTTTCGGAATCTATAGGTAACGGACACACACACACAGAGACACACATACACAGACAAAGTTCCATTTATTAATAAGTTTATATATATATTCCGGTCGAATTCGTTAATTCACTTACGCACAAATGCCTTTGGAAAAGATTTTAATCTTCTTCTGCCTTCAACTATAGGTCAAATAGTAGGACAGTTTGGATTCTATAGCCGGATTGGCAACCGGTCTACCGCAGAAAGTAATAGCAAAAATCTTCTGCCTAGTCAGTCATGTCGGCCAGTCATGTCTCGAAAGAAACATGATAGCCCAAGCGGAAAATATTCCGGGAAAATATATGTACTGAATGGAACAAATATTGTCTGAAGAAATGAACTAATTTAGTTCATTGAAAAGAATTATAATTTATAACCACTTTAAATGATGTGTTGAGTTTTTCTTTTATAAAGATCATATTGCTCTGGATAACATCAACTGAGCTCTCTATACAGATCTAAGACTTAATATTTTATATCAAGAATATGTTGTTGGATTCTCCTCGCCATTTACGGACTTGACAGCATTACCTCTTCTTCCCTACCCCTTATCCCCCCTCTCTCTCTCTCTCTATATATATATATATATATATATATTTAAAAAGTGAAAGAACATTATTCAAGCATTTACTTTTATAATGAGTGCTCGATACAGACTAGAGCTTAATATTGTAATTTTGTTATTACAATGGTTTATAAAAGCATTTGTGGCGCAGTGGATATCGGCTCGGAACGGGAAATCGGAGAGCCGAGTTCGAATTCCAGTTGAATTACTTGCATTCATTTACGCGCAAATACCCTTGGGAAAGGTATTAATTCGTCTATCCCTTCCAGTTATCGGTTAAATAACAGGACAGGTTGGGTTCTATAGCCTTGGTCGGCAACCAGTCTACCGCAGAAAGCAATGGCAACCCACTGCGGGATAATCTTCTGCCCAGTCAGTCATGTCTGTTTCGTGTATCACGTATGGCACTTAACTGATTACACAAAACTTTTCATGTTTCAAAACAAAACTGTTTCTCTTTAAGTGATGTATTAAAATAACTAGTTGTTTTTACTACTATCTATGAGTAAAGGTGATCGAATGTTTAGGTCAGAATTAGGATTAACTAATTATGGTATACTTAGTTATATTGTATTAAGAACAAGAATTAAGTATTGCGTGGGTCATTTATTATATTTAAATAATTTTCATTTTTTTTTATTTATGTTAGAGAATAAGTTATAAATGAAACGTTGTAATTAATTAAATTTTAAAGAAAATTATTTTGTCTGAGTAAGGTACATAATGGTTCCACTCAATAATTAAAAAGGTAAATAATTTTTAACAGCAGGTTGGAATTTTTTAAAAAATTACTTCATGATATATCGCTACTTCCATAGAAAGTGCTCAGAAAAATTACGACTTTTGATTCCGCCATGTTTAATTTTCACTGCTAGGACCTGCCATACCGTTCACACAGCAGTAAACCATCCACTTGCCCTCCGTATTCCACCGACGAAAAGTTCCACTCGAACAGCTTTTTCCTGCGAACCATTGTTCTGTGGAACAGACTCCCAAGAGGATATTTCTCCGATCAAGTTTAATTCTGCAGTTTGCCGTTATCTACCACTCTTATCCATATAAACTACGCCTTAACGTAATACTCTACATCGAGTGGCTCCTTGCCCTTGTACAGTGGGGGGGGGGGGGGTCTTTAGTTTAAAAATGTAAATGTTACTGCGCTTTACACTTTTTGTGTTGAATTATTTTGTTCATTTCAAACGTCTCTTGCTTTCTTTTCCTCTCTAGGCAGACATTTTCCTTTTTTACTTTCACCCGTAAATTTCAAGGCGAGGGAACCTTAATGTTATTTTCTCTCTTCAAATTGCGTAGTGATTGTTAATCTTTGTATTTTATGGCTGGGGTTGACTCAGAGAAGACAAAACATGGGCCTGAATCAAAGATATACGTTCGGGTGCTGTAAATATTTATTGTCTCTGCCGCTTATTTTGATGGTCTTTGGGAAGCAACCAAATTTAGCAGGAGGTGAATCACATTCTAGCAATCGAACAAATATTGGCCTCGCAAATAAATAGATAAATCGCCGCCCGGGCCAGATTTTTCTACTTTTACTGAATCAAATGTCCCTGTGGTGATGTTGTTACTTTGTTCTCTTATTCGGACACAGACCCTGGGCGATTTGGTAGAAAAAGAAGATGGCGGATATTATATGGTTCAACCTAAAGCCAAATCACAAATCTGTTTATATTAATCAGGTCTCTGGGAAAGATTTCAAGAATAAATTTTCGTGGAGTAGATAGATATTTTCTTTGTAAACAGAAATTGTTTTAGCGAGCATTCGTCCTATTTTTTATATCGTATCCCGACTGTTACAAGTTTCATATAAAATAGATAAATCCATCTCTTACCAGGTTCACACTACTCCTCTTTCTTTTCAACAGCAGTAGACATTTATCCTTTTATACCTGTTTAGGATTGAATTTCCGGTTCCTCCAGAAGTCTTTTCATTTTCTTTCACTCCCAGTAACCTCTTGCGTCTTAGGGGTATTATCGTCTTTAAAAAGTTTTTTTCTCAACTTATAAGCTTCTTTATATAACTTATGTCGTAAAATGCACTGTTTAATTCAGGCAGTCAGTTCAGTGCCATACATGATACACGCTTGGGCGATCATGTCTCTTTCGCGATTTGACTGACTGGGCAGAAGATTTTCCCGCAGTAGCCATTATTTCCTGCAGTAGACTGGTTGCCAACCAAGGCTATAGAACCCAATCCGTTTTGCTATTTAACCCATAGCTGGAGGGAGAAGAGATAGATTAATACCTTTCCTTTTTTGCGCATAAGTGAATGCAACTAATTCAATGTGCTGTTTAATTACAGCTGTCAAAATTTTTAACTTGACAATAAAAATTAAATTCGTATACTGTAGTTGTTAAGATTTTTTTTGTAAGAAAAAATTCGTGAAATTTTATTTAAAATATTATTATAATTGTTTTTTTTTCTATTATTAATTCCTATAGTTAATCTTTTATTGGGCCTACACTGGTCTACGACGTTTTTCTTCTTTTATGTGCCATGTCCCTTCGGGACGTAGGCGATCATGGCCTTCCACGTCTCCCTATCTCTGGTAGCTCTTAGCACACTTTTTCCTGTTACCCCACCCAAACCCCGTTCTGTCTCCACCTGCTCAGGCTCTTTAAATATGCTATCCGCTACTTTCATCTGTCTCTCTTTCCCTCTATCTAACCTTTGAGTATCAGATTCTCCAAGCCTTCCTTCCTCATCACATGTCCCAAGAATTTCAGCTGTTTTTTCCTGATGCGCATCATTAATTTCCTTCTCGTTTCCATCCTTTCTAAAACCTCATCATTGCTCACATGCTCGATCCATGATATCCGCAGTATCCTTCTGTAGAACCACATTTCAGTTGCTCCAGGTTTTTCCTTCATCTTTGGTCATGTTATGCAGTATTCACTGCTATATTGAAGAACAGACATCACATTGAATTTTCCTGTCTCTTAATACTGTGCTCATCTTCTGGAATGTGTCCTTGGCCATGTCAATTCGCCTTCGGATCTCTGTGTCTCACTTTCCGTCTTCTGTGAGAACGCTTCCCAAGTACTTATAGCTAATCTTAGCTAATGTGGAGGCACTAGAAATAAAAATAATATGACAAATTGTATTATATGAATATTTCATTAAAATTATTTTCCTTGCCAGATTAATTATTATTCACACACACACACACACACACACACACACACACACACACACACACACACACACATATATATATATAATTATTATCTTAATAAACTAAATATTAATCAACTTTCCACTCAGTTTCTCATACATTTAATTAACCTTGAAAAATACCCTGTGAATGTGAACAAAACCTATAACTCATGTTACGAGTCTGACGAAGTGACTTTTGCATCTCAACAGCGAAATATAACACCTTTTGTCAGAAAAGCTTACCAGATATAGTTTGGATGCAAAATTTGAGGCCATCACAAGAAGTGGCCAACCAAATATGCTGCAATACATGTCCAACAAATCAATGGCCAACGAAGATAAAAAAAATCTGTCTTTTGCAGTGGCTATGATTTGGATGGAACCAACCGATCATGCCACTGGTTATTACTTCTGCATGGTACATTCAAATGCTAAGGGGCTGTCGATGGACAGTGTAATATCCACACGTTCCAATCAGCTTTACCTCCTTTTCTCCATAATGAAGACATACCATCCCTAGAAGTGCCAGAATCGTATGAAGTTGAGTCCTTTGATGAGAATGATTGTAAAACTTCAGAGCCAGAATCATCATCTGACGAAGATTGTTGTCCAAAATCCATCTCCTAATCACACCTCATAAGACAATGTTATCTAAAGAACTTATCCCGAGATTTGGAACTTCCTTAAGTTATGCTTCAGTTTACAGTGGTGGAACGATAGTGGGTTATCCGTTCTAATGAAGTGTAGTTTTGTGTTGAAACAGATTAACTGAATTTGGCCTTGTTAGTAGATAGCCCACTATAAGTTATAAAAGGGGTTATAAAACAAGAAAATCAAATTGAGTATAGAAACAACTTTTATATATACACAGATATTAAGTTTTTTTTTTTACAAATAAAGTAATGTCTTTAGGATGGGTTCAAAGAACGTTAAATGTTTATAGCAGTAAATGCCGAAAAGAGAGTTTGTACGTATGTATGTGGGAGTGTTTGTCAGTTAGGAATGTCTTTGATGTCTCCGCTCCGTTGATCGGGTAAGTAGCGCAGGAGACAGCAAAGAAGAAGATGAGAGAGAAAAGGAGGCGAGCATAGTATGATCGCTTGACGAGGTCAAGGGACGTGCTAATTATGCTCGTACTTTCTCAACTGGCGATGCTTGCTGTGTCGGCTTTTTATTTCGTCTTTGTGGGTACCAGCAACTCATTTGGGAATTCACACCCATATTTAATTCTGGGCTTCCCATTGGACGATAAATAAAATTCGCGTCGGCTCGCGAAAAGGAATTTGATATTTATTAATTTTTGGTTTTCTGCCGGAACATCTGCGTGGAGCCGGGTGCGCAAAGACCAGTTTTGGTCATTTGCTTTCTGGTCCTCAGAGGGCAAACATCCGGTCCCTCCCTTTATTCGGTATCACCACAGAACCTATTAGCAAGTGATTTACGGTTATCCAATTTTTTGTCATAATTATAAGGATTCAGTCTAATTCTACCTGATGAAAGTTGATTTTGTGTATCGCAAAGATATCAACGGTCCCTCGTTATTTAATTAACATCAGTTACAGTCCAGAGAAATGGAAGTTGTTCATTGATTCCTCGAAGAGATATCACAAAACTGTCTTGTTACACAATGGTGATGTTTTACCTTCAGTCCCGTTGCGCTTTCTTGGATTAACTTTCTTTGCTCGCCCGGTTCACACTCCACCCACGTCTATTGAACAGGTGAAGAGGCTCATCCCTTGTTCCCTGTTTAGGATGTGGTTTCCGGCTTCCTCTTTTCTAATCTTTTCACTCTTTTTTTCCTCTCAATTGGAGTAGATAGACTAAACTATCACCCGGTTCACACTCCACCCACGTCTATTGAACAGGTGAAGAGGCTCATCCTTTGTTTCCTGTTTAGGATTCCGCCTTTTTCTTTTCCAATCTTTTAGCTCTTACGTAGCCCCCTGCACATCAGTGGCGTTACCGCTTTGCTCGGGGTGATATGATAAAAGAAAAAAAAACACGTTCTCAGCTGACATGAAGTGGAAAAACTATATTGAATCCATTGCTAGGGAAACTGCTAGGCATTTTTTTTCTCCCCAGAATTTATCTTGCGTATCTATAAGTCTACCATTCATCCAGGCTTCGACTATTCCTGCCACATGTTCCTGTTGCATTTAAGCTATTCTTGATAAAATCTAAAGAATTCAAAACCCTATTAGTCCTTATTGGTCATTTCGACATCACTTTCTCACCACTATATTAGTGTTAATTTTGTTATGTATTGTTGGTAACTTTAGTATAAATGTCTATTGTTGATAATGTTACTATATAAAAATTATTACTTGTATATTTACTATAAAAATTTATTTTTATAATTTCATAACGTCCTCTTTTATTTACGGTTCACTATTTACCCATGCCTTGAAGAAAAACCGGTGCTACCGATTCGAGTGGACCTTGGATCGACAAAAATTAAAAGATAGTTCCACGCTCCAGAACATCTCCAATGAGAGACCTTGCTGCCGGATCAGTTTCGGGGAAGGATCATGTGTGGATTCGTTATCAAATCACGGGTTTCTCCTTTGGCAAGGCATAGCCCCCAGAACCCGCCCAGGCTTAGAATGTTGCTACCCCATATTGTCCGGTACTCCTGCTGTATGCCTATATCTCCTTAACAGAATTCAAAGAAGAATCTTCAATATTAGGGGCCCGATTCTGACATCTCAACTGCAGTCGCTTTCCCCACTGCCGTAAGTTTTCCCCCTTTTGCTTTTTGTTTAAATTCTTTCGTAGTAATTTTTCGGATGAGCTCTTTGCTTTTTGAATTTAAACACAGTCGAGATCTAATCAATTTACAGTTGAGCTGGTTAGATGTAACTGTAAATTATATGCTAATAGTTTCTTTTCTCGCATTTATCCGCTTGTGGAAGTCAGTTCCATACTTTACAGCCATCTTTAATCTTCAAAAATTAAAATGCAATATCAATCACTATCTGTTGTCTTTCTGGTAACACTTATTTTGTTTCCACTCCTTAGCAATGTTTCTGTTTCTAACTCTTTTACACCCAGTAACTCGTTGTGTCTCAGTGGAATTACTTTTGGGCGAAATCGATAAAAAAATATGTTTGATTGGAATTTTGACTTAATATTAGTATTAAAAAAACAAAATGGTTGACGTAACTATTCCAGTATTTATAAACATTTAGAGAAGAGTATCATTTAAGAAAAGATAAGACACAGTGTGACAATGTTCAACAATATTTCGACAGTCTGTCTGTCGTCCTTAAGTTCTGTTTAAAAAGAAAGAAAAGGATACTGAACTTGTAGAAGTAGACAGATGGTTAATGTCTATTGAATTGGCCTTGTGTCAAACATAACCAAACTTCCTATAACTTACAGGTTTTATCCAGAATTATCAGAAGGTTATCAGCAGGTGGATTTGTGGAAGAATAAAAGTATAGCTTTTGTATGTTTAAATAGAAATTCATGATTAGTAAAGAATAACGTAAATTGGTAGAAGCTGATGTTTAATGATAAACAGTATGAGGAAGTTAAGGGTATCAAGTGTTCGTAGTCGTAACTTGTGTGTGTATATGTATGAGTGTTATCTTTGGGTAGGAATGTCGTTGGAGTATTTGCTCAGTCTTCAAGGCTTTCGTTCTGATATCAAGTATAAAAAGAGACAGACGGGTGAACGATGAAGAGGAAGGAGGTGAGGTGTGTGTGTGTGTGTGTGAGATAGAGAGAGAGAGAGAGAAAGAGAGAGGCAATAATAGCGATCGCTTGATGTTTGTCAATGGAATGTCGACTTGGTCCGTCTTTTATTTCGTTTGTGGGACTTGAAAAGGTCATTTTGGAATTCACTCCCGGATGCGATTCTGGTCTTTCCTTTCGAGGATGAACAAACTTTGAGCCAGCTCGCGAAAAGGGTCCGTAAAAGTTTCTGATAATTTTGGCCGAAAACATTTCGCATCGAGGTGTGAAATTTCACGAGTTTTGTTTTGAATTCACTTTTGCGAATGTAAGGTTTTGTAAATTCGACTAAATTCGTTTATTTCTAACAAAATTAATAAGTCAGTGCTTAGCATTTGAATTTTAAATCTAGATTTAAATCTAGATTTTGTTTTGTTCACTACAAACTTATATGATATCTGTCCTCCTATATGGCAGCAAATGCTGGACGATCTCCACAAAGATGAAGAAGAAGCAACTGAAATGTGGTTCTACAGAAAGATGCTGAGGATGCCATGAACCGAACATGTGAGCAACGAAGATCTTTTGGATAGGATGCAAGCGAAAAGGAAACTTATACTTGATATCAGGAAGTGACAGCTGGGGTTTCTGAGGTACATAATGAGGAAGGAGGGCTTAGAAAGCCTACTTCTTAGAGGACGAAGAGAGGAAAAAATTTAGTTCACACTCCACCCACGTCTATTGAACAGGTGAAGATGCTCATCCCTTGTTTCCTGCTTAGGATGCGGTTTTCGGTTTTCTCTTTTCCAATCTTCTCACTCTTTTTTTTCAATTTGAGTAGATAGACTAAACTATCGCCCGGTTCACACTCCACCCATGTCTATTGAACAAGTGTAGAGGCTAATCCATTGTTCCCTGTTTAGGATGTGGTTTCGGCTTTCTTTTTCCAATCTTTTTACTTTTATGCAGCCCCCTGCACATTAGTGGCTCGGGGTGATATGATTAAAATAAAATATAATTGAATGTTTTTAATTATATACACGTTTTGATGTCTGTTGATTTTATCGGTTGTGAAAAAGCAATTCATTTTAATTCACTTAGGATCCAGTTTATTTTGTCGATTTATAATGTGTGAAAAGATAATCAACATTCGGTTTGAGGACATTCTTACCGAATCATTAAGAAATTATGTATAGACATTTATGAGATAAAAAATATTGACATTTTAAGGTGCAGCTTTGTGCTCTCGACATTTTGGATTCAACATTAATTTCGTCGAAGAAGTATATACCCGACGAGGAGTATATTAACATCTATCGATTTGGTGTGCACTGACTTGTGTGTGTGTGTGTGTGTTTTACAGAAACGAAAACAGATCGATCGACCTCTTACTACGACAGAGGGAAAGAAAAAAAGCTAGACTGTTGCGAAAAAGACGTCAAGTAAGGTTAGTGAGATTTTTTCGTTTTTTTTTTGTTTTTTTTTAATCATATCACCCCGAGCAAGGCGGTAACGCCACTGATGTGCAGGGGGCTACATAGGAGTTAAAAGATTGGAAAAGAGAAAACCGGAAACCGCATCCTAAACAGGAAACAAGGGATGAGCCTCTTCACCTGTTCAATAGATGTGGGTGGAGTGTGAACCGGGCGATAGTTTAGTCTATCTACTCTAATTGAAAAAAAAAAGAGTGAGAAGATTGGAAAAGAGAAAACCGGAAACCGCATCCTAAACAGGAAACAAGGGATGAGCCTCTTCACCTGTTCAATAGACGTGGGTGGAGTGTGAACCGGGCGATAGTTTAGTCTATTTACTTCAATTGAAAAAAAAAAAGTGAGAAAATTGGAAAAGAGAAAACCGGAAGCTGCATCCTAAACAGGAAACAAGGGATAAGCCTCTTCACCTGTTCAATAGACGTGGGTGAATTGTGAACCGGGCGATATGGTCTACCTGCGGATGTGTGTTGTGGTGCAGTGGATATCGACTCGGAGCGAGAAATCGGGAGAGCCGTGTTCGAATTCCAGTTAAATTCCTTGCATTCACTTACGCACAAACACCCTTGGGAAAGGTATTAATTCGCTCCTCCCCTCCAGTTATTGGCTAAATAACAGGACAGATTGGGTTCTATAGCCTCGGCTGGCAACCAGTCTACTGCAGAAATTAATGGTAACCTATTGCGAGATAATCTTTTGCCCAGTCACTCATGAGCAAGACATGATCGCTCAAGTGTGTATTACGTATGGCACTTAACTGACTGACGGTTCAGCCAAAAACTACTATAGAACGGCATACATTTTGCAGTTGAGTGTAGAGCTTGACTGTGGCGTTAAAGGGTATTGTTCTTTCGGGTCTGTTAAGGAGGGTGGTCAGCGCATGCGAGTGGATTAGGGGTAAACATGTAAAAAGAACTAAAATATCAAAAGAATTAAAGTTGAAAAAATGATAAGAATTTAAAAAAATAATTAAAATTTAAAAAAATAATTTAAAAAAATAATTAGAATTTAAAAAAATAATTAGAATTTAAAAAAATAATTTAAAAAAATAATAAGAATTTAAAAAAATAATTAGAATTTAAAAAAATAATTTAAAAAATAATAAGAATTTAAAAAAATAATTAGAATTTAAAAAAATAATTTAAAAAAATAATAAGAATTTAAAAAAATAATTAGAATTTAAAAAAATAATTTAAAAAATAATAAGAATTTAAAAAAATAATTAGAATTTAAAAAAATAATTTAAAAAAATAATAAGAATTCAAAAAAATAATTAGAATTTAAAAAAATAATTTAAAAAATAATAAGAATTTAAAAAAATAATTAGAATTTAAAAAAATAATTTAAAAAAATAATAAGAATTTAAAAAATAATTAGCATTTAAAAAAATAATTTAAAAAAATAATAAGAATTTAAAAAAAAGAAAGAAAAGGTGTTGAAAAAATGATTAAGAGTAGGTGGTGTTGAAGGAAAAAATAAATCGTTGTAAAACGTAAAAACATTTTTCAGATTCTTCCAGTCGTTACGTTCAGAACGCTCTTAGAACACTCTGCAACAGGTGTTTACTCGTGCAACCAGATTGGCAACTGGGTCCCACCCATTCACAGTTAGGTTAGCCAAATGCAGACGACAATTCTACTCCTTCTCTCACACTTTCCGCCTGTGGAACTCGCTTCCATATTCTTGCTTTCTTGATGGTTACAACCTCTAGGAATTTAAATGCAATGTCAATACTCATCTATTAACCTAGTTCTTTCACCACCCCGTATATCCTTTCCTTTCTCTCCACCTTTGCAACTGTCATCACACCTGTATTCCCATCCTTCTCTTGCTCCTTTCTAACTGGTTCGTCTTTCTCTTTACTCTCTTCTACTTAATCTTTTTTACTCTTATGTAGCTCCCTGCACATCAGTGGCATTATCGCCTTGCTCGGGGTGATACGATTAAAAAAAAAAGAAGAATCGCCTATTGAACTGATATCTGAGTCTAAACCCTTTTTTGCAGAATCTACTTTACTGAAATGGAGAGGGGTCTAATGTGCTCATACGCCGTTTATGCTGACAAAGAAGGGAGTACTGGATTGTTCTGTTCTTCAATATGGCAGCGAATGCTGAACAATCTGCTCAAAGAGGAAGGAGAGACTTGAAGCAACCGGAATGTGGTTCTACGGAAGGATTCTGGGAATACTATGGACCGTTGTGTGAGCAACGATGAAGTTTTGGAGAAGATGAAAACGAAAAGGAAACTAATACTTAACAGCAGAAAAAAGATAGCTGAAGTTCCTGGGAAGTGTAATAAGAAAGGATAGCTTAGAGAATCTGATACTCACATGTCGGATAAATGGGAAGTGAGACAGGAGAAAGCAACGCGTAACATACTTGTTGAGCTTGAGCAAATGGATGGCATAGTCGGATTGGGATGGGGTAATATGAGGAAGCGTATTAAGAGCCGCTAGAGATAGGGAGATAAGGACATATGAAAGAAGAATTTGCACTTTTGGGTTTAACCTCTCACAGTCTATGTTCAAGTTATTTTCTCCTATATTAAAGTAGTTAGTCCTTTCTTCTTGCTTTCTTTTATTATTTTTCTCTAAACTTTTCTTTTCTTTATTATTTTCTTTAAATTTTACTTCAGTTTTTAGGTCTCCCATCCTTTATAGAAGTGTTCACTTCTTTATCAACGCCATAACATTAGCCGCTAAATACAACTTTTAAAGAGAAGGAAAATCTATATATATGAAAATGGATATGTCCGTCTGTGTGGGCGTGTGTTTGTGCGTCTCTGTTCTAACAAACCCTACTCCCCCCAAACCCTTGATCCGATTTCAACCAAAATTGGGTCACTTGTCGATCAGGACAGGAGTCTTTGATGTACGCCAAAGTTTTTTGAACCGATCTAAAGAATACGGCAGAAATCACCGAAACGCTTAGAATTTACGAAGTTTTCTCCTCCAAGACGCCTTATACAAATTCAACGAAAATCGGGTAACTTGTAGATCAAGGTCCGAACCTTTGTTGTACACAAAATTTTTTCGAATCAATGTAGAGTGTAAAAAATCAACAAAAAACATAATTTCGGGTGGTCTTTTGCGCACTTTTAAGCATTTCTCCCAGACGCTTCACTCAAACTCAACCAAAATCGAGTCACTGGTAGATCAACTTCAATTGACACACGTGGTGTTGCAAAAACTAATGGAAAATGTTTTTTTCGATCGATTATTTCTTCGAAGCGATTACTTGTATTCCAACAAAAAATCGGTTCTTTTTTGTAACTTCTACCTTATCATATGCCATAATATTTTCATGTTTTCTACAAGGTACCAACTCCTCCGACGTTGCAGGGACAATGCATCCACTTCTTCTGCGTCACAACGTCATCTCATCACATTACAGGCTCCCGTAACGTCCGTCTCCGTTTTTCCAATCGTACATATATCATTTCCGTTGATTGGCAAAATTAACCAAGCATGAATCCCGTTTTACAAATACAAGAAAAACCAATACTTAGTTCGCATGTTTTTAACAAAGAATGGTTGTTAATTTTCAAAGACTCCAAAACTAAACTGAATCTATTAATCACCTGAGAGACCTGTCTTTGCCTTCCACTAGCATGGCTGATGCTGACCCCCACGAATCTATATGTCAAGACTATATTGCATCCATTGCTAAGTTAACTGCTATGTAATTGGTTCACTTAGGCGTGCGAGATAATTTGTTATCTCCATAACATATCTAAAAGTCTACTATTATTTCATATTTAGAATATTGTTGTCACATATAGTCCGGTGCTCTGAGTATTTATCTAGAGCTCCTTGATAAAAATCCACAGAAGAACCAACAATATTGTTGGTCTTAATTTGGCATCCTAGTTCCAGTTACTTTCTCATCTCTGTAAAATTGTCTCTCTGTTTTTTCTATAAATACTTTCATGGTAATTGTTCGGATAAGCTCTTCCCTATTTTACCTCGACATTTTGAATTTGTGGTGCAGTGGATATCGGCTCGGAACGAGAAATCGGGGAGAAAGGTGGCTTGATATTACATAGCTGTTCAGCACTCTTTTCTTTGCTTCTAATATTTTTTCTGTTTCTTAATACTTTCTTAAGCATTTAGAAGGCATCATTCACAATTTTAGTGCGCCATGTTTTTCGTCTTAGATTTTTGTTTCGTTAAATATCATAGGACTCCTGCGACTAACTGAACATTTATTTATACGTTGAAGATTCTTGAAAATGTTTTGAAACTGAAATTTCTTACCATCTTTTGTTGTTTCCTGCAGATTGTTGCTGGCTTTGCTTGACAGTAAAGGCGTTTACAGTACAAGGATATCGTTGCCAAGGACAAACGATAATAAATAAGGAGCAACTAAAAAAACAAGTGATGAACTTGATCTGTAGTGGTTACGATCTGAAGTGCATTTTTATATAGGCGAGAGATAGGCTCCAAAAGATACCTAATATTTTATTATTGGGTCGTGTTCCGATTGATTAGGAAGGTTCATGAGTTGTGCTTACTGCTACGTCTACATTGAGCGCCGTTAAGCTTCAACGTCTCTGTTTTTAGACTTGATGAAATTGGAAATTTGAAAAAGTATATTATTTATTTTTATGCATTTCCAAAGTTCTAACAGATTTATGATTGGCTAACGGAAGATGCAACCGCAAATTCTATGCAAACAGTTGCTTTTCTCGCACTTCTCGCTTGTGGAACACTCATCCAACATTTTTCTGCAACCACTAAAATGAAATGCCACTTACTATTTACAATAGATAGAAGGCAGAAAGGGGTCTCCGTGATTGTTAATAAAGAAATCAAAAATTGTCTAACATGACACAGTGACCATTTGGAAATGCTATCTTACGCAGTAAAGTCGATTTAATGTCACCTTGTGTTGATATCACCTTATGTAATTCTCGATTTTTTTGTTGTTGTTGAAAATTAATCTGCTGCAAGGTTCCCGGAAGTGATCCATGCTTCAGTGAATATAACTGGTCTTTCGCCCCAGGCTGACCGTAAGCACTGAAGCGACAATTTCCGGGTATCACGTGTTCAGTTGTTCAATTACTAACCCACATAATACTAGCAACGGACTTGGTTTATTCTCCAGATCATATTAGCATGTAACAAAGGGTTAACCTATGAGAAGGCCGCAAATATGATAAAGGGTGTTAAATCTTGCAACATAAACAGTATTCGAAACATGTCAAGTTGTGCATACTGAATTAGCTTGGTCCTAAGCCGATAAAAGGAACAAAAACAACATTGCGTGCAAGCATTGCATAAGATATTTGATATAGATTTTATGAGACAGACAATTACCAGTTATCTACCTTGATTCTACCCTTAAACTAAATTTCTGCATATTTTAATCATTTCACCCAAATAAAGACAATAAAACCACGAAGACACAATGGGTTACCGATTACAAAAGAATATGAGAAAAACGTACTATTAAGGCGAGAGAACAATAACAATAATCAAGAAGACTGAAGATAGCGATTGACATTGCATTATAATTTTTGAAGATCAAAGCAGACAGTGAAGCAGAGAGCCGGAAGAGAGTTCTAGAAGCGAGAAGTGCGAGAGAAGAAAATTCCACTAAGGAACTTGCGGTTACATCCAGCCAGCTTTACTCTACAAAGATGATACCTTGCCGCCCAATCAAGAACTGCGCTTAAATTCATAAAGTCTAGTTAAGACAGAGGAAAGTTCATCCGAACAATTATTATGAAAGTATTTATAGAAAAAGGTAGAGGGAAGCCACGTTATTTATTTTTGTTTTAATCATTTTACCCCAAGCAAGGCAGTTTTACTGCCACTGTTGCTCAGGGGGTTACATATGGGGGAAAGTGATGAGAAAGAGGGATGTGTTATAGGGGGTGTCAAGAAGAAGGATGATAATACTAGTGTGGTGGGGGTGTGATAGATGGAGAAAATAGCTTGAGAGAAAGGATGCGAGTTAGTGAGATAGGAGATGACTATTGACCTTTAAATTCTTGGAGATTGTAGCTGTCGGGGAAGCAAGTATACGAAAGAGATTTCCACAGGCAAAAAATGCGAGAAAAGAAGCTGTTAAAATAGAAATTGCAGTTACATTTTATCGGTTTCACTGTAAAAAGGTGGGACCTAGTTGCTAGTCTAGCAGCTCGAGTAAATTCATACATAGGGGGCACCAGTGAGTTAAGTTCATTGGAGCAGAAGCCGTGGAAGTATTTGTAGAAGAGACACAGGGACACCACATCACGCCGGTGAGGGAGCGACTGCAGCCGAGCTGGCAAGTCGGAATCGATCACATTACAGATTTTCCGTTGGATTTTGTCGAGAATCCCGAGGTGAATAACAGGGGCAGCCGACAAGATGTGGCAGTTGTATTCAGTACACGGTTGGATGGTAGATTTATATATGTACAGGATGGATTCGGGCAGGAAAAACTTCTTGAACCGACCTTCTTCGCAGCGGATTTAGCTATGGATTCGATATAGACATTCCAGTTGGGCTAAGGAGGCGCAGTGTTTTGCTTCCAGGGAGGCTAGCCTGATCCATACTAATTGAAGTTAGGAGCGGTTGTCTATGATGATTAACAGATAGCAGCTTCGTTTTGAAAGCATTAAAATATACGAACTATTTCTTACCCCAGTCCATGAAACTAAGGCCGAGATGCCAGACCAGGACCAATAAAATTACGGATTTTCTCAATATTTTTTAAATATATAGCAGGAGCGCAAGACCAGATATGACAGCAATATTTAAACCAAGGACGAATAGCAGACTTATGGCCATTTAAGGTAGAAATGGATAGAATGTAGTATTTCCACGTCGTCAGCCGAAAATATTAACCCGAGAAGGCGCAACGACTCACACTCTTAGAGGTTAACACAAGCAATGCTGATGGAAGGTAGAAAAGAGTTGGTCTTGCATGACACAGTGAACTAGCTTTCTTTGCAAACAGTTGATCCAGTATAATATTTTCACTTCATGTCAAAGGTGCTACGAGTCACTCTCGTGGCGGTTAGCATCAGCCATTCTGATGGAAGAAAGACTCCCAGGTGATTAATAGAGAGTAGTTTCGTTTTGGAAGCATTAAAAAATAACAAGCCATTCCTTGTTCCAGTTAACAGAAGATTGCAGGTTATTTTTGAGATTAGCTACCAATTTGACCACATCGAACTGATCAAACTTTCTAATGAGACATGACTAAATGGTCGTGTCTTCAGTATAAATACTGAGTTGTTTGCCAGAGACTGCATGGTTATCAGCAATAGAAAATCCCAGGATGCTATAGACTTTTTTTTTTTTTATAAGCGTTTCACCCCGAGCAAGGCATGTCACTGCCACTACTGCGCAGGGGGCTACGTAGAGTGGAGAAAGGATGATTAAATATAGGAAATGTCAGAGGGTGGGTGATAGGCGGGTAAGGATACCGAGAATGAGGGTTGGGTAGATGAGAGTGTTCTGAGAATAATTGGGAGTTAGTGTGATAGGAGGTGTCTATTGACCCTACATTTAAACACCTGGAGATTGTAGCTGTCGGGAAAGCAGACTTGTGGAAGGGAGTTCCACAGGCGGGAAGCGCGAGAAAAGAAACTGTTGGAGTAGAATTTACGGTTACATCTTATTTGTTTAACTGTAAAAGAGTGGGACCTAGTTGCTAATCTAGTATCTCGTGTAAATTCGTGCTTAGGCGGCACCAGTGATCTAAGCTCATCGGAGCAGTAGCCATGAAAGTACTTGTAGAAGAGGCACAGGGAAGCCACATCACGCCGGTGAGAGAGCGGCTGCAGCCGGTCTGCCAAGTCAGTATCAACCACGTTACAGATCCTCCTTTGTATTTTGTCAAGAAGCCCAAGAAGAGCAGTAGGGGCACCCGACGTGATATGGCAGCAATATTCAATACACGGGCAGATGGTAGATTTGTATATGTGCAGAATAGATTCAGGTGGGAAAAACTTCCGGGCCCTGCACAGGGAGCCGACTTTCATAGCAGCAGATTTGGCAATGGATTCGATATAGTCATTCCATTTGAGGTCCGCCGAAAGTGTAAGGCCAAGGAGGCGTAGTATTTTACTCTCTGGGAGGCTAGCCTGTCCCACTTGCTGACTTGTATTTATTAAAAGCAAAAAAATATAGAGGTAGTAAAAATTTACTGATGCCGGTCTTACTAATTAACCCATAGCTCGGCGACAGGGATGGATTCATACCTTTCTAAAGATTGTTTGCGTGTGAATGAATATAACCAAACCCGACTAGAATTAGAACTCCGATTTCAAATTCTGATATGTTATCTATTAAACCACTCGCATATCCATATCTTAAAGCACTTGTTATTCCCAAGCGGTCATCAATCTAGATACTTCCCAGGCACGAAGTTGCTTAACCCCGGTGATCGAACGAGAACTGATGTTCCAATGTGATATGGCCGTAAGCCATATCATCCGCATATTGAAGCTTACAGCACGTGGCTAGACGTTGGTTTACTTCAGTGAGCGTGCAAGAACAGATGTTTCAAAGTGATATGGCCGTAACCCCATCCACCCTAGGAATATAACAAAATCAATACTTCACAGAAGAGGATAGACAATGCAATACCGATTTTCGAATGTGCAACAGAGTGGCGAAAGATGGCTTCCAAAAGCTAAACAAAGTACGAAGAAACAAGAAAATCTCAGATAAAAAAAGGTGCTGAATTGAATTGTAATGATTATAGCGAGACAATGTAATATCAAACTTTTTATAAGATAGTAAACACCGAATAAATTTCTTGTCAGATAAAGAGAAGAGTGGAGGCAACTGAAATGTGGTTCTACAGAAGGATACTCACAATTTCAGGGACAGAATGCGTAAGCAACGATGAAGTCTTAAGGAAATAGAGAAAAAACGGACGCATTCTCAGGATAAGAAAAAAAACAGCTGAAATTTTTGGGATCTATATATATATAAAAGGCAAGATGTTTGTGTGCGTGCCTGTCTGTCTGTTTACATGTCCTTTATACAAATCCACAATTTTTATCCGATTCTCACCAAGCTTCACACAAATATTCTTTAGGCATCCGGTCAGGTCATGGGCTAATTATTTTTGACCGATTTCCCCCGATATTGGAAATCGATACCCCGATATCTGATCAGGTCTGATCAAGATCAGGAATTCAGCCTTTTTCTCGTCGTTCTTGCTGCAGAATTTGCTCTAACTTGATAAAATTATAGTTTTTAGTCTCAAACATTCGCAAATCTTCTCAGACAACTCATTTTCCCTGATATCGGAAATCAATACCCCCGATATTCTATCGAATCTGATCAAAAACCGATATCCAGCTATCAATATGGCTCATTTTTTCCAATTTTACTCCCGATGGGTACGATAAGTTTTCATGGACTTACTTAGGTTAGTTTATCCTTAGATGACTTATTTGACTCCGATAATGGAAATCAATACCCTGATATCCTATCGGGTATGATCAAAATCAGGTTTTTAGCCCTTTTATTTTAGTTTTTGCTTCGGGTTTTGCACTAAGTAGATATAATTGTAGTTCTTAGTCTCAGCCATGATACCATTTACTTAAAGAACTTATTTAGCCTTCAAAATCCAGTTTGCGACGGAAAACTTATTTGACATCAATACCAGAAATCAAAATTTGACTTACATCCATTCATTTTTCTGTCAATCTATGGTTTCACTTTGACTGGAAACAATTATTGCTTTTTAGTCTTTTGGGCCAATGTCCAAAACGTCTGAGCTCCAAGACCATGGATTAGTTTTAAAGCCTTCATTGCACCCGAGCAATGCCGGGCTAGTTATAATACTGCTAGTTAATAATAAGAAAGGGCTTGGGAAATTTGACACTCACAGAACTTATCTAAAGCAAGGGAACAGATGGAAAAAACTGACAAACTTCACCGAATTGATAATGTAATATGGATTAGGAGGGTTAGTAAAGAGACAAAGTCTATTAAAAATTACAAAGCATAGAAAGTTGTGGAGAGCTATGATCGCCTACGTCCTGAAGAAGACAACCAGAAAGATATATTTTACATCAATGCAGATCGTTTGACTGTATCTCTTGTTCTCTGGAAACTTCGAATTTTTGCCTGAGAGCTTTCAACAATGCCGCTGCACCTTCTTCACTGAACATGGGGCGCCACATGTAGATACGACGAGGGCCAGACAGCCTGACAGAGACCGGTTCTGAATTCAGAGTAACCCACCTCCTAGAGTTGTTACCAACCAAGACGAGAAAGTTTTATTTTTCTTGTTATTTAACCCATAGCGAGCAAAAGAAGAGAGGGATTCATCTGTGCAAAAGTGAAGATAACCATTCCGACTGGCATTGGAATTCGATACACATATCCCACTTTCAGTGAAAATAGTTACTACTTTGCGCCCACTCTATGCTGGCCTCTTTATACGACATCCAATATTAACATGATCTTTTATGACACCCTTTCACTGTGTTGGAGTAAGTAAATACCATCTTCTTTCATGGGCAATATCTTTTACAACGCCTAACATATTATGACCATCCACATCCTCAATATCCTTCTGTAGAACTATATTCTTTGTAGCTCTTAATAAGTTTTGTATTTTTGTTACTTCTCCCAAACCCTGTCCTACCATCCATTTACTCAAGCTCATGATTCTATGTTCCGTGTCCCTTCAGGGCGTAGTCGATCATGGTCCTCCACATCTTCATGTGTCTTGTAGCTCTTAATAAGTCTTATCTTTTGTTTTTTTTTTCTCCCCAACCCTGTCCTACCATCCATTTACTCAAGCTCATGATTCTATGTTCCGTGTCCCTTCAGGGCGTAGTCGATCATGGTCCTCCACATCTTCATGTGTCTTGTAGCTCTTAATAAGTCTTATCTTTTGTTTTTTTTTTCTCCCCAACCCTGTCCTACCATCCATTTACTCAAGCTCATGATTCTATGTTCCGTGTCCCTTCAGGGCGTAGTCGATCATGGTCCTCCACATCTTCATGTGTCTTGTAGCTCTTAATAAGTCTTATCGTTTGTTTTTTTTTTATCCCCAACCCTGTCCTAACCTTCCATTTACTCAAGCTCATGTTTCTATGTTCCGTGTCCCTTCAGGGCGTAGTCGATCATGGTCCTCCACATCTTCATGTGTCTTGTAGCTCTTAATAAGTCTTATCTTTTGTTTTTTTTCTACCCAACCCTGTCCTACCATCCATTTACTCAAGCTCATGATTCTATGTTCCGTGTCCCTTCAGGGCGTAGTCGATCATGGTCCTCCACATCTTCATGTGTCTTGTAGCTCTTAATAAGTCTTATCTTTTGTTTTTTTTCTCCCCAACCCTGTCCTACCATCCATTTACTCAAGCTCATGTTTCTATGTTCCGTGTCCCTTCAGGGCGTAGTCGATCATGGTCCTCCACATCTTCATGTGTCTTGTAGCTCTTAATAAGTCTTATCTTTTGTTTTTTTCTCCCCAACCCTGTCCTACCATCCATTTACTCAAGCTCATGATTCTATGTTCCGTGTCCCTTCAGGGCGTAGTCGATCATGGTCCTCCACATCTTCATGTGTCTTGTAGCTCTTAATAAGTCTCATCTTTTGTTTTTTTTTCTCCCCAACCCTGTCCTACCATCCATTTACTCAAGCTCATCAAGTATGTTACGAACTACTTTCCTCTATCCTTTTCCCCATTCTGTCTTGTGAGTATCAGATTTTCTAAGCACTTCTTCCTCATCATGTACCAAAGAAATTTCAACTGCCTCTTCAGCATAAGTTTCCTTTTTGTTTACATTTTCTCTAAAATCACGTCCGGTCCATAGCATCCTCAGGATCTTTCTGTAGAACTATTTTTATGTTACTTCAAGTTTCTTCTTCATCTTTGAGGATATTGTCCAGCATTTGCCGTCATGTTGGAGGACAAATATCACAGTTGAATAATTTTTTCTTTGTTTCTAACAATTTTTTTCTGTCTGTTAATACTCTGCTTAGCTTTTTGGATGCACCTTTGGCCATCCCAATGCGTTTACGGATCTCAGTTTCGAACCCTCTGGTAGAATACTTACCAGATATTTAAGTTTTTGGACTTGTTTAATTTTATTATCCCTGATTTGTAAATTACCTTTTGGGTCTATCCTTTTGCTGAAAGCTGTGCATTCTGTCTTGTAGTTTACATTTAGTCTTTTTTATCGCTTTCCTTTGCTATCTTCTGTAGGAGCTTTTATAGTTTCCTTTAGTATAGGTGTTTACCTCGTCCCCCCACTAAGACGTGAATGTGACACAAGGTCGAGGCTTAATGCGGCGAGTCCGAATGGGCAAGGGCCAAAAATTGCTCAGTTCACGCAACCGTCGGTCGCACTTTTTGACCATGTCCACCATAGTTTATGAACATAGAATACAGCGCAGTGCATAATCTGTTCAATGAAACAACGTCAAAGATTAACACTCACGAGTCAGATACTCTACTGAATCTGACTATATCGCCAATACTCGGAAAAATATGGTCGCCTTTATACATGTCGCATTGAATATTTTGAGCCTTCTGATTGGTTCACCCTTCTATTGGTGAACTATCAAATGAGTCAGCTCATGGCTAGCTCACTAGTATACAAAGGTACCCAAAAACTCTAACAGCACTAGCCTCGGAGGCTACCAACGGTCCACCCCTTTGGTGCAATGGGGTGCTGAAGCCTCAAAACACTGTTTTCCAGGACCAGACACCTCTCAGTATAATTTTTCTCAAATGCATGTCTATACTTGGACAAAGACACAACGGAGTCGCACTCTGTCCGAGGACAAAGACGCAACTGAGTGATAATGATTCCTACCA
This sequence comes from Ascarosepion bandense, assembly GCA_037127315.1. Taxonomy (NCBI): domain Eukaryota; kingdom Metazoa; phylum Mollusca; class Cephalopoda; order Sepiida; family Sepiidae; genus Ascarosepion; species Ascarosepion bandense. The sequence goes on along the minus strand of JBBBDQ010000181.1, from coordinate 1,602,729 downwards.
GCCAAAAAATGGCAGGTAAGTTTCCTTTAGTATCTATTCCTTTTAAGCAGAACACGATACAACAGAAAGTGAGCATAATCCTTGGGATTCCGAACCTGGGACGGCCCTTTCTTTCATTATGCAAAGGATTGGAGTATTCTGACACGGATTGGCTATTTCTTTTTCTCCTTACGAGAAACTCAGGCTTATAACACCTGTTTTCGTTTGATTACCGAAGATAAGTAGTATCTAGCCAGGTCAGTACTTATTAGGACCCCCACTTAAGAAAAGCGAATAGTATAAGCGTGCTCCTGCAATCTAAATTATGTTTTTGTTTTAATTATCCTCGAAGGGTTGATAAACCGCTAAAAACAAACCAGTCAATTACAGTGATTTTCTAAGAGCAGCTTAGATGTAGCACAAGGCCGAAAGTATGGGACACCCAGTGAGGATCGAACTCACTACTCAATTGTAATGATTATAGCGAGACAAGTGGCACCACTTCGAGCTGCCTCACACCAGTAAATTATATATGCCTGTGAGTACCCTACATCAAACTGACTTTTTATCACACCTTTTTATCACACCCTACGATCGCGTTTGGGTGGGTAAACACCACTAGTTTAGTATATATTTCTCTTCAATCAGAACACAATATAACAGAAAGTGAGTGTGGCCTCCGTGATTTCGACTCTGTGATAGCACCTTCATTCTTGCTTCCGGGGAGCTAAGGTTGAAAACACCAATTCTTGTTCTATTACCGAACTTACGTAGTGTCTAGCTTGGTCAGTACTTAGTGAGGACCACTTGGGAACATCGAAATATGTTTCTGATTAAATAATGCACAAAGGGTTAAACTTTTAAGAGTAAATCACTCAATTATGGTGATTTTCTAAGTGCTGCTTAAATGGGGCACAAAATCGAATGTATGGGGCACCCAGTAAGGATCAAACTCACTACTGAATTTTAATGATTTTATCGAGACAAGCTGGCTAACTATTACACTATGTCTAGGTGCCCAATCTGTCATTTTTGGTGATTGTCTAAGCGCAGCTTAGATATGGTACAAGGCCAAAAGTATGTGGCAGTCGTGAGGATAGTTAGTTAAGTGCCATATGTGATGCATGCTTAACGATCATGTCACGAAAAAGATTTCCTAAGTAGTTTACCATTGCTTTCTGCAGTAGACTTGTTGCCAAGCAAGGCTATTTAACCCATAGCTGAATGGAGAAGAGAAGAATAAATACATTCTCCAAAGGTATTTGCGTGTAAGTGAATGCAACGAATTCAACTAGAATTCGAACTCGGCTCTCGATTTTCTATCTCCGAACCGATATCCACTGCACCACAACTCACTAGTTGTAATAGACTCTAGCGAGACAAGCTTGCAAGACATTACACCATGTTGAGGTGCTCAATAAGTCACTTATGTATGTTTAGAAGTACCATACATTACATCGGAACGACAAAGCGGGGAGCCGAGTTCGAATTCCAGTTGAATTCCTTGCATTCAATTACGCACAAATACCCTTGGAGAATGTATTAATCTGTCTCTTCCCTCCAGTTATGGGTTAAATAATAGGACAGACTGGGTTCTATAGCCTTGGCTCGCAACCAGTCTACCATAGAAAGCAATGGCAAACTACTGTGGGATAATCTTCTGCCCAGCCAGTCATGTCTCTTTCGAGACATGATCGCCTAAGCGTGTATCATGTATAGCACTTAGCTGGCTGATACATTAATACTGACCGTTTGTCATCTCTTAGTCTCGTGAAATAATGACATGTATATCACAGTTTTTAGTTTGCGTTGCCTGTACTGTGAAAAGTTTATAACAGATTTCTGGATAAGTCGTGTGCAAGTTGCGTATGCAAGTCATAACAGACTTTGATCCGAGCTTGAGTTTATTGAACAAGTAGGTTTATCTGTTCTATAAGAGGTAGGCTCAAATGTCTGGCTTTGCACTAATGAATACAGAATTAAGAAAAGAGAGAAAAAAGAAATTTATAGAAAGAACGCAAAGAAGTAAGGACAGAACAATGTTAAGAGAAAAACAAATTATTGATTTGTTAGCTGTATTGGCTGACGTCTTCACTTCAAGTCCAAAAGGCACCAGGCATGTTGCTGAAACTAGGACTTGAAAGTAATATACGAATGTGTTTGGTATACTAAAGTATGTCTTGATTGTAATCTCCAAGTTTTGTCACATATCCGGGGAGCAGAGTCGGCAAAGCGATAGCGTAATTAAGAAAGGCTAATGCCTTTTATGAACACTGTTATCGCAGTCTGGATAATCCTTTTGTTAACTCTTAGGTCCTGCCAATTTTCTACATAAGGTAGAGATAGTAAGATCTAAGTAGTCAATACATAATGAAAAAAAAAAAATGAAAGAAGGTTTAATAACAAGTATCATTATTAATTTATGACGATTTTATAATCTAAACTTATTTCTAAATGGAACTTTGTCTGTGTGTCTGTGTGTGTCCGTTACCTATAGACTCCGAAACGGCTGAACCAATTTTCTTGAAAATTTAGACAGTTGTTCCATAAGCGTCTGCGAGTGTTCCTAGCTAGGTTTTGAGTCGCGGTACCCCCGATAAATATCGAAAATCGATAATCGAAAAAATCGGCCTTATAGAAAGAGTCGTCCGATTTTAATCAAATCTGATACACTCATAGACAAAGACATGAGAAATGATATTCAGAAGTTTCAAGGTTGCAATTCTTACAATAGTGCAGAAAATCGATAATATATATATATATATATATATATATATATATATATATATATATATATATATATATAAAAGGCAAGATGTTTGTGTGTGTGGCTGTTTATCTGCCTGTATGTCTGTATTTTTTTCTGCCCTTTTATTTTAGTTTTTGCGTCGGGTTTGTCTTAGTCTCATCCATGATACCATTTACTCAGAGGACTTATTTAGCCTTCACAATTCAGTTTACGACGAAAAAAACTTATTTGATATCGATACCAGGAAATCAAAATTTGACTTACATCCATTCATTTTTCTTTCAGTCTACGGTTTCGCTTTAACTGGAAACAACTATTGCTTTTTAGACTTTCGTGTCAACGTCCAAAGCGTCTGAGCTCCAGGACCATGGATTAGTTTTACATTTTTCATTACACCCAAGCAGCCTCGGTCTATACTGCTAGTTTATATTATTTTTCTTATCGACACCTAAACCTACGGTCTTATCACATTTAAACAACGGTTCCCGTATCATCACTAAAATCAGCAACGTCGAGCCTGGTCAGTATTGGCAAAATCAGGTTCTGTAAGCTTAGATATGCGGGTGATATGGTTTACGAATATATAACGTTCATACACCGATTCGCGTTCGGCACCTCGGGGTGGTGTAGGGGTTAGCAAGCTTGTCTCGCTAGAATCATTACAATTGTGTAGTGAGTTCGATCCTTACTGGGTGTCCCTTTCGGCCTTGTGTCACATCTAAGCTACACTTAGTAAAACACCATACACCTGTTTGCGTACAACCAATGAAGTCAAGTAACGTCGATACGGGTCGGTACCAATATGAATGACCAGTTTCTAGGTGCTGTAAGCTTGAATGTGTGGGTGATACGGTTTACGAATATCTTCTTCTTCTATGTGCCCTATCCTTTAAGGATGTAGGCGATCATGGCTTTCCACGTGTCCTTATCCCTGGTGGCTCTTAGTATTTTTTCTCCTGCTACTCCACACAACCCCCGTACCGTCATCCACCTGATCAGGCCCTTCAAATATGTTTATCCGCTGCTTTCCTCTGTCTTTTTTTTCCTTCTGTCTGGCCTGTCAGTATCAGGTTTTCCAAGCCCTCCTTCCCCAATTCATGTCCCAAGAACTTCAGTTGTCTCTTCCTGATGCTCACTATTAGTTTAATTTTCGTTGTCATTCTTTCCAAAACCTCATCATTGCTCACATGTACGGTCCATGATATCCGCAGCATCCTTCTGTAAAACCACATTTCCGCTGTTTCAAGTTTTGTTTTTTCCTCATCTTCGATGATATTGTCCGGCATTCACTGCCGTATTGAAGAACTGACACCACATAGCAATCTAGCACTCTCTTCTTTGTTTCTAGAAAAATTTCCCTGTGTGTTAATACTTTACTCAGCTTCTGGAACGCGTCCTTCGCCATGCCAATTCGCCTTATGAATATATAGGTCCATATACTGGTTTGCGTACGGCTACTGAAGTCAAGAATTGTTGTGCCAGGTCGGGACCAATAGGGGGGGGGGGGTGACTGCTTCAAAAAACCAGGTGCTGTAAACGTTGATGTGCCAGTAGTAAGAACACCGGTTCTCGTACGATCGCTGAAGTTAAGCAACATCGAGCCTGGTTGAGTGACCGCTTGAGAACACTAGTTTCTATAAACATTAATGTGCGTGTTGGGTAATGGATAACAGCTCAGAAATAGGAGAGCCGTGTTCTAATTCCAGTCGGATTCATTATTTCCTTTTTTTTATTTAGGAAAAGTATAAATACACCGCTTCCCAGCTTTATGTTGATTCGTAGGACTTATCTTAGTAATTAGTATATCAGTAATTAGTAGGACTTGTCTTAGTAATTAGTATATCAGTAATTAGTAGGACTTATCTTAGTAATTAGTATATCAGTAATTAGTAGGACTTATCTTAGTAATTAGTATATCAGTAATTAGTGGGACTTGTCTTAGTAATTAGTATATCAGTAATTAGTAGGACTTATCTTAGTAATTAGTATATCAGTAATTAGTAGGACTTGTCTTAGTAATTAGTGAGGGCAAGGTGGAGTAATGGATGGCTCGAATTGAGAAATTGGAAGGCGAGTTCGAATTACAATCGAATCATTTACATTCACTTACTCTTGGGAAAGATATGAATCCATCTCTTCCCCCACCCACCCTATTCATGGGAAAATAGCAAGTGTTCTATAGCCTTGGGTGGCAACCAGTCTAGGAGAAGAACAAAACAGCTTGAAGAGGGTTAATAACAGGACAGACTGGGTTATATAGCTTTGATTGACAAACACTCTATCGTAGAAAGAACAGACTATCTGCTACAGGAAAAACTCCAAGCGCCCTTTTTCAACATGTCTTGAGCCAGCATAGAGGAGTAACATAAAAAATAACATGAGAACAATATCTCTTGTTGATGTGCAATCTGTAACAACGAGTAAGGGATTGATGATAATGATATTAGTCATTAGTATTTTAGTAAGTGCTGAACCGTTTCATCATCTCATGTTCCACAATCAACACTCTAACAAGAAGTATTGTTTCAGCTTCGCCAGGTCTATCACTGGCCTTCTACAGTTCTACGGTATTTCTAGATGATTGTTCGATTTAATTAAATCATTCCTATGGAATCGTGAAATGAAGGTCGTTTTTAACGGCCATACTTGTGGATTCTTTTATACGAACGCTGGCGTCCCTCAAGGCTCTACACTATTCCTGATCTTTATCAATGATCTTCCTGATATAATCATTTCACAAGTAGGCATCTACGCAGATTCACCAACATTTACTCCCGTCTCAATAAGAAATCTGCCAAGGCTAACAAGATAAACCTCGTTACTTTTCTTGGGAAGGACCTCCAATCAATGATAAATTGGGGTAAGAAATGGCTCTTAAATTTTAATGCTTACAAAACGAAGCTGCTCCCCTTTAACCGCTATAGAGAAACTTTCCTAACTTTCATTAGTATGGATGACAATAGTTTGCCAAAAAGCAACACACTACGCCTCCTTGGCCTCAATCTCTCAACCGACCTCAAGTAGAACGACTACATCGAAACAATAGCTACATCAACCACTGAGATGTTTGAGTCACTGTGTCGAGCCACGAAGTTTTTCTCGTCAGAATACATCTTGCACGTTTATAAATCTACTATTAGTCCATGTCATTAATTACTGTTGTCATATCTGCTCGAGTGCTTTTGCTGTTCACCTTGGGTTTTCGACAAAATCTAAAGGAAGATTTGTAGTGTAATCGATACCGATTTGGCTGCACAACTTTAGTCACTTTCTCATGTGGCTTCCTTATGTCTACAAATATTTTCACGGCTTTTGCTCTAACGAATTGGTTTCCCTGGTTCCTCGACAACAAGAATTTGCTCGTACTACTTCTTTTTTTTTTTTTTAATCATATCACCCCGAGCAAAGCGGCAACGCCACTGAAGCGCAGGGGGCCACGTAAGAGTGAAAATATTGGAAAAGAGAAAACCGGAAACCACATCCCAAACAGGGAACAAGGGATGAGCCTCTTCACCTGTTCAATAGACGTGGATGGAGTGTGAACCGGGTGATAGTTTAGTCTATCTACTCCAATTGAAAAAAAAAAGTGAAAAGATTGGAAAAGAGAAAACCGGGAACCGCATCCTAAACAGGGAACAAGGGATGAGCCTCTTCACCTGTTCAATAGACGTGGATGGAGTGTGAACCGGGCGATAGTTTAGTCTATCTACTCCAATTGAAAAAAAAAGTGAAAAGATTGGAAAAGAGAAAACCGGAAACCACATCCTAAACAGGGAACAAGGGATGAGCCTCTTCACCTGTTCAATAGACGTGGATGGAGTGTGAACCGGGCGATAGTTTAGTCTATCTACTCCAATTGAAAAAAAAAGTGAAAAGATTGGAAAAGAGAAAACCGGAAACCACATCCTAAACAGGGAACAAGGGATGAGCCTCTTCACCTGTTCAATAGACGTGGATGGAGTGTGAACCGGGTGATAGTTTAGTCTATCTACTCCAATTGAAAAAAAAAGTGAAAACATTGGAAAAGAGAAAGCCGGAAACCACATCCTAAACAGGGAACCTCTTCACCTGTTCAATAGACGTGGATGGAGTGTGAACCGGGCGATAGTTTAGTCTATCTACTCCAATTAAATTAATCTTGGTCCCTCCCTTTTATCCTCAAAATACTAAAATGTAACCGCCATTTCTACTGTAGCAGCTTATTTTCCCGCGCTTCCTGTCTGTGGAATTCCCTTCAATATACTCGCTTACAATTTTCAAAGGTTTAGATGCAATGTCAGTTGCCATCTTCTGTCTCATCGATTCCCATCTTTCGCTTATGCTTTCTTCGACATCCCTTTACCTTTTTCTCAATCGAACCCCCGTACGCCGGTGGTGGTCCTGCCTTACTTAAAGTGAAATGATTACAAACAAAAATTTAAAAAAAAAATTATGTTAGTAAAAAGCATTATTATTTTCATAAAAGTTTTACAATAAAAAGAATTTCTGGATTTTTTAAATTATCTGCAAAAAGCTGTTGTAGAGTGGCTGACACCCCTGCAGCACTCTCAACAATGAAATGCCCCATGGCTTAAATTGTCTATTTAAGTAAAGAATATTAACATTCGAGGAGTAATATTCGAGTGTCATTCGAGTCATATTCGGACTTATTAATTCGGCGACTATTGCGATCTAGACCCCTCCTCTCTGTGTTATAAGTTCTGTCTTGCCTGTCATTGTAACTATTGCACTGTTCTTTGTATATCCGTTTAGCACAGGATATTGTGCTGAATAATACCGCAGCACACTTTCTCTGTGTATCATATCCTCCTAGGCGATACAACAAAAGCAGAAATCAATAAAAGAAAATGAAATATCAATTTTATTCTATTTCCTCCCTTTCTATTATCGTCTGGGTTCCTCTCTGCTCGAAGGTAGAGAGTCTAACAAGGTTGAGTTCGCGCTGACCTGTAAGCAATTAATCTGTGCCTCTCCTCTGAGGCGGGATGTGAGACAAGGTCAGGGTTTACGTGGGGAAACCGAGCGCAGACATTCGGACCAAGAGTCAAAATTTACCTAGCCCCGCTCTTGCATACGCGAGATCGATCCCTAAGTCTGTCTATTCTTCTCAGCGTAGGCTCTGTTCGTAGACGGATCTTCAAATGAGTTGAATTCCGTCCGACAACAAAGAGCCGAGCCCTGGTCCGTAGACAAAAAGCTTGACAGACAGTTTCGTGTTCGTGGAACACTGTCCTTGAACTCTGAGTTCTTTATGTAAAGCCTTTTGCTTAGTTCATTTGTGTTACCGGGGTTGTCTTATTAACACCCAGAATTCTGATGTTTTATTCTCTTAAGTATTTTATTTCGCTTACTAGCAAAAACCCTTGGGAAAGGTATTGATCCGTTTTTTCCCTCCTGTTATGGGTTAAATAACAGGGCAGATTAGGTTCTATAGCCTTGGCTTGGCAACCAGTCTACCACAGAAAGTAAGTTACTACGGAATACTCGTCTGCCCAGTCAGTCATGTAAATTGCGAGACATGATCGCCCAAGCGTGTATCACGTATGGCACTTAATCTACTCCAAAAAATTTTGCGATTTTTTTTATTTTCTTAAATAATTTATTTTATATTTTAGTATCCACCCTCTTCTTTTTTTGGTGAAATTTCCAAACTGAACTTTGTATTTCTTTCGTTCTAATTCAACCACTAGTTTGTTTCTATTTATGTGAGTTGTGGTGCAGTGGATATCGACTCGGAACGAGAAATCGGGGAGCCGAGTTCGAATTCCAGTTAAATTCCTTAAATTCACTTACGCACAAATATCGTTGGGAAAGGTGTTTGATAAAATGGGAGCAGGTTAGTGTGTTAGGAGGTGTCTATTGACCTTACATTTAAACTCCTGGAGATTGTAGCCGTCGGGGAAGCAATCGTGTGGAAGGGAATTCCACAGTCGGGAAGTGCGAGGAAAGAAACTGTTGGAGTAGAAGTTGCGGTTGCATTTTATCGGTTTCACTGTAAAAGGGTGGGAGCTAGTTGCTAATCTAGTATCTCGTGCAAATTCGAAATTATCAAATTTTAATTTTATTATTTAGCATAGTAACAACTTACACTATTAAAAAAAATCAATGATTAAAATAACAAATACTTATTTAATATAAAAGCAATATTGTTTTTTGCATATATTTTCTTTAAGTTTTTATATATATTTCATTCTGGTAAAACATAATGCACAGTCGTAGTTATTGTAAATACAAAAACAGTCAGAAGAGTTTCAAATGGGTAGTGGAAACGATAAATTTAACAATGTGAGAATTTCTACACACCAAAAAAACTAGAATTAAAAATTTGCAACAATAGCCATTTATAGTAAAATTACCAACAATACATTTATCACAAATTTATCAACATTGCATTTTACTTGACCGAATATAATTCCGTTCAAAATATATTTAGTTGTACTCATAAAATTGTATTTTATTTAAAAACCAACTAACCAATCCTTATTTGCTCCAGAAATGTCAGCTATCTCTTCTTGATGTTCAATAAAATTTAGTATCTTTATTATTATTATTATTATTATTATTATTATTTCATTTTTCATCATATTTCGATTTCTGCTATTGACGAACTACCAACCAAGTCTGCGGGAAGACCTAAGGCAGGTCGTGGCGTGTTGTTATGGCTCCATTTCATGTTTTTTTCTATCTTCCCCATCAACCCTAGCGTTACATAGACAAAGTTATTATTATTATTGTTGTCGTTATTATTATTATTATTATTATTATTATTACTATTATTATTATTTTAATTAATTAGTAATTTTTAAATTAAATTAATTTTATTAATTAAATTAATTTAATAATATATTCTCCTGTTGAATCTTTGTTAACGTTTTTAAGCGAATTGTTTAAAGAGAATCTTTTGAAAAGGTCTCTGAAAAGATAATTTTTATGTTTAAAATTTTTTGTGTAAATGATTATCCGTGACGAAATATTTTCGTCTCCCTTTTTTATTTTTTCCTTTTCTTTTTCCTTTTTGTCGTTTTAGTCATTATGTCTGAAGATGTAAATGACTATTCCAATGTTTCTCTTTTATTTTGTGTGAGTATATGTTTTGTACATTTTTATATAATTGTGGGATTTAGTATATACACCCGTCTGTGTCCTCTTTATTACGTTTGTCAGATTAAAAAAAAATATCTATGCATATATTTTCCCAGAAGTTTTGTTTATTGTATGTGTGATTTAACGTATGTATTCCTTTGTCTGTATTATGTCATATGTGTGATTTGCAGATGACTTGAACGGCTAGTCTGATCTAGTGGTAGAGAAATATATATATATATATATATATATATATACTGTGTTTGTGTGTGTAGGGGTGGGCGTACTAATGAATAGTCAGCCACAATAAAAAAGAATTTGAAAAATTTTGATATTTTGTAATTTGGGCATTATATATATATATATATATATATAATAGCAGTATAAACCGGCGTTGCTCGGGTGTAATGAAAACTTTAAAACTAATCCATGGTCCTGGAGCTCAGACGCTTTGGTCGTTGGCACGAAAGACTAAAAGCAATAGTTGTTTCCAATTAAAGCGAAACCGGAGACTGAAAGAAAAATGAATGGATGTAAGTCAAATTTTGATTTTCTGATATCGATTTAAATAAGTTTTTTTCGTCGTAAACTAAATTTTGAAGGCTAAATAAGTCCTCTGAGTAAATGGTATCATGGCTGAGATTAAGAACTACAATTATACCTACTTAGAGCCAAACTAAAATAAAAGGGCTGAAAAAACCCTCCAAAAAAACAGACATACAGCCAGATAAACAGACACACACACAAACATCTTACCTTTTATATATATATATTATCGATTTTCTGCACTATTGTAAGAACTGCAACCTTGACACTTCTGAATATCGTTTATGTCTTTGTCTATGAGTGTATCAAATTTGATTAAAATCGGATCACTCCTTGTATAACCCGATTTTTTCGATTATCGATATTCGATATTTCTCGGAGGTACCTCGACACAAAACCTAGCTAAGAACACTCGCAGACGATTATAGTACAACTGTGTAAATTTTCAAGAAAATCGGTTCAGCCGTTTCGGAGTCTATAGGTAACGGACACACAGACACACACACAGACACAGTTCCATTTATAAATAAGTTTAGATTTAGATAGTCATCCGCAGACAGATATATATATATATATATATATATATATATATATATATATATATATAAGTGTACATTGAAGTCAACACCCAGAGGCGACAAACCGTTTCATGCTCGGCACAATTATCAAGCCTGATGATTGCGCCTAGCAAGTCTGTCATCTCTGAGTGTTGATTTCAATATTCAGTTTTATATTTACATATGCTCTATCTCTGATATTGAGCACTTTATCCTATAACAATAGAAGACCTTAAAACTATATTTCTTTAAATATATATATATATATGTATATATCTATGAGGCAGCAATATTAATTTATGGTAACATGAAATAAATAAAAGGAAGCAATAATTGATATTGAACGAAGAGAAAGTTTGAATGCTAACAAAGATATGTATTCAAATTCAAATCTGACAATTCTGTTATGGATCAAATATGGCCGTCAAAATGAAATAAGCTAACGACATCAAAGCGAAGTGAAATAAAAAAATAACGTCAACTCTACAGTAACTCTTTTTAAATTGCAAACCAATTCTCTCTCTATAAATAATTTGTACATATAAGTGGATATGATTGCAATGGAAAATTTCACGTATTTTTGTCATGTCTTAGGATAATGTTGTAGTAAACGGCCACGTTAGAGAGAATCAGGACGTAATATTACTGATTCTGATACTTACCTATGCTCCTGGGCTGTCGCTGAATTGATAAAGACGTGAGTGGTTGTCGTTTCTCTATCAAAACGTATTTTTTACTTACTTTCTTTTTCTTCTGTTTTTTCTTTTTTAATGTTTCTAAATAGGCAAATTTATGCCTTGGCCCAGTGGAAGACGAAAATTCTAAACATGGCAGGAAGAGCTTGGTGCGAAAAAGATGGCGAAGGGGAATTCAGTAAAACGGCAATAAGTACAGAAAACGTTGAACAAATTTCCAAAAAAGTGAAGAAATAAAGAAAACTGAATTATGAAACGAGATAAAAAAAAAGAAATGAAGGAGAAAATGGAAAAATGAAAAAAAAAAAAAAAATAGAAAAAGGTTGAAGAAAAAGTAAAACAAAAGGAAATTGGGTTGAAAAATGAAAAAATGAGTGGAAAAAGCAGAAATGAATGACGAGGAAAACAAAAACAGAAAAAAAATGAGGTAAAAATTAGTTAGAAATGAAGAACATAAAAACGAAAAGAAAGAAAAATACAGAGAGAACATGTTCGGAATGAAAGGAATGAAGAGGGTAAAAATAGTCATAAAGTACAATTAAAATCAATTAAAATCAAAAGAAAGAAAGAGGGAGAAAAGAAGGAAAGGTTGCTTGGGGATTAAGATTGTGCCCATAGAAAGAATCGCTTGGAAATAAACGAAGGTTGTGTCCGTGAGAAGAGAAAGACGGAAAGAAAGAAAGAATCGCTTAGAAAAAAAATTGTAATTGTGTCCAATAGATAAAAGAATCTGTTGTAGATATACCGATATTGTCTCCATCGGACAGACATACAGACAGAGAGAAAGAAAGAAAGAAAGAAAGAAAGAAACGCATGGAAACAATCTGATATTGTGTCCATAAGAAAGAAAGAAAGAAAGAAAGAAAGAAAGAAAGAAAGAAAGAAAGAAAGAAAGAAGGGTCACTTGGAAGTAAATTGAAACCGTTTCCATGAAAAAGAAAAAAAGAAATAAAGAAAGAAAGGAAGGAAGAAAGAAAGAAAGAAAGAAAGAAACGCATGGAATAATCTGTTATTGTGTCCATAAGAAAGAAAGAAAGAAAGAAAGAAAGAAAGAAAGAAAGAAGGGTCACTTGGAAGTAAATTAAAACCGTTTCCATGAAAAAGAAAGAAAGAAATAAAGGAAGGAAGGAAGGAAGGAAGGAAGGAAGGAAGGAAGGAAGGAAGGAAGGAAGGAAGGACGGAAGGAAGGAAGGAGAAAGAAAGAAACGCATGGAATAATCTGTTATTGTGTCCATAAGAAAGAAAGAAAGAAAGAAAGAAAGAAAGAAAGAAAGAAAAAAAGAAAGAAAAAAAAAGGGTCACTTGGAAATAAATTGAAACCGTTCCTATGAAAAAGAAAGAAAGAAAGGAAGAAAACATCGCTCGGAAAAAATAAAATTATGGCCATAAGAATGAAAGTATCGCTTGAAAATAAACTGAGATTGTTTGCAAGAGAAAGAAAGAATCAGTTGAAAATATACTAATATTGTCTCCATGAGAAATAAATAAATAAATAAAGAAAGAAAGAAAGAAAGAATCGTTTGGAAATAAATTGAGATTATGTCCAGGGAAAAAAATAAAATGGCTTGGAAATAAATTGACATTGTGTCCATGAGAAAGAATGAATCGATTGGAAATAAACTGATATTTTATCCATGACAAAGAAAGGGAGAAAGAAAGAACGAAAAAGGAATCCTTTCGAAATAAAGTGAGATTCTGTACGTGAAAAGAAAGAAACGCATGGAAATAACCTGAGACTATATCCATGGGAAAGAAACGCATGGAAATAACCTGAGACTATATCCATGGGAAAGAAAGAAACGCATGGAAATAACCTGAGATTATATCCATGGGAAATAAAGAAACGCATGGAAATAACCTGAGAATATATCCATGGGAAAGAAAGAAACGCATGGAAATAACCTGAGACTATGTCCATGGGAAAGAAAGAAACGCGTGGAAATAACCGGAGACTTTATCCATGGGAAAGAAAGAAACGCGTGGAAATAACCTGAGACTATATCCATGGGAAAGAAAGAAACGCGTGGAAATAACCTGAGACTATATCCATGGGAAAGAAAGAAACGCGTGGAAATAACCTGAGACTATATCGATGGGAAAGAAAGAAACGCGTGGAAATAACCTGAGACTATGTCCATGGGAAAGAAAGAAACGCTTGGAAATAACCGGAGACTATGTCGATGGGAAAGAAAGAAACGCGTGGAAATAACCTGAGACTATATTCATGGGAAAGAAAGAAACGCGTTGAAATAACCTGAGACTATGTCCATGGGAAAGAAAGAAACGCGTGGAAATAACCGGAGACTATATCCATGGGAAAGAAAGAAACGCATGGAAATAACCTGAGACTATGTCCGTGGGAAAGAAAAAACGCGTGGAAATAACCTGAGACTATATCCATGGGAAAGAAAGAAACGCATGGAAATAATCTGAGACTATGTCGATGGGAAAGAAAGAAACGCGTGGAAATAACCTGAGACTATGTCCGTGGGAAAGAAAGGATCGCTTGGAAGTAAACTGAAATGATTTCAATGAGAAAAAAATAAAAAAATAGCTTTAAAATAAATTTAGATTGTGTTGATGAGAAAGAAAATATACTGACACTGTGTCCATGAAAAAGAAGGAAAAGGTCTTTAGGAAATATACTATTTGTCTATGAGAAAGAACGAATGAAACTTTTTTTTTTTGGAAATAAACTGACATTGTGTCCATGAGAAACAAGGAAAATCTTTAGAAAATACTAGCAGTATAGTCCGGCATTGCACGGGTGGAATGAAATCTTTAAAACTAATCCATAGTCCTGGAGCTGTAGACTCTTTGGACCTTGGCACGAAAGACTAAAAAGCAATAGTTGTTTCCAGTTAAAGCGAAACCGTAGACTGAAAGAAAAATGAATGGATGTAAGTAAAATTTTGATTTCCTGGTATCGATATCAAATACGTTTTTTTCGTCGTAAACTGAATTTTGATTAAATGGTATCATGACTGAGACTAAGAACTACAATTATACCTACTTAGAGCCAAACCCGAAGCAAAAACTAAGATAAAATGGCTGGAAAAAATACAGACATACAGGTAGATAAACAGACACACATAAACATCTTGCCTTTTATATATATATATGTTATCGATTTTTTGCACTATTGTAAGAACTGCATCCTTGACACTTCTGAATATCGTTTCTTATGTCTTTGTCTATGAGTGTATCAAATTTGATTAAAATCGGATCACTCCTTCTATAACCCGATTTTTTCGATTATCGATTTTTGATGTTTCTCGGGGGTACCTCGATACTTAACCTAGCTAAGAACACTCGCATACGCTTATAGTACAACTGTGTAAATTTTCAAGAAAATCGGTTCAGACGTTTCGGAGTCTATAGGTAACGGGTGCACACATACATACATACATACATACATACATACATACATACACAGACAAATTTAGATACTATTTGTCTATGCGAAATAACGAATGAAAGCTCTTCTTGGAAATAAACTGACATTGTGTCCATGAAAAAGGAAGAATGAAAGAAAGAAAAAGCTCTACAAGAAATAAAGAAATAAATTTTTAAAAATTTGGAATAAATTAAAATTATGTCCCAGAGTAAGAAAGAAATAAACAAAGAAGGAAACAAAGATGCGAAATTCGAAAGAATGAAAGACATTTTAAACAATTACTTGAAAATAAATTTAAAAAATGAAGAAAGAATGAACCCTGTAAAACAAAGAATACCGTCCATAAAGAAATTAAATGCAATGAAACTCAATGACAAACCAATAAATAAATAATCGGACAAAAATAGAAATCTAGAAATAATAAAATTGAATGAAATGAAAGCAAGAGGAAGAATAAACATACTTGAAACTAATAAAAGGTTGGTATTAAAGAAAGAATGAAAAACTAAATTAGGGCTATTATATCTACTAATATAAGTAGATAATAATTATCGATTTTTGATATTTATCGGGGGTACCTCGATACAAAACCTAGCTAAGAACACTCGCATACGCTTATAGTACAACTGTGTAAATTTTCAAGAAAATTGGTTCAGCCGTTTCGGAGTCTATAGGTAACGGGCACACACACACACACATACACACACACAGACATACATACAAACACAAACAAAGTTTCATTTATAAATACATTTCGATACTATTTGTCTATGAGAAAGAACGAATGAAAGCTCTTCTTGGAAATAAACTGACATTGTGTCCATGAAAAAGGAAGAATGAATGAAAGAAAGAACTATAAGTAGATAATAAAAATATGCTTTGGCGTAAATCATATAAGGGAAACTGTTATCTATTCAATTTATTTAAAAGTGAGCTATTATCATCATCTTTGTTATTATCATATCGTTTCAGCCGTTGTGCACTCAAGCCTTCATCAAGTGCATGTCGATCACAGTAACTTTCCGAGAAATTTTTTCTGAAACCTTTATAGACTGTTTTTGTTTTGTCCACCATGTCTAGGGATATCTCTTGTAGTTCTTATTTATTTCTGGTCAGTACACTGCATGGTCCAGGAATTGAACTTCAAATTACTATGTCACCAAATTCACGAATTAGCGTGAGAAAATTTATTATTGGTACTATAACGTTACAGTCTCCATAATAAGGGTACAGCTAAAATTTTATAGCTGGCAGAGGATAAGTTTTAGAATGAAATAGAATACCAGTGTCTTTAACTGCAGGCTGATGCCATAAGTGCCTCTTGCTGTACCCCTGCGGAGAGAGTTTTAGTTTTGCTGATGACGTCATAATGTCACGTGATCTCTTGTAAAAGTCTTTTCTCTCGAAGCCTCAGATTCGATAGTAAAGACGTAAGCGTGACGTCACACGTATAAAAATTCTTTTGTACACAGGCAGGCAGGTCCTGAAAACAAAAATCTTTTTCTTCACATGCAGGCAGGCTCATTCAATTGGAATATAAATGTACCCTATTGGAATATATATATATATATATATATATATATATACTATTAGAATTTTAACAAAGTCATTTAGATAATTTAATAGAGTTCAGAGTTTTATTATCTCCCCTCAATATATTTTATTATTTATCAAAGGCTAGTCTGTATTTCTAGTATATACACTATTTCTTTTCTGTCGCAGGTACGGTGCAGGAAAATGCTTCCTCTACCCAAAACTACCTTGGTTGAAAAAAAAAATACCCTAAACCAAGGTGGTTTTGGGAAGGGGAAGCGTTTCTCTGCATCGTACTTGTGGCAGAAAAGAAACTTAGGCCAGAAGTCTAACCTGCATGATGAAGCGATTGCTGCTGTTTCTGTTTGTCATACTGACTGCATTCAGCGAGACTTCTCTTTTTACAGCCTTGTTGTCACTTCTACTCATTTACTATATGAATAAGTTTGAATGACTAAATAATATGACAGAAAAATGAAAATGGATAATAAAAATCCTTCCTCTAAAACCGTGGTTCCCAATCATTTTAGAATCGCGACCCACTATTCATGAACACAACTTATGGTGACCCACTCAAATTTACTGGGCAAAAACATATCAAATAATAATAATAAATATTATTTATATGAATAGGTGAAAATTGATTTCCTTTTTGCGATGAAAAATCACTACACTGAGTGCATGACTAAACCTGATTCGTTAAGGCCATCAAAGCAACATACTGCTTCATACAACAACAGCCGGGCAAGAAAACCTCGTTCATGAACTATCTCAACTGATAGTTCATGAAAGCTAATGCGTAATTCTAGTATAACCTTTCACGACCCACTAATATTCCACTTGCGACCCACCATTGAATCGAGACCCACAGTTTTGGAAAATCTACTCTAAAAGATAAACACGTGTAAGGGAAATAATGACAAAGAAAAAAAAAAAATGAACGAGAAACATGCAAACTGAACTAAAAATGAAAAATGAGGTACTTTATGATTGATTGATTTGGTTTTTACGGCTTATCAACCCATTGCAGGTTATTTAAAACCATAAAATATTTTATATTTTAAGAATTTTTGGAGATGATAATTATTTACTGATACAATTTCTACTAATTAACCCGTAGCTGAGGAGAGAAGAGGTGGATTCATACATTTTCCAAGGGTAACTTTGTGCAGAAAGAATTTTCAGTTTCAAGCTTTGATGCATTGCGCCACCTGCACATCAAAGCTTACAATACCTGGTTTTCTCAAGCGGACACCCATCTAGGTACAAACCAGGTTAGATGTTGCTTAACTTTGGTTATCGTAGGGGAATCGGTGTTTCAAAACGAATGTGAATGAAGGTGAGGAAACAACTGAAAGAAGAAATAAGGGATTTTATGACGTGGACGATTAAGGTTCTCCACAGCTTTCTTTTCTTTATTATCTGTTATTTAACATGTATTCTTGCGCCTCTAAATTCAGAGTGCTCTTTCTCTAAGTTTGTTTGCCAACCAAGAGTCTCTGCTGCTATTTTTATCTTTATTTTTATAATTGTTTCATCCCGAGCAAGGAAGCACTGACACTGGCACTGACACTGACACTGGTGCGCAGGGGTTATAGGGAGGGAGAGGGAAGGGAGAAAAAAACGGTACAGGGGATGTCGAAGAAAGGATAAGAGAAAGATTGGAGTCAAGGAGATTACAATTGACGTTGAATGTAAACTTCTGGAGATTGTAGCTATCAAGGAAACAAGTATGCGAAAGGGTGTTCCACTGGCGGAAAGTGTGAGAAAAGAAACTAATAGAATAGAAGTGACGGTTATATTTGCCTATTTTGACGGTAAAAGGGTGCGAAATAGATACCAATCTAGAAACAGGAGTAAATTGATGTGAGCGGGGCACCAAGCCGTGAAAATATTTGTAGCAGAGGGAACAATGAACAGTAGGGGAAAATGAACTCGTGGGTGGAATTTGAAGTCGGTTTGCCGATTCCTCGTGCAGTGTCGATAAGAAAAAAAACAAGAAAATGGAAACCGGAACTTAAGGTGTGAATGAAATTGTTAAAATAATATTAACTGTTTCCTTATAAGGAAACACTCGGCATTAGTTAGTGACAAAGCCATCAGTGCCACTTTCCGTTAAAAATTATAACATTAATACAATCTTTCCTGAAAATAGCTTTCTCAAGTTAACTAAAAGTTATCGCTCCTTTAATTTTGATGAGAGTTTCTTTTCTAACTTTTTTTTTTGTTTGAAGTCGTCGGTAACGTCAACATCTTATGTCAATATTTTCTCTGTGAGTTACATATGATATCCAATTCTGTTTTTGAAACTCGTCAAGTAATATGGTTTTTGTGATTTCGTGCAGTTCCATATTTGCGATTCTGTTCACAAGAACTATGGTCATCGGTATTTAATATCTTTTCCCCTAGGTGGGTGTGACACAAGGTCAATTAAAATGGGGAATCTGAGCCCGTAAGTTCAGCTAAAAATATCCTGTACACCCAGTTTAAGGTTGGGTCGGGTCTTGTTTTTTTTTCCCCAAAAAAAAGACTTTACGTTTTGGCGGAGCCTTGTTTGGGTTTCTCTCTGCTCGGAAGCAGAAAATTGGACTCAGGTGTGATCGCTCTCTTTTTTTTATTTTTCTAAGCGCAGCTTAGACATGGCACAAAGCTTTTAGGATCGAACTCACTACTCGATTGTAATGATTCTATCGAGACAAGCTTGCTAACCATTAAACCACCTCGAAATACTCCCAGGAGTATGGTCCGCGCTGAGATCTAAACACGCTCCATTCACTCAAAACAATTTTTAATCATTGACAGTCTAGATATCTATGAATGAGCTTAAAATGATTGCCGATAACTAAAGGTTGCGCTAAAGATTTCCATAAAACGGGGAATAAAAGAATGGGATTTTTAGCTAATAGAATAGGGGAGAAAATATAGGAACGGATGAAGGACTAGAAAATAGGAAACAGTAAAAAAAAAAACAAAGTATAATCCATAAAAAAAACAGTAAGAAAGAAAAAATAATCGTAAAAGAGAAATCATTCTTCGGAACATTCTGTTTCAAAGAGTTCTTCCTCTCTTACCATTTTGTCAGTGAGAAAAAAATTGCAGGAAAAAAATGCAGGGGAAAAAAAAAAGACCAATAAATAAATAAAAATAAAAACGTACGCTGCATATTCCAACATTGATGTAGGGAATATTTAGGCAAACCAAAATACATACAATGTATGTAAGCATATGATACGCGTATGAACTCTGTCAATTATAGACTACTTCTTTTTTAGATTTTCCGATAGTTAGCGAGTTTCCACATTAATAGAGAAATATCGTACAAGAACTTGTGTCGTTAACAGTTCCATTGTCGTAACGTAAAACCGAAACCGTTTTCATTGTGTTTATATTCGGGCAAGAACCCTACGATTAACGGCCATTTCCACGACAATGAATAAATGAAACGACTTTTTTTTATTTTTTTCTCGACATTTATTGAGGGGAACGTCTTTACGTTTCAATGAATGTTTGTTAGTGTTGTTTGATTATTATTATTTGTTTTTTTTTTTCTTTTGGGACTTTCTTCCATTGCACTCTGATTTTTATTGCCTTTTATCTTTTTGGCAGTGGGTGTTAAAAATAGAATAAAATATGTCCGAAAAGGAAGAAAGAAGAGCAGTTTCGCATCATAACCGTATGATATAATTATGACTAGAAACTTTGGTTGATTTTTTTTTTTATTGGTGTGGAAAATGATCATGTGGCCCGCCATGTTCCTTGTAATCGGTGAGATGGTATCAATCTGGGTGTGGAGATCATGAGAAAGAAAGCCGAGTCGCTCATATTCAGAAAGGTCCACAAGAGCTAATTTACGAAACACACACACACACACACACACACACACACACACACACACACACACACACACAGAGGCACGCATATATAATTACATTGTTTAAAGTGTATCTATATATATTGGAAAAAAAGATTCTGAAAATAAAAATACTGAAGAGAGACAGAGAGACAGTGAAAGATAAAGACAGAGAGAGAGAGAGAGGGAGAGAGAGAGAGAGAGAGAGAATATATAAAGATATAAACAGTGTGAATGAAAACATATATGACAAAACTGTTTCTTGTTATATTTTTACGGTATGGTTCAACCTATGCAAGGCTCGTGATCTACTCGAGGTAGTGGTTTACGTTAAGGGGTAGTTTATAAGAGGGAGGGTGGAGTAATCGGAGAACCGACTTCGAATTCCAGTCGAATTAACAACATTCACTTATGTGCTAATACCCCTGGGTAAGGACTGAATCCATCTCTTCTCGCCGCCCCCTAGCTATGGGTAAATAGCGAAATAACTATGCTTGGCAGCAAGTCTACTACAGTAAAGACTGGTAACCGAAAAAATGTCCAAATGTTTTATTTTTTCGAGCGCTTTCGGCTATACTTTTAGCCATTATCAAGGTTGAATTTTATTTTACTGGAACTGAATATGAATACTGTTGATGTATGTGTGTAGAGTCATGTGTACGTTTTATATTTCGAAAACGGTAAGCACATTGCTGACATGTTCATAGTTGACATTTGGACGATATTTATATGATTTATGTCCTAAAAGAAACAAAATTTACTAGAAATCAAGTGTTCATTTCTAATAAATTTCGTTTCGTTTTTTCGGTGGACGAAACACGTCGGTTAAAACAAAATATAGTTTTCCTCTTGTCTATTTTAATCATATTTTTTTATATCAATAAAAGGTAAAATTCTTAAATTATGTAAAACACTTTTGAGATTTCCCTGAATTTGTGAAAAACCAAGCACCGATTTTTTTTAATGCCATGTCCATTCAGAGTGTAAGAATATGGTTCTATACATATTGCTTTTTTTTACGATTCTTGAATTTCCAGGAATTCTTATGAAAAATAGTGAAGTGGCTTCTACTTGTCTTCTCCTTCGCAAATTGGAATTTATATTTTTCTTTTTCATAGATTGGTTGCCGTTCAAGGATAAAGAGTTATTTTATCCATAATTAATGGTGCTGGGGAGGAATGCTTCATGCCGTTCCCAAAAGTATTGCTGTAAAAGAGAACGCAACAGGAAAGCCCGGAATTTGAACTCGGCTCACCGATTTCATTTTCCGGACACGCATCCGTTACGCTACTTACACATCGAGCACATTTATAGTCAGCCAACATGTACATCAATTCATGCTTGCAATTTTTCCAAGGCTGTTTGCGCTTAAGTATAACGAACCTAACGTGAATTGGAACTCGGTTTCATGATTAACAATTCCCGGTTATTATTCATAACACCTCCCGCATATCCAGGCTTATAGGAGCTGGTATTCCCAAACAGTCACCAATCTAGGTACTTACCAGGCTCGACGTTGCTTAACTTCGGTGATCGTAGAAACTCCTCGCTTTCAACGACTTTTGAAACCCAATCTGATTCCAGATAAGTGGAACTCGTATATACAAACCATGGCTAAAGATGTTAGAAACATGGTCGCTTCCTTTGCTTCGTGTATTCCAACGTGATGTGGAAAGTAATGAGGAAGACTTGGAAAATTTAACATCCGCGAGACAATGTAAGAGGGTGTGAGGAAAGCAGCCAAGAACTTACTTAACGAGCTTGTATAAATGTTGACAAAACAGAGATTAGGATAGAAAACAAAAATATAAATGCTGCTAAGATCTATAAACGATAGAAAGTTGTGGAGAGTCATGATCACTCACGTTCAGAAGATATATATTCTTTTTTCAGGACGTAGGTGATCATGGCTTTCCACATCTCCCTATCCCTGGTGGCTCTTAGCACGCTTTCTCCTGTTACACCACGCAACCCTCGTTCCGTCATCCACCTGATCAGGTCGTTCAAATATGTCATTCGCTGCTTTTACCTGTCTCTTTTTCCCTCTATCTGGCCTGTTAGTATCAGGTTCTCCAAGCCCTCCTTCCTCATTGCATTTCCAGGAACTTTAGCTGTCTCTTCCTGATGCTCAGCATTAATTTCCTTTTCGTTTCCATCCTTTCCAAAAGCACAACATTGCTCACATGCTCGATCCATGATATTCGCAGCATCCTTCTGTAGAACCACATTTCAATTGCTTCAAGTTTTTCCTTCATCTTTGATGATATTGTCCAGCATTCACTGCCATATTGAAGAACTGACATCACATAACAATCCAGTACTCTCTTCTTTGTTTCTAGCGAAATTATCCTGTTTCTTAATACTCTTCTCAGCTCCTGGAATGCATCCTTGTGCTTTTGGATCTCAGGTATATAAATCTATATAAATTGCTGTGGCCACAAAGTAAGGGGAGGTCAGTTTATATATTGAGTGTAATATGGAACTGATCCCCCACTTTATATCCATTATCATTCTGTAGAACCACATTTCAGCTGCTTCTAGTTTTTTCCTTCATCTTCGAAGATATTGACCAACATTCACTGCCATATTGAAGAACCGACATCACATAGCAATCCAGTACTCTCTTTTTTAGCATATTGAAAAAGATACATTTATTTTGATTTTTTCAATCATCAGTTATCCCTCCAGTTTACGCTTGTTATTCCTTTACGAAATCTTACCGAGTATTTCTCTCATCTACATTTTTTCATTATCGACCAAAGTCGCCTTCTTTCTTCTCAAATCTTAGCTTCGATTACATCCAACCGAATCTATATTATTTTGCAAGGAAAAAAATTCCCGCCAGAAACTCGCGGCAAAAATGGCGTTGATGGATTCGTGAACATTTACAAAAGGTCGGCGAAGTGAAAAAAATAAATAAAAAGTAAGGCTTATGAATAAAACAAAGATATTTGTTTAACTTCGGTGAAAATACGCGAACAAGTGTTTCAACATGATGTGGCTGTAAGTAACGAGGAAAGAGGACCTGGAAAATTTAACATCCACAGTACATGCTGAAGGCAAGCGGGACTGAGCGAAGCAGCAGAGAACTTAGTTAACTAGCTTGTGTAAATGTTTGGCAGAACAGAGATTAAGAGAGATAGCAAAAATGTAAATATTTCTAAGAACACTAAACGACAGGAAGTTGTGGAGAGTCATGATCACTCACGTTCAAAAAGAACACAGCATACTGAAAAAGAGATATTCTCATTTTTTTAACTAAATTTTAAAATTCCGAGCCGTTACATCACCCGCACACCCAATCTTGCACCACCTGATATATTCAAGCGGTCACTTGTCTAGGTACTGACGAGGGGCAACTTATGCGCCTTGTTGCAGGGAGCAAAAGGTGCATGTAAAGCGATATCTAAACTTATTTATAAATGGAACTTTGTCTGTCTGTCTGTCTGTCTGTCTCTCTCTCTGTGTGTGTCCGTGTCCGTTACCTATAGACTCCGAAACGGCTGAACCGATTTTCTTGAAAATTTACACAGTTGTATTATAAGCGTATGCGAGTGTTCTTAGCTAGGTTTTGTATCGAGGTACCCCCGATAAATATTGAAAATCGATAATCGAAAAAATCGGGTTATAGAAGGAGTGATCCGATTTTAATCAAATTTGATACACTCATAGTAAAGACATAAGAAACGATATTCAGAAGTGTCAAGGTTGCAGTTCTTACAATAGTGCAGAAAATCGATAATATATATATATATATATATATATATATATATATATATATAAAAGGCAAGATGTTTGTGTGTGTGTGTCTGTTTATCTGCCTGTATGTCTGTATATTTTTCAGCCCTTTTATTTTAGTTTTTGCCTAAGTAGATATAATTGTAGTTTTTAATCTCAGCCATGATACCATTTACTCAGAGGACTTATTTAGCCTTCAAAATTCAGTTTACGACGAAAAAAACTTATTTGATATCGATACCAGGAAATCAAAATTTGACTTACATCCATTCATTTTTCTTTCCATCTACGGTTTCGCTTTAACTGGAAACAA
This sequence comes from Ascarosepion bandense, assembly GCA_037127315.1. Taxonomy (NCBI): domain Eukaryota; kingdom Metazoa; phylum Mollusca; class Cephalopoda; order Sepiida; family Sepiidae; genus Ascarosepion; species Ascarosepion bandense. Next base: position 1,578,289 of record JBBBDQ010000181.1, on the reverse strand, counting down.
CTATTGCTTTTTAGTCTTTCGTGCCAACGTCCAAAGAGTCTGAACTCGAGGACTATGGATTAGTTTTAAAGCTTTTATTACACCCGGGCAACGCCGGGCTGTACTGCTAGTTAGATATATCAATGTCATATTTTTAGGGGAGGATAGCCGTCTATATAGAAAAAAACACTGAGAGGCAAACGATGAATTAACAAATAAAGTCACCAGAGATTCTCTTCGGTCAATCGCATGACAGATCCATTGACTGAAAGTCGATTAGCTGGTTATTATATGAACGTCTTTTGTTCTTCTTCTTCTATGTGCCCTGTCCCTTCAGGACGTAGGCGATCATGGATCTCCACGTCTCCCTATCCCTTGTGGCTCTTAGTATGTTTGCTCCTGTTGCTCCTGGCAACCCCCGTTCCGTCATCCACCTGATCAGACCCTGCAAATATGTTATCCGCTGCCTTCCTCTGTCTCTCCTTCCTTCTATCTGTCCAGTCAGTATCAGGTTCTCCAGGCTCTCCTTCCTCATTGCATGTCCCAGGAACTTCAGTTGTCTCTTCCTGATGCTCAGCATCAATTTCCTTTTTGTTACCATTCTTTCTAACACCTCGTCGTTGCTTGCATGCTCAGTCCACGATATCCGTAGCATCCTTCTGTAGAACCACATTTCGGCAGCTTCCAGTTTTGTCCTCATTTTCGATGATATTGTCCAGCATTCACAGCCGTATTGAAGAACTGACATCACGTAGCAGTCTAGAACTCTTTTCTTCGTTTCTATTGAGATTTTCCTGTGTGTTAGTATTTTGCTCATCTTCTGGAACGCGTCCTTTGCCATGCCAATTCGCCTTCGGATGATTTTACAGTAAAGAAGGAGGACATTTTATTCAACCGCTTTTTTGTTCAAATTTAATAAACATGTTATTAGAGCTATTAGCTGTCTTGTGAAATTTTTTGAAGTTCTTTGTTTTCAAAGAGATAAAAGTTACCACGGACGTAAGCTGAAAATTATTAATTATTAACTACAATAAACAACGTGAATAGAGGGGTTCACACTAGACTTAATTCCCAGTGTCGTAAAATTTTGGGAAACCCAAGACGAAGCTAGCGACTGAGGAAGTAGAGAAGATACAGGCGTGGGAGAAAGTGTAAAGAGAGGATTTGGATTATATGCAGTGTTTTCTCGCTTTCAAACTGATTACCATCCACGAATAGAGAGTCAAACCTATCTTTCTATCAATGAAGAGCAACAGACAGATACATCCTTGTGCAAATTAACCGAAACAAAACGAATAATATCTTCCAAGGATCTTTCACACTTTCCCTGATTACGTATACGTCATCTCTTGGCGTTGTTTTTTCCTTTACGTTTTGTACCGATGATTTTCAATGTGATTCTCTGCCTTGATGACGCGACAGACAGTTGAAAGGCTGACACCAACAATATTCGCGATCTCTCTCTGTAAGGATTGCTAATGTGTTCGTGCAGCGTTACAATTTTTGTATATTTCATTGGAGGAAGGTCCATCACAGGCTATGACTGTAGGACAGCAAATCAAGAAAATAATATCCGGGCGTGATAAAAATTCTGATGCAATCACAGATGAGTCAATATTTTTCAAGGCCAAACAAATTTCATCCTGCACCCCGAAAATAAATTCATATTCAGTCAGTTAAATACCATACGTGAAACACGCTTGGGCGATCATGTCTCGAAAGAGACATGACTGACTGGGCAGAAGATTATCCCGCAGTAGGTTGCCATTACTTTTCTGCGGTAGATTAGTTATAGCAAGGCTATAGAACCCAATCTGTCCTGTTATTTAATCCATAACTGGAAGTAAGAGACGGATTAATACCTTTCCGAAGTGTATTTGCGCGTAAGTGAATGCAATGAATTCAAATGGAATTTGAACTCGGCTCCCCGATTTCTCGTTCCGAGCCGATATCCACTGCGCCACAACGCACATCCAATTTATATTACTGGACACCAATTCAAATGACCTAACTTGAGGAAAAGAATAATCGATTAGACCCTATAACTCCAGTGGGTTTAAAATTGATCATATAGTGAAAGAAAGGAAACTAACGTTGTTTGCACAAGCGTGTATTCATATCGAATGCAAACACTCCAGAGCTTCAATAGCAAAAATATTTTATTAAATTTTAAATATCAAAATTTCTAAGAGTGTTGTATATTTAACTGTCTGGTACAAGGCCACAAACAAACACGGGTATATATATAAAAATATGAGTTATATTTTTATTGATGACCGATGGACCGTGTAGCCTAGTGAACAGAGAGTGAGAGCGCGCTTCTAAGGGTTGACGGGGGGGTCGTCTGTTGCTCCTCTGGTCTGGTCTGGTCTGGCTCTCTCGTCTGCCTCTGTCTCTCTGCTCTCACTTCTTCTGACTGGCGAATCCGTGTTTTCGCGGTCTTTATATATCTTCCAAAACCGGGACTTGTTTCTTCGGGCTTTGCCTTGATCACGCGACGCCCACGCGACGCCTACGTAATTCTCAGAGTCACCTGTCTGTTTGCCTCTGAGTTATTTCCGCATCTGCCGGAAATAGGGTCAAAGTGACATCCGTTACTTTTCACCGACCGGAAACAACACGGCTTGTATCAGCCTTTCTTGGGTGGGCCAGACCGTTATATTACAAGAGGAGTTACAGTTATATGCAATCTAAAATATGTAACTAGCGTATGCCTCCTTATCTGATGCAGATCTCCTGCCGAGTAACTATGACAAGAAAAGACAAAGACAAGTTTAGACATGTTAAGACAACCCTATTACTGAGTTACCTCGTATTCGAGGTAATACTGGAAGCCAACACAGGATACATGCCAATTCCGAGAGAATTTATGCTAATGTGAACGTAACAGACAGAGCTAGAATTTGAACTCGAGTCACTGATGCCACATTCTCCGACAACATACGTTACATTACCTACACATATGTATATCAATCAACAGTTAATAAAGAAATAGAGTCTAAGGTACTATGATCACTTACGCCCCGAAACAATGTATTAATGGTGTGGAATAGTTTTCACGCTGAAGGTTATAATCGTGCTATGTCGGATGCTAATCTATTTAACGTACCCAAAATGTTAGGAACTTAGTAATCGTCCACTGAAAGCTGACTCCTTAGTATTGGGCTAACTGCCATCTAATATTAACCTAGTAATTTTAACCTAGTAATATTTGCCTAGTAGTTCTACTGAACTCAAATAGAACTCTAAAGAACTCTCTAGAACTTTTAAGAACTCCCATGAACTTCCCACGAATTTCTCGAGTTAACTTCCTTTTAATTCTTATTAATATAGAAGAGAGAGAGAGAGAGTCCATTATCTGAGGAATATGTGTGTTTCACCATAACAATTAAAAATCTAGTTAAAGTACAAGATATTGATTTGGTTTAAATCAACACCTATGTTCTATGGATATTCCTATGTCGTCTTTGAGGGAAGCGGCTTCTGATTGTGTCCAGACGAAAGGTGTATGTATAAAAGACATTACAACTTTTGAGAAGACTTGCATTGAAATAAACCTACATATTATAATGCAGACCGCTGAACAGGGCCCTAACATTCTTGAACTCTTCAGAAAGGGTTCTGTTTCTTGCCTTAAGTAAGATTTATGTTTGACAAATGTTTAAGTTTATTGTGCTTTCAACTAGCAGCTTCCCATACAAATGCAGAACATCTACGGATTAAAACCAGAACATTTACAGAGTAAAAGACGGAATCCATGTTTAGTTAGACAAGACTGACGGTTCACGCACTAATTTAGCTCTTTCTTATTGACAATATGGATATTTAAAGAGAAAGAAACAAGTTTTACAGTTGGCCGTACATGAAAATAACAAAAATGTAAAAGTTTCGGCAAAATTACTCATCACAAACACGCACTATATATATATATATATGTGTGTGTGTGTGTGTGTATATGCATGTATATATATATATATATATATATGTATATATGTATGTGTATACATGTATATATGTATGTATATATACATATATATATACATATATATATAAAATATATATATGTATATATAATATATATATGTATATATATGTATATACATACATAAATATTTGTATATATATGTATATATATGTATGCTTATATATACATATATATCTATGTATATATATATGCATATATATGTATATATATATACATATATATATATATATATACATGCATATATATATATGTATATATAATACATATATATATATATATCCATATATATATAATACATATATACATATGCATATATATATAATACATATATACATATGCATATATATATAATACATATATACCCGAAATTCCTCATGTACGAACAACTGCCAGCTACATAACGGTTCTCGGAGAAAAGGAGGCAAAATTACAAAATACAAGGATAAACTTAACTATAACCTAAATTCTAATTGGCATCCTTCTGGCGTCTTCGGTGGAAGCGGCTTCTCATCGTGTCCAAAGGAAAGGTATGTGCATAAAAGGCATTACAACTTTTTAGCGATCACGCATTGAAAAACTAAATATTATATGGCTGCTCTAACATTCTTGCAGCTTTCACAAAAGTTGCTGTTTCTTGTCCAAAGCAATGTTTACGTTTGACAAATACTTGTGTTATTTGGGCATTCAACCAAAAGCTTCCCTCACAAACATATATTTTATGGCGGCTTTGGGTGTTATTGACAGAAATAAAAAAAAACTTGATGCCATCCAGAAACAGAATAAAATTAAAAACCACAATGGATAAGCTTTTTTGTAGATCCCGGATCACTCATGTCCTGAAGTGACGCAGTACAGAAAAGAACTGTTTTGGCGTCATATTTCATTTTAATCAATTGCCTCCCCCATGAAAGGCAACAATACAACAAAGATTCAAGGTGCTACTGAGAATGAGACAGAATTGAAAAGACTTTATACAGAACCGGAAACCCACACCTAAAACAGGAAACAAAGGATAAGCCTCTACTCCTACTGAAAAGACGAGGGAGGAGTGTCAAACCACAAAACTTGTTTTGTAACATTTTTTATAAGTCCTCCTGTTCGATTTGTAAAGATTAATTGGAACCATACAATCGATTCTTCCTCATTGCTCAAAGCGAAGGGAAAATTAACCATATCAAGCAAGGGCCGCCTGTAAATCATGAACTATATGATATATAAAAGTAAGTTTAAGTAATAGATATCCACTAATGTATAGCGTATTGAGTATCTTATGGAATACAAAAAAGCATAATCAATACAATTGTTGTCTTAATTGTCAAGAAGGGAATACTATTCAGAAAAGACTTTTACGTAGGTGTTACTTAGCATATTTTAGAAAGCAAAGATTAAAATACCAAATGTACACATGGATTAAAGCTTAGAGGGTCAATACTGCTTAAAAAGTCTTCTATGAGGTGTTGCTGAGATGTTCGACAGAGAAAGGATACTTGCGCAGAATTGGGGGAAATGCATTGTGCGGAGAACATTCTAGCATAACTCGTGTATATATGACAGGACACTGAATGTCCTCGAGTACGTCAAACTGCATGATAATTCGCGGAGAGTGAGAAGGATACACGATATATGGATAAACACGAGTAAAACTTAAATTCTATTGACATCCGTCTGACTTCCTTTAAGGAATCGGCTACTCATCGGCTTCAGTTCAGGTGCAAAAAGGCAAGCATAGAAGAACTACGTATTGTATGAGGAAAGATAGAGTAGAGTAATGTATAGCGGCTCGGTTTGTGGAATCGGAGAACCGAGTTCGAATTCCAGTCGAATTTACGTGTTTAATACACTTGGAAAGTTATGAATTCATCTCGTTTTCCCCCTAGGTATGGGTAAAGAGTAGAACAGACTGGCTTCTATAGTTTTTGGTTGGCAACCAGTCTACCAAAGTAAGAATTGGCAAACCTACTGCGATCAGGGACTGCTTGGGAAATTAAAAAATTCCCACAAAAATTCTTCTAAAGAAGACGCCAACTTAATCCGCCCAGGGAAAATATTACCACAAGTACAAATAAGTACGTCTTATGTGGTCTTGCACTGAACACTACTCAAACATTCCTGAACTCTTCGCAAAGTTCTTTGTTTGACAACTGTTTTTGTTGGTTGTTTTTTCAACAATGCCTTTCTTACAATATTTTTCTTAATAGATTTCATTCCACGCAAGGTCCCTAAAGAACAAGGGATTACTAGGAAGAGAAATATTAATAATGAGCAAGAAGAAAAAAGAGTAATCAGGAGGACAGTAAATAGCGATTGATACGACATTGAAATTTTTGCAGATTAAAGTTGGCTAGAAAACATGAACCCGGATGACGACTCCACAAATGATGAATGCGATAAATGCAAATGGTTATATCTTTCAATATTAATTCTTCTGGTTACAATGCAATATTTTTAAAAACTAAGAGATTTCATACATCTTTATTTTAAATCGGTATCAACACATGCAAGGCACTAAAGCCACTAAGACTCAGATGGCTACTAGGTGTGGAAGAATTAGAAACAGAAATGTTAGTAATGAGTGGGAAGAGAAAAGAGTAATCAGCAAATAGCGACTGACATCGAATTTAATTTTTTTGAAGATTAATCTCAGTTGGAATGTATAGAGCCAGAGTTTTACTAGCGAGATGTGCGTGAAAAAGAAACTGTTAACATAGAATTTACGGCTACATCTAACCAGCTCGAATGCAAACTGATGAGATCTCGATGCTAGTCTAAAATTTGCTGAAATTAAAAAAAGTCTAAGCACCATAGCAGTGATCTCATCTGAACAATTACCATGAAAGCATTTATGGAAAAAGGCACAGGGAGGCAACCGTACAGAAAAATGACCGAATCTGAGCTGACATATCAAGACCGATAATATTGCTGATTCTTTGGATTTTCAGTCAGTTAAGTGCCATACGCGATACACGCTTGGGCGATCATGTCTCGAAAGAGACATGACTGAATGGGAAGAAGATTATCCCGTGGTAGGTTGACTTTACATTTTGCGGTAGACTGGTTGCTAGCTAAGGCTATAGAACCCAATCTCTCCTGCTATTTAACCCAAAGGACTGATTAATATTGTTATATATCACTGTACGACGACAAACAACGAGAACACGCATATATAAAAATATAAGATTATATTTCTATTCCTGACGACGAGCCTGTGTGGAACAGAGAATGGAAGAGTGAGAGCGCACATAGAATGAGTCGAAGGGAGTGTAAGTCTTGCCTGTGGTGTCTCTCTGCTTCCACTGGCCGTTCTCTGCTGGCGAATCTGTGTGTCGATTTCTTTTTATAGTCTTCTAGAACCGGGACTTTTCCTTCCGGTTTTGTCTCGCCTACGCAACGCCCACGTAATTCCAAGAGACACCTGTTTTGTTTACTTCCGTAGTCATTTCCGCCGCTGTCGGAAATAAGGTCAAACGAGCCCGACTCATAACCCTGCGACATCCGCTCCAGACGCCGACAGGATGTATTTCTCAAACACCTGTCTTGTCGTTCGCTGACCCCTTCATCGACGGGAAATATCATCGATTGCATCAACCTTCTTCGGGTGGGGGCTAGATTGCTATATTACACTCCTCGCCCTCCCATTTTCCAAAATGTTCACATAAGAACATTTTAAGCGCAACACCCCCACATCCCCCATGCCACACAAGCCCGACAATTGTACAAAACATGTGCACGCCGAAACAAACAAAAAAAAAAAAATATAGGGGAGTCTACATCGGCAACCCAACAATGTTCGTGTCCATTGTGGAATTTTCATAATGTTCTCCCAGCTCGATGTTTCATTGTTCTTTTTTTCTTTTTTTCTTCCTTTTCCCTTCTCCTTTTCTCCCTTTTTTTTCTTTCTCTCTCTTTTTTTTTCTTACTTTTAAGTTTCTGTAACTTTCAATGTTCGTTTCCTTTCTCGACTCTGTCCATACGCGTAGACGCCTCGATGCACGACCATATGATCATAGGCGGTAACCGCGCCCCAGTTTCTAAACTGACATCGAGTAAATGACCTTTGACCAACACCATGCGTGTTTCCGCTCGAGTTTATTGTTACACATGTAACTTAATTTAATTTAATTTAATTTCAAACATACTATTTTTGAACACAGAAAAACTGCCATTATCTGCAGTACATATCATTCATAGTCTGACCGAGAAATGTTCAATAGAAAACGAAGAAAATTACCCTGATTCCAACGTTAATCCGCATGCAATTTACTTGTGGAGGATTAGAGGTTTCATCTATCTTAATTTAGTCTAAAAAAATGGACCCGTGACTCGTAATTCCTTAGTTTGTACAATGTTTTCTTTTCCTTTAACTACTTCCTCTGGATTCGAATCCAAGCATATCTGATTTGTTGACATCTCTCTGTTTAACGCAGAGACATTTGAGTGTTGAACACCCGTTGACCCCGGAGTACTATTCACAACGGATAACTCAATTTCCTTTCCCGAAGCACTGTTGCTTCTTTCACACTTAAAAATCTGCTTCCTAGCCTATTATTCCAAGGATTATTATTACGCCGACTATGCCAGCACTGACTCCTATCGTCAACTTCTTCGGGAGTTGTTCATATCCTTCACTAAATCTTTCCATATCTATCTGTTCCAAGGTATTTACTAGTTTGCGGATAGGAATCTCCTCCATATCGCGCAATTCTACCGGCATGGTGTCCACTGAAAAATTGGGAAATTTCTGCGTAATTGGGGACCAAACCACTGAACTAGAGACGTTTATGGGTGTGAGCTGTAGCTTCCCTACGTTTCTAAATCTTGAGTCACCGTTAACCTGTGCAGCCAACACCATATGATCATTGTAAGCAGTACACCCCTCCTTTATCTGTATACTGGCTAGCGGGGCTTGGGCGACAAGCTTGCTCCGAGACCCGCCACCACAAAGAACTGCAAAGTGCAAATCCCTGGTAGCAGCGACTATCCAAGATTCCCGGTCCACCCTGATTGCGATTGGAAGTCGAGTATTCGTTTTAACTGTGACTCGACAGTTCCTCTCTATTCCTGCTTGATTATGCCGAAAAAGCGACATCTCGCAAGATTCTCTTGAATTGGTAGCATAAACGGGACCGGATACCTCGCACAATCCGTCGGTACTTGTCGAGCACCGTGTCGCTTCAGCCTGGCCCAAGAGAATATAACGTGTTCCAGCTCTATTTACCGCGATCATTTTGACTCCATTTCAAACCTGGCCGACAACTTGGATCCGAACGCTGAACCTGATCGCGTGGGCAACGGAAGAGGAAAATTCAAAATGTTATATACTACATAGGAGTGTTCTCTATCCACCAATGGGACGTCCACCACAACCACAATCGATTTTGAGTCAAAAAGTGCCCTACAACTTAATGTTTTATAATAATACCAGATGTCCTTATCTGGATCGTTTGCTAATTTGAAATTATCTGGGAGCGTCTGAGCTATATTATGCATCAATCCCCTTAAGTCGTGCGGAGCGATTATGCTAGGAGACAAATGACCAATCGACAATAAGTTGAGCTGCAGTTCCAAATAGCTTAAAGCCATACGGACGTCTAAGAAATATTTCCCTAATTTATCGACTACAATCTTGTACAACCAGTATCTATGGGTAAGGATATCTAATCTGGATATTCGTTTATCCAACCCCTGTGTTGCGTTTGCCATGGAACCTACAATACCTTTAAGGCTAGAAATAATTTCATTTATTTTGTGTCTATTATTAGATACCTCATGTCTCGTAACATTTACTACGGAAATGCTATCCTCTGTCATATGTAATATCCTTTCCTGTGTATTTGCTAACTTACCCAATGCTCTTTTGATCACACGTAGATCATCTTCCGATGTTACTCCAAAAAGGTAACTAAGAGCATTCCCTACAAAGGGCAACACGGACCGCTTAGTTCTGCGAGTCATAGACCTATAATCTTTGTATTTTAATAACAGCCTTTCACGTTCTATTGCAATTTGCTTAAATTCATCATTTACATGATTCATCAATGTTTCGAATGTGACGTCCCCAAGGAATTCCTGTGGGAAATTTTCCTTTGCGCCCGACTGGACATTTTGTATGCATCCCTTCAATGATTGGAACGCAGCGTCGTATGGTGTCAGATTGATCGAAAATGTCACCAGCCACCTTGCACGTGACAGTGAGATCTCGTTCTGTTCAATAAATACGACGTTCTGGTAATTTTCAATCGCTACGTCCACTCCAGGAAAAAACAGCAGGACCAAAAGAACAAGGTTTGCCATCTGAAACGAGAGACAAAGCTGTTAGTCTCGCTCTGTACTGACACCAGAGACGAATAATTTACTTTATGCTTTAGATACCATTAATAATTTTCCACGTTTGTATCTTCCGCATGTGTTGCTATAAGGAAGGTGACCTAACTATTTCACTTAAACTATCGTTAATCCTCCCACTGCTTTCTTTCCCAATCCTATAGCATATCAGCCAATAAGTCCTACAAGACTTTTCAGTTGTTCTTTCTTTTTGTTCCGATCAACTGTGGAATCTGCAGGTCTATCCGCGCTTTTTGCCCCAACAGACGTTTGCCTCATTTGGACATCTTCGCTGCTAGGTGATTCCCTAGAAAAACCCTGATCTACATGAGTAGATCCAGACGTTTCACACTTTGAGCAATCATCCTCGAACGTGGATGAAACATTATTTATACCACCGATTCTATCATCATTATCAATAGTTGACACGTTTTTATTCGCCATTTTACGTCGCGTCATGATGCGACGCTCCACTAATGGAACATCAGGCTCATCGTCTGATTCCACACGTTGGTGTCGATATTTGTGCACTGGAAAGTCGGTCTGTTCCGCTCCGGATTCGTCATTCCGAATCACTGGATTCTACTGGAGCAGCCAATACAATCTTTCGTAACGGCCTATCGGAAGTAGGGATTTTCCATTCATCAATGGACGCTGCCCGAAGATGCTCAGCATGCGTCTTAATGACCGAGCCGGGTTAACTGATCTCTAATTCTATAAGAGACCGGGCCAGTCTTTTCAACGATCACATAATATGGCCGCCAGCGCACATCTAACTTCCCTTTCTTTTGGTGATTCTTATAGTACACCAAATCACCAACCTCAAAAGTTGTATTTTTCGTCTTACCACGCGACTTATCTATCGCGGCTCTCCTCGCTTTTCTTATATTATTCCTAACTAAAGTGAAGCTACGATGCATTTCCTGTAGTGCAATTTGGTGATGCTCATCACCATAATATATGCGACGAGGCCTCAGTATATTGTCCAAGGGCAAAATAACATCCCTGTTATAGAGCAAGTAATACGGTGAAAACTTAGTGGTTTCGCTCACATGAAACCGGATAGCCGCCAACATTTGGTTAATGTAAACATCCCACGACGGTTCGTTGTTGCCGATTTTTTTTGCTAGAACATCATGCATTGTTCTGTGAAACCTCTCAACCTTACCGTTGCTCTGGGGGTGATAAAAAGAAGTTGTCACATGGTGTACATTTAAGGTCTTCTAATGTCTTTTTCATTACCCTGTTGACATTTTCTGGCCCATTATCAGTTAAAAGCTGAAGTGGTGGAAAATTTCGTCAACTAAGAGATGCACCACTGTTTCTGCCTTCTTGTTAGGAACCGCAAATACCTCCGGCCAACCACTGTACATATCTATGAATGTAACTATGTATTGGTTACCTGAATGGGTCTTTGGGTAGGGTCCTGAGACATCTAAAGCAACCTTTGCGAAAGGAAAAGGAGGGAAGTCACATTCCTGTATGTGGGGTTGCTGCTTCTTTAGGTTTCTTGTCTGACACGGGATACATTTACCTACGAAATCATTTATTTCTCTAAGTAAACAAGGCCAGAAATACTTTTGTTTTATTGAGTGGAATGTCTTATCCACCCCCATATGGCCACTGTCATCATGGTATTGAACTAGCACCCTTTTCTAAGGTGAGATGGTAACATACAGCCTGATGAGGGGTTCATCATCAGGCTGAGACAAATAGTACACCACCTCATCCATTACTATATATCTCTTCTGTTCTGCTTTGGTAGCCCTACCATTTCGTAATCTAATCTTCAGGTCTAAGATGTTTTTGTCTGATTCTTGCTCCCTGATTATGTCTATTCCTTTCAATGTGGGCCGTTCGGATGCCTCTGATGAATTTCCGACATTTTTATGGGCTGCTAATTCTTCCGGCTCCATTAGGTTGGAGTTTATAACACTAACCAAGTAATTTCTATCATCTATATCTACTGGAGAAGCAATATGGTCTTCGTTCACATCAACAGCGCGTGATAAGAGATCCACGCAAACATTATCCTTACCCTTAAGATACTGTGTGCTGCAATTGTAGCCAGACATGCTCAGAGCCCAAGTCTGTATCTTCTTATTTTGTATGGGCGAATTAAGTAAGTGCTCCAGGGGCCTATGATCAGTGTATATTGTGAATGTTGCGCCATGCAGGTAGTGATTCAGTTTTTGAAGAGCATAGTGTATGGCATAAGCCTCTTTCTCTATAGTTGACCACCTCGTTTGTGTGTCACTTAATTTATGGGACAATAAATAAATTGGTTTTTCTACATCCTTCCTATTTTCCTTATCGTACACCACCTGGGATAGGCATGCGCCAATCGATTGATCGGATGCGTCAGTATATAACCTATACGCCTTATTTGGGTTGGGATAGGCTAGTGTTACTATCTCCGCGAGCTTCGTTTTTAGTGTATCGAAAGCGGTTTGGCAAGCATCGTCCCATTGGAATCGTGCATATTTCCTTGTCAAATTGACCAGCGGTTCGGCTATATCAGAGAAATTTCTAATAAAGCGGCGATAGTATGAGGTCATCCCGATAAAAGCTCTTACTTGCCTAACAGTGGTTGGAGTAGAAACTGACTTTATAGCCTTGACTTTATTGAGGTCTGGTTGTATTCCCTCTTCACTTATCTTGAACCCCAGGTATTGGGTCTCTTTCTTAAAGAACGCACACTTAGCTGGCTTCAGTTTAAGGTTCTGCTTACGTAGACTACTCAAGACTGTGTCTATATGTTTTAAATGATCTTCCACCGTATTTGAAAATATCAGAATATCATCTAAATATGCCAGAGCAAAATCTTCCCGTCCCTGTAAAACAACTGATCTCTTATCACGCGCTGTTGATGTGAACGAAGACCATATTGCTTCTCCAGTAGATATAGATGATAGAAATTACTTGGTTAGTGTTATAAACTCCAACCTAATGGAGCCGGAAGATGCCGGGTGCGTTTGCAAGTCCAAATGGCATAACATTAAAATGAAACAGACCCTTGTGGCAGGTGAATGCACTTTTTTCTTTGTCATCATCATGAAGCTTAACTTGCCAGTACCCTGATTTTAAATCAAGCTTCGAAAAGTACCTTGCCGAACCAAGTGATGCCAGTATATCATCGATGACAGGAAGAGGTCGAGCATATTTCTTTGTAATCTTATTAAGTGCTCTAAAGTCTACACAAAATCTCTTACCACCGTCTTTCTTCTCTACTAAAACTACTGGAAAACCCCACGGGCTATTGGATCTCTCAATTACACCTGCCTGCATCATTTCGTCGATTGCTGAATCCATTGTCTTTCTTTGTTTGAGGGGTGTGCGATATGGGCGTTTTCTTATGGGCTCATGCGTTCCAGTATCGATACGCATCTCCACAGTATCGGTTCTGCCCAGGTTTTTGTCGTCACTAACGAACATGTCCCTATTTCTTTTTAGCAATTTGTTAATTTCAGGCTTGAATTCCTCCGGTACATGTACCTGTTCCAAATCTACATCAGGGCTTTTATTATTTTGTTTATCGGGCATAGTAATTTCAGTAATATTACCTGCCCTTTCCAATTTAGCCAGCGGACACCCCCGTCTCAAAGTGATTGTCTGATTAGTGTTATTCATTATCAGCAACTGAAACTTACGAGACTTTGGCATTTTTACAACTTGCGTTGGCTACTGATATACCACATAAGTTGCTAACATATCCACTACTCAGCTGTTCGATTTCATATTCTTTGCCACGTCCATTTCTCAGCCTGGTTAATCCCAGACAAGCATACAGGTGTTGAGGTCTTAATGTTACTTTTTGAGCTAACCTAACAATAGAGGAAATATGAACATCCTCCTCTAATGCCACGTATTCTTCACCAATCTTCAATGCCCCCAAATCGAAATACATTCTCACCCCGTTCTACATCAGCCAATCTCGGCCAAGTATAACGTTTCTATTGAGATTTTTCACGACTAAAAAATCATGGGGTATGGACTTACTTCCTATCTGGACCTGTAGACGACAAAGGCCTTCAACGTATAACGGGGATCCATTCGCAGTTCGAAGTTTAATGTCCCTCTTTTGCAGTTCAAGTCCCAGTCGCAATTTTTTAAATACCCTACAGCTTATAACCGATACCTCTGCTCCTGTATCTACCAATGCCCTATAAGGTCTACGTTCTATTCTAATAAAGATGGAATTTGGCGGGCCCATATTACCAACTATGTGCGTTGGTACCGTCTTGTTCCGTTCGTTGGGCGTCGCACGAACGGACCTCTGCCGTTTCCCGGGGCGCGTCTACAAAATTTCGCTATGTGGCCTTCTTTCCCACAATTCCAACACCTAACAACGCTCTCGTTCCTCTCCCGCTCGCGAGTCTTGTATTCAGTTCCCCTATTACCACCTTTTCTATTGTTCTTATTCCTATTATTATTATTATTATTATTATTATTATTATTAGATTTAGCGGGGCTTACGGCTTCTATCGGTACCCGTCTCCGAGAGTGGCAAATTTCCATAGGCTCCTCTTCGTATTCAGAGTTTGCATCGAGTCGAATTTTCCATCTCAACTCAGATAACGCTTTCTGATAGGCAGCCTCTAGTGTTTGTGGCTCATCCTTCATAACTGCCATCTTTATGTCCCGATCCCTTAGACCTTTTATGAAAAATCCTAGAACTTGTTTTATCACAACTTCATTCCTCCCGTCAACCCCAACATATGCGCTCTCCGCTAGGCGTACTACTCTCTGCATGTAGTCCTGCACCCCCTCTGTTCTACCCTGCAATGTTCACTAATTCAACTAACCGTGCGTCGGGGTCTAAAACCAATCCGTAGTATTCCTTTAAAGAAGTTTTGAACTCCTTCCATGTGAGTTGTGGGTTATTAGAGATTAGTCTATATACATAGTGTCCAACAGCTCCTCTTGTTGTGAGAGGAGCTGCCTGACACTTGTCTTCTTCTGCCACGCGCACAACTTTAAAATACCTCTCCATATCCTCCAACCAAGCACTATAACCACCATCTTCTTTGCACGCTAATGGCTGTATATTCTTTAAAAAAGATTCTCCCCCTTAAAGTGTTCGACACCGAACAAGCCACATTTCTCAATTCTAGGGTCAGACCTTGAACAAAATCGGCAAAAGTATGCTGTTCCATTTTTTTTTTTTTAATTAGACTTATTATAAACTTATTATGAACAAGAGCAGAACACACACAAGATCGAATCAAAAGTCACCTACCTTTCGTTGATGTCGTCTATGGTCGTCCGGTTGCTTTCTATTTTCGTCTTCTTTTTTCTTTTTCTTCCTCTATCTAGTGGTTTTAATTTCGTAGAATTTCAAATTGTCGCCGTGGTAACCAAGTTCGCATCTATCTGTTTTGTTGTTGTTGTTGTTGTCTTAAAAACAGCAAGTCACTATGCACCAAATTGTGTATGTTATATATCACTGTACGACGACAAACAACGAGAACATGCATATATAAAAATATAAGATTATATTTCTATTCCTGACGACGAGTCTGTGTGGAACAGAGAATGGAAGAGTGAGAGTGCACATAGAATGAGTCGACGGGAGT
Organism: Ascarosepion bandense; assembly: GCA_037127315.1. Lineage (NCBI taxonomy): Eukaryota > Metazoa > Mollusca > Cephalopoda > Sepiida > Sepiidae > Ascarosepion > Ascarosepion bandense. The sequence continues at coordinate 1,562,428 of JBBBDQ010000181.1, read as the reverse complement.
GTAAGTCTTGCCTGTGGTGTCTCTCTGCTTCCACTGGCCGTTCTCTGCTGGCGAATCTGTGTGTCGATTTCTTTTTATAGTCTTCTAGAACCGGGACTTTTCCTTCCGGTTTTGTCTCGCCTACGCAACGCCCACGTAATTCCAAGAGACACCTGTTTTGTTTACTTCCGTAGTCATTTCCGCCGCTGTCGGAAATAAGGTCAAACGAGCCCGACTCATAACCCTGCGACATCCGCTCCAGACGCCGACAGGATGTATTTCTCAAACACCTGTCTTGTCACTGACCCCTTCATCGACGGGAAATATCATCGATTGCATCAACCTTCTTCGGGTGGGGGCTAGATTGCTATATTACAATATCTTTCTCAAGCAAAGTTTTTTTCTCAAAAAGCAAAGTTTACAGGGAGAGAAAAACAATGTGAAAAATGTGTTGAGTTAAAATTGAGGAAAGAATAGTGAGGAAACAATGGTTTAGGAAGATAGAAGATGACGATTGACACTGCATTTCAATTTTTTGAAGTATGTCGGTGGTAGGAAAGTTCCACAGGTGAGAACTACAAGCCAAGAAACTGTTAGAATAGAATTGACTACATAATTGACTACATAATTCAACAGTAAAACGACGAGACCTAGTTTCCAAACTAGTAGGACGCTTTAATTTATTACAGTTGAGGCACATAGGAAGATGACTCGTGAAAACAACTGCCGTAAAAATGACTGTAGAAAAGACACAGGAAGCCACATAATAGTAGTGAGAAAGAGACTAAAGTAATATGAAAAATCAGGAAAATTGCTATGTAATATCAATCCTCCCATATGGCAGTGAATTCTGAACAATTTCCTCAAAGATGAAGAGGTGACTTAAAACAACAGAAACAGACAAAAGAGTGATGAACTGATTTTTTTATAATCGTGTCGCCCCAAGCAAGGCATTTTACTGTTGTGCAGTGGGTTACATAGGAAGAATGTTGAGGCGTGAAAGGTTGCAGGGGGTGTCAGAAAGAGAGTAGGGGAGGGAAGAGATTACTGATGAGAGTGGGGTGGACGAGGAGGAATGTTATAAGAAGTGAGAGGTTGCAGGGGGTGTCAGGAAGAGAGTAGGAGAGGGAAAAGATTACTGATGAGAGTGGGGTGGATGTAGAAAAGCATGAGAGAGAGGATGTAAGTTAGTGAGACAGGAGACGGCTATTGACTTTACATTAAAACTTTTGGAGATTGTAACTGTCAGGAAAGCAAGTATGCGGAAGAGAATTCCACAGGCGGGAAGTGCGAGAAAAGAAGCTGTAGGAGTAGAATTTGCGTTTACAATTTGGCTTCACAGTAAAAGGGTGGGACCTAGTTGCTAATCTTGTGGCTCGAGGAAATTCGTATATAGGGGGTACCAATGAGCTAAGTTCATCGGAGCAGAAGCCGTGAAAGTATTTGTAGAAGAGACACAGGGAAGCCACACTGCGTCGGTGAGAAAGCGACTGTATCCGTAGCTGCCAAGTCGGGATCGATCACATTACAGATTCTCCATTGGATTCGATCGAGGACACCTAAGTGGATTACTGCTATGAAATATAAATTATCCTTATATGGCAGTGAATGCTGGACAATTTCCTCACAGATGAAGAGGAGACTTGAGGTAACACAAACATAGAAAATAGTTGTAATATCAGTCCTCCTATATGACAGTAAATTATGGACAATTTTTTCACAGACAACGAGGAGACATGAGACAACAAACGTAGAATCAATAAATAGATAGATAAGAAAGCAACTGCGATAGATAGATAGATAGATAGATAGATAGATAGATAGATAGATAGATAGATAGAATTGAAAAACTAAGCGGCAGAGAACCAATAAACCGGATAGGAGTTCGTTTAACCTGTGAGAAAAGAAACTACAAGAATACAACACACAGTCGCATCTATTAGTTCGTATGTTCCCAACCTTTTTTTTTTACCCCAAAATACAATTTCACTATTATCCATTACTCCCAATGAACAAATAGAATTGTGCGTTGTGGTGCATTGGATATCGGCTCCGAACGAGAGATCGGGGAGCCGAATTCGAATTCCAGCTGAATTCATTGCATTCACTTATGCGCAAATACCCTTGGGAAAGATATTAATCCGTCTATTCCTTCCTGTTATGCGTTAAATAACAGGACAGATTGGGTTGTATAGACTTGGTCGGCAACCAGTCTACCGCAGAAAGTAATGGCAACCTACTGCGGGATAATCTTCTGCCCAGTCAGTCATGTTTCTTTCGAGAAACATGCTCGCCAAGCGTGTATCACGTATGACACTTAACTGACTGACTGATATTAGTGACAAAAATTACCAAAATTTGACTATGATCGGAGTTCTATGATCTGGTGGCTAAAAAGTGGAGAAATTTTGATTTTTTTTTTCACAAGGCTTGAAAGAAAGATACTTGAAGAGAGATTGGGGTAGGGGGAATTCTTCCTTGAAATGCTGTCTCGTTAATACTTTGGCACAATGTGAGAAATTATAAACTGATTGCCTCTTCCCAAACCAAACATCCATTACCCCCAAAATATGGGCTCATTACCCCACTGGTGTAATTTACCCCGGGGTTGGGAACCATTGAAGTTCAACAGCAAAAATGTGCGGCCTAGTTGCCAAATTCACTAAGAAAAAAAAGAAGCTCGTCATAACATTTGCCATGCTTACAAAAGTGTCTGAGACTGAAACTACCAACTGTCATTTTGGGCATTATTGTCACTGGATTATGGTACTTGATGTACAATTGTCTATCATTATAATCTCTCTGAGAGCAATAAAAGATCCAAACAACGTTTAATTTAAGTAAGTGGCTATGCATAAAATTGAGCAGACAGCCACCATAAGACTTTTTAATCAAAGAACGTCTACAAGGATTAAAAATATATTTTCTGAAACTTATTTTGTTTATATAAAACAAAGCACGAACGCTGTCACCGACCCTGCTGGTGTCCACACCATGAACTTTTCAATCACCCAATCCCTTACGCAAGTGGTGGACTTCCCCACGCGTTTCTCCGACAACCCTAACGGAAAGAACTCACTTCTAGACCTCTGCTTCACTTCCATCCCAGACTCTTGCACTACCAGACAACTGTGCCCACTCGGAAACTCTGACCACACTGTAGTGTCCGTCAACATTTCATTCCACTCCCGCCCGACCCATGAAACCCAGACAAGTAGAATATCCTACTGCTATCAAAGAGCAGACTGGGATTCGTTCCGAGACTTCCTCTGTGACATCCCTTGGAACAACGTTCTTAGTCTTCCCATCGAAGAATGTGCATCCGAGGTCTCCTCCTGGGTTAAGGCTAGCATCGATGCCTTTATCTCTGCTAGGCAATTCCAGCTTAAATCTCATTCGTCTCCTTGGTTCTCACCCGCTTGCTCGGCTGCCATTGCCCACCGGAACCATTTCTTCCGACTCTATCGTAGCTACGCGTCGGACCAAAACAGGCGCCTTTTCACTTCAGCCCGTAATAAGTGTATAAAGATACTTAACGAATGCTAAGATGTTTGCTGCCAGAATAAAGCAACGCATAGCATCCTCTAAATTCGGCGCCTAAGACGACTTGCGACTCTGTATAAGAGTACTTAACAAGAGCAAGTTCACAATACCCCCACTAATCAACAAATTTGAGGTCCTCACCTCCCCAGCGGATAAGGCTGAATGCTTTGCCCGCAGATTCTCGAACAATTCGAGTCTGGACTCATCTGGAGTTTTTACACCCGACTTCTCACCTAGAAACGAGGCACAACTGAATGATGTCCACATTACACCCTCGCTTGCCTCTAAGATAATCTTAAAACTTGACCCTCACAAAGCGAGCGGTGGGGACGGAATACCAACCATAGTCTTAAAGAAATGTGCCCCTGAACTCTCCTCTATCCTTTCTAAGCTCTACAACCTCTACCTATCTGCTTCCTGCTTTCCTGCCTGTTGGAAATCTTCCTCTGTAGTTCCTATATTTAAAAACACTGGAGAACCCTCGGACCCTGCAAATTACCGCCCTATCAACCTTCTTCCGATCTTTGGCAAAGTGTTCGAAGCCATTATCAACGCCGAGGTGGTTCAGCATCTGACAGCACACAGGCTCCTCTCGGACAAGCAATATGGTTTCCGCTTCACCAGGTCTACTGCTGATATGCTAACGACCATCACCGAGTACATATACCAGGTACTCGACAGGAATGGCGAAACCCGAAACGTTGCATTGGATATATCTAAGGCGTTCGACAGAGTTTGGCATGCTGGCCTTCTATGCAAACTGCGGAGCTATGGTATAACTGGACATTTGTTTGAACTAATCCAGTCATTCCTCTCTAACCGCACAATGAAGGTGGTATTAAACGGACATGACTCCCAGAACTACCATACGAACGCAGGTGTCCCTCAAGGCTCCGTCTTAGGTCCTACGCTCTTTCTGATATACATTAATGATCTCCCTGATTCCATAAGATCCCAAGTAGGTATGTACGCTGATGACACCACAGTTTACTCTCGCCTCGACCAAACATCTGGTGTAGGCGTCAAAGCTAACCTCGCAGCCGAGATTGAAAAAGACCTCCAATCCATAGTGGACTGGGGTAAGAAATGGCTAGTAAATTTTAATGCTTCTAAAACGAAGCTACTCTCAATTAACCATCATCGACAATCTCACCTACCTCCCATTAGCATGGACCATGCTTGCCTCCCAGAGAGTAAAACACTACGCCTCCTTGGTCTCACACTTTCAGCGGACCTCAAATGGAATGACTATATGAATCCATTGCTAAATCCGCTGCTATGAAAGTCGGTTCTCTGTGTTGGGCCCGGAAGTTTTTTCCGTGTAAATCTATCCTGCACATATATAAATCTACCATCCGCCCGTGCATTGAATACTGCTGCTATATCTAGTCGGGTGCCCCTGCTATTCTCCTCGGGCTTCTCGATAAGGTACAGAGGAGGGTCTGTAATGTGATTGATACCGATTTGGCAGACCGCCTGCAGTCTCTCTCCCACCGGCGCGGCGTGGCTTCCCTGTGTCTCTTCTATAAATACTTTCACGGCTTCTGCTCCGATGAACTTAGATCACTGGCGCCCCCTAGATACGAATTTGCACGAGATACTAGATTAGCAACTAGATCCCACCCTTTTACAGTGAAACCGATAAAATGCAACCGCAACTTCTACTCCAACAGTTTCTTTCCTCGCACTTCCCGACTGTTGGAATTCCCTTCCACACGATTACTTCCCCGACGGCTACAATCTCCAGGAGTTTAAATGTAAGGTCAATAGACACCTCCTAACACACTAACTTGCTCCCGTTCTATCAAACACTCTTCCCATCTTCCCAACCCTCATCCTCGGTATCCTTGCCCATCTATCACCTTCCTGACATTCCCTATTCTAACCACTCCTTCTCTTTACCTTCCCCTACGTAGCCCCATGCGCAATAGTGGCAGTGGAATGCCTTGCTTGGGGTGAAATGATTAAAAAAAACCTATTTCAATAAATCTATATCATTTACCAATGTAAATATCTTTTAAAGAACTGCGTTTGTGATCAATCCAAATTCGTAAACAATTACATTGGAATATACTACAAGAAGAATCATGTTACATCTCTCTGACCATCTTTCTCTCTGTATTTCTCTCTCTCTCGCTCTCTAGAAAGGAAAACTCAGCACATCATTTAGATTGGTTATAAATTATAATCCATTTCTATGAACTAAATTGGCTCATTTCATCAGACTACACTATATTCGTTCTATTCGGTAGAAATATTTTCCCGGAATAAACATTTCTTTAAAATGAAATGAAAAACTAGTAACATGATCTAGAATTGAAACTTTCGCCATATCTCGGTTGGGGATCTTTAGATTGGTCGAGAAGAGTTCATCGTCCTTTGATAATGATCTTAAACTCATTACACGCCCACTCACAAGCACATGAATACGTATATACATATAAAACTACATATTAAAACAATCACGTATACTTACTTATGTCCACATACACGTATATCTATACTTCCACATATGTACGTACAAATGCGTCTGTGCGTACACCTACATATACCCACAAACACACATGCATCCATGTTCACATATAAATATTGCGTTTGCACACTCACATATTTATGAATTTATGGATTTATACGCGTATAATTAATAGTAACACATATTTACGCAAGTGGACTAACAAATCTCACATATACTCAGAAAATACATATATATTTGCATACTTACACACATACATACGTATATCTCCATACACAGATGTCCGAATCTCTATATATGTATACATACAAATGTGTCACTCATCCATCCATCCATCCATCCATCCATTCATCAATACATCCATCCATTCATCAATATATCCATCCATCAATCCATCCATCCATCCATCCATCCATCCATCCATCCATCCATCCATCCATCTCTAATTGTAACTATTGTGTTCACACACTCACATATTTATGAAGAACGGACCTATATATGTATAAAAAAATACTAACATATTTACGCAAGTAAACAAACCTCACATATACTCAGAAAATACACATATAATTAACTATTTGGACAACAGTAAATGTAAAGATCTATCTATCGCCCGGTTCACACTCCACCTACGTCTATTGAACAGTTTAAGAGGTTCATCCCATGTTCCCTGTTTAGGATGTGGTTTCCGGCTTTTTCTTTTCCAATTTTCTCACTTTTTTTTTTCAATTGGAGTATATAGATCTATCTATCGCCCGGTTCACACTCCACCCACGTCTATTGAACAGGTTAAGAGGCTCATCCCTTGTTCCCTGTTTAGGATGTTGTTTCCGAATTTCTCTTTTCCAATCTTTTCACTATTACGTAGCCCCCTGCACATCAGTGGCGTTACCGCCTTGCTCGGGGTGATACGATTAAAAAAAAATTGTAGAAACCTTATAGAGTATTCTTTAAAAAACAGGTGCCTTACAGAATCAATTGTCTATCAATATCATATTTCTTCTGTGAAAAACCCTAATAATGTAAAGATTTATGTGGATAGTTCTAAGAACACTCTGAAAAAAGGATTTTATCAACACACGCCTTCGTTTCATAATAATAGGTACAGAAATATAACATCCCTATCGAAATATTATTCGTGTCTAAAAGAAACAAATAAAACACCCACATTAGAATGTAAAAGTTAAAAAAAAGCTAGAATATGTAAGTCTGTAAACGACCCATGCCACTTGAGTCTAAATGTAAAACTATATATTGTTAAATTTCTTCAAAATAAAAATCTATTAAATAGACGTAATGAAATAAATGTCATATGTAAACATTGCAACATGTTTTTTTTTTGTTTTTTTTTATAAGCGTTTCACCCCGAGCAAGGCATGTCACTGCCACTACTGCGCAGGGGGCTACATAGAGTGGAGAAAGGATGATTAAATATAGGAAATGTCAGAGGGTGGGTGATAGGCGGGTAGGGATATCGAGAATGGTTAAATATAGGAAATGTCAGAGGGTGGGTGATAGGCGGGTAAGGATACCGAGAATGAGGGTTGGGTAGATGAGAGTGTTCTGAGAATAAATGGGAGTTAGTGTGATAAAAAATTCTTCATAAAATAAAAAAAATTTTGTTAACTTACATATATCTAATAAATTTGTTTTATTAGAATAAAATTTAAATGGATATTAAAATAATTAAATTGATATTTAAAATTTTAACAATTAAATAGATATTTAAAAGATTGTATTATGACATTTAGAATTGTATTAGAATATAATGATAATATTATAGATTTTATAAAAATAATAAAATAAATTTTAATAATTTTTAAATAAATAAATGACTATTAAAATGTTATTTGAAAAATTAGAATAAAATGCACTCTGAATCGAAATAATCGAAATAAAAATAGTATAATTATACTCAAAGGTCCCTTTACGTGAGATCTAAAATATAAAATCTTTCTTTTCTTTTCTTTTTTCTTTTTTGTTTTATAAATTGTTGAGATACAGAGAAAACTAAACGAAAAAAATTTTGTAACAATAATGGTTACATCAACGGACATGGAGTCTAGACAGGGGTTTTAAAATCGGCTGACACTTTTGCCGTTAAGATTGAAAGAAGAAATCATGTATTTCGTAAAAATATAAACTTTTTCAAATTTAAAGTGGATCTCTCTTTTAATTAGTTAAATTGAACAAACCCATATTTTTTTCTGTCTTCCCATATCTATAAATAACAAACGTATTGTTTCTTATATTCAAATGAAAATCATTTTCACAAAAATGATCTAACATTGCCTGATGACGAGGTAAAAATTTCTCGAAACATAGAAATTTTCCGTGTCGCAATGTAAAGTATATTAATTTTCATTAAAAAACAAATTTAATGCTCTACAATATTTGTTGTATTGAGCCCTTTTATGAAAAAAAGTCGAGGGGAACCAGGAATTGTAAAACTTTTGGTTCTTTTCACCTAGATTTATATATATATATATATAGTTATTTTTTGCTCATAATTAAATTAGACCAGTACACAGTTGTAATAAAAAGTGTTCAATATATTTATATTGTAGAACTTTTGAAAATTTTTCATTTGGAAATTAGTTATTTCCGCAATCTAGGTTTCACCCTTTCGGATAGCGAAAGTAGCCAAACCATGCAACAGTGGCGATGTATGCAGAATGTGCGATGGGTAAAAGTTAACTATTATGTTGTTCCCAGAACAAAAAGAAAATACTAAATAAAAGATCAGAAATTACGTCCAGATGCAATCACACCTATAAATACTTAGTACGGAAGGTGTTGTAAGATCCTTGAAAAAGCTCTAGTCACGCGTTCGCAAAAAAATTCCTGCTCATGCGTTTGAAAAACCGAAAAATCAATTATTGTAAATCGCCTGAAGATACTGAAAGCTTGAAATCTAGGTTGCGGAAATAATTCATTTCCAAATTAAATATATATATATATATATATATATATATATATATATATATATATGTGTGTGTGTGTGTGTGTGTGTGTGTGTGTGTGTGTGTGTGTTAATGCCACCTCTGCAATCGGAACAATGCACAGATTCCACTTTCAAAGATTTGTACTACAACGATGCACTAAACATTTGATAGATGGTGGGTGTGGACGATAAAAGCAAACGATATATATGTAAAAGGTCAGAGTATATAACAATTAATGTGTTGTGTGTAAAAAATTATCTTCCAGTCTATGCCTGAAGTGTGAAAGTTGCCATTTGCCATTATCTTATTTACAATTTCTCTGTTTAATATTGTTAATAATGTGTGACACGAAAAATTTTTTTTTTTTTTGTTAAGCAATTTAAAAAAAATCTAGGCACGCATTCACTTCTGTATATTTATTTGCATGCGTGAGTCTCTATACGTAGAATTCATTTGCGTAATATAAATACACTCTCATTTGGTTGGTTGCTTTGTTTTTTATGGCATATCAACCACGGCAGGTCATTTAATGCCAAATAAATTTTTATTTATTTATTGCTGGTATACCTTTTTCTTTCAAGAATTTATTGTTGTTTTTATATAAGTTTTTGTGTCTAGTAATACTTTTTTCTTTCCGAGTATCAAGATTAATTGGGATTTGTTTTTTTAAGGGCAGGATCCCCAAGTCCTACCCTGTTATTTAACCCATAACTGGAGGGAAGGGACGGATCAATACCTTTCCCAAGGGTACCAGTGCTAAAGTGAATGCAGTGTATTCAACAGGATTTCGAACTCGGTTCACCGATTTCTCTTTCCGAGCCGATATCCACTGCACCACAACGCACATCCGTCATTAAACGCTTACAGCACCTGGTATTCCCAAGCGGTCACCCATCTAAATACAGATGAGGCTCAACGTTGCTTAACGTCTGTGATCGAGCGAGAACCAAGTGTATTCAACGTGCTCTGGCCGTAAGGCAAATGCGCTCTCAAATTGATATCCTGATTCATAAAAGTTGTGTGTGCTTATTTTTTTATTTATCATCGTAAAGTTTAAAGAGGACATACGTCAGTGATAATTGCTTATTAATGATGTTGTCTTTTACATAATTCGAAACCGTGTGTAGTTACCAATGCCGTAAGCACTGCTTTAAACTTGACGTTCGTAAATAAAAAAAAACTAAGTACTGATAACTCTTTATGAATCAAGGATCAATTGAGACTGTACTCATATTATAAACTTATAAATAACATTTTTCGATTTTAGCTAATGGCGGGAGTAGAGGAATGTTAAATTAATGGTGATCCACAAACATACTGTTTAATATATATATATATATATATATATATATATATATATATATATATAGTCCCACATGTTGTGGAATTAAAAACAGCATCCGTTCATTGTAGTTAATATGCTAAGGCGCACTGTGTCTGAAATGAGAATGCGAGTTTCTGCATGTTGATTTCGTTGTGGTGACCATTTCAGAGATATAATATTAAAATCTTAGATGATATATTGATCTCTTGTATATCAGTTATAATCCAAGATATTTGCATTATGGGACACCTTATATATCGCAGTGAATGTTGGATAATCTCTTTACAAATAAAGAAAAGACTAGAATCGTCAGAGATGTGGCTGTACAGAATACCATAGACTGAACATTTAAGCAAGGATGATATTTTAAAGAAAATAGCAAAATTTCACCATCTTCTTCTTCATAGGAGATCATGGACTTCCACTTGGCTCTGTCTCTTGTCGTTCTCAATATTTCTTTCTCTTGGTATCTCCGCCATCCATTTGCTCAGACCTAACAAGTATGTCTCGCCCTGCGTTCCCTTGTCTCCCCTTCCATTTATCCGACCTGTGAGTATCAAGTTCTCCAGGCCTTCCTTCCTCATTACGTGTTCCAGGAAACCGCATTTGTCTCTTCTTGATATTTAGTATTTTAGAGTTTTCTTCTCGTTTGCATCCTTTCCAACACCTCATCTTTGCACACGTGCTCTGTCCAAGGAATCATCAGCATCCTTCTGTAAAACCATATTTCTACTACCTCAAGCGTCTTCTTCATTCTTGATGAAATCTTCCAGCATTCACTTCCATATAAGACAGATATCACAAAGCGATCCAGTACTTTTTTCTTTGTTTCTAATGAGATTTTTCTGTCTTTCAGTACCCTGGTTTGCTTCTAAAATCAGAACTGAAATCTCTAGTTACAATAAATGTTTGATCTGTCAAAGAGGCTCATTGCTTTGAGTTAATCCCAGGTATGAATTGGAACTATTTACCCCATAGCTGGTAGGAAAAACGACGGATTCATATTTTTTTCAAAGGTATTTTAGCGTAAGTGAAATACCTGCGAAGTGTGCTAACAGAATACGGAAAATGCGACACAGAGATCCGAAGGCGAATTGGCATAGCGAAGAATACGTTCCAGAAGCTGAGTAAAGTTTTAAGACACATGAAACTTTCCCTAGAAAAAATGAAGAGAGTACTAGATTGCTATCTGATGTCAGTTCTTCAATATGGCAGTGAATGTTGAACAATATCATCAAAGATGAAAAAAAAACTTGAAGCAGCTGAAAGGTGGTTGTACAGAAGGATGGTGTGGATATCATGGATCGAGCATGTGAGCAATGATGAGGTGTTAGAAACAAAAAGGAAATTAGTATTGAACATCAGGAAATCAAGATGAGACAACTGAAGTTTCTAGGACATGCAATGAGGAAGGAGGTCTTCGATAACTTGATACTAACAGGCCAGATAGAAGAAAAGAAAAGACAGGGGAAATTAGCGGTAAACATATTTGAAGGGCTTGAGTAGGTGGATGATAGAACCGGAGTTGCGTGGTGTTACAGGAGAAAGCGTTTTAAGAACCACCAGGGATAGGAAGACGTGGAAAGCCATGATCGCCTACGTCCTGAAAGGACATGGCACATAGAAGAAGAAGAATACTTTGTTTGACTTTTGCAAGGCATATTTCCTATTCCAACGCGCTTTTATTTTATGTAAATACTTGTTGGTTTTGGTATATTCAAATGTGTTATTTTTAATGACTTGAAGCAATTGAAATGTGGTTCTACGGAAGGATGCTGTGGATATCCTGGATCAAACATGTGAGCAATGATGAGCTTTTGGAAAGGATGAAAGCAAAAAGGAAATTAATACCGAGCATCAGGAAGAGACAGTTAAAGTTCCTGGGAAATGCAATGAGATAGGAAGGGCTTGGAGAACCTGATACTAACAGGCCATATAGAAGGAAAAAGAGACTGATGAAAGCAATGGCTGACATATTTGAAGGGCCTGAGCAGGTGGATGACAGAACTGAGGTTGCGTGGTGTAACAGGAGAAGGCGTGTTAAGAGTCACTAGGGATAAGAAGACGTGGAAGGCCATGTTTGCCTACGTCCTGAAAGGACGAGGCACATAGTAGAAGATGAAGAAGAAGAATGCATTGAATCCACATGGAATTCCAACTCGGTTCTCCGATTTCTCGTTCCGAGCCGATATCTACCGATCCAGAAAGCATTCCGTCCCACCAGTCTTGCTCTAACTTTAGAAACCCGATCAAACAAAAATGGAGAATTGTTGCCATATCTGCACAGGGGTTGTCCTCTAGCCTTTCCCTCTAGCTTTGATAAAGATAAAAAGGCATCTACGTGTCCTTGAGGGTGATGAATTACCTTTCTGTCTACCAATCTCTTTTCCACAGATGAAACATCACAATCCTATTGCTATTACAGTATTTACATTATTCGGACTATTGTCCTCATCTTTGTGTCAAATTTGTACAACGTCTATATCCGATGGGCCATGTGTCCTTAAAGACAAGAACAGCTGAATTTTTGAGACTTATAAACCTAATTTCCGGTAACCCCCCCTTTTTTTTTACCAGAATTGCAATTTTATTTTTTTGACGTTTATGGTTTTCTCTATTATTTTTTACGAGAGCTCATATTGCACATCTTTGACAATAATGATTTTCTCTAGCACTCCGTAATAGTAGTTCCCATATTGTGTTCATCTCTCTGCTTGGTCGGCTTAGGAGATGAGGACAATAGTCCGAATAATGTAAATACTGTAAACGTCTATTGAACAGATGTAGAGGTTCTTATCCTTGTTCCCTGTTTTGGATGTGGTTTCCGGCTTTCTCTTTTCCAATCTTTTCACTTTTCCTTTTTCTTTTTTTTTTAATTGGAGTAGATAGACTGAACTATCGCCCGGTTCACACTCCACCCACGTCTATTGAACAGGTGTAGAGGCTCATCCCTTGTTCCCTGTTTAGGATGTAGTTTCCGGCTTTCTCTTTTCCCATCTTTTCACTTTTCTTTTTTCTTTTTTTTTTAATTGGAGTAGATAGACTGAACTATCGTCCGGTTCACACTCCACCCACGTCTATTGAACAGGTGTAGAGGCTCATCCCTTGTTCCCTGTTTAGGATGTTATTTCCGGCTTTCTCTTTTCCAATCTTTTCACTCTTACGTAGCCCCCCTTCACACCAGTGGCCTTACCGCCTTGCTTGGGGTGATGTGATTAAAAAAAAATAATACTACCTCATCTCAGAAATATAGACAAATAGAATGATCTATTATTAAACGTCGTACAAATGGCAAGAAAGATGAGGACAATAGTCCAAATAATGTAAATATTGTAAATACTACCTCATCTCAGAAATATAGACAAATAGAATGATCTATTATTAAACGTCGTACAAATAGCAAGAAAGATGAGGACAATAGTCCGAATAATGTAAATACTGTAAATACTACCTCATCTCAGAAATATAGGCAAATACCTATTGCTATTAAATTGCTGTTTCCATGATACATTTTTTAACAAGATAAATCTTCTAGTTTTTTTGTATTTGTGTTTTAATCAATTCACTCCAATATTTTACTGCCACTAGTGTGCAGGGGGTTACATAGGAGGAAAGTGATGAGAAAGAAGAACAAGTTATAGAGGGTGTCAGAGAATAGGTAAGAGAAGGATGAGAATACTTATGTAATAAGTGTAGAGTGAACGATAAAATAACACGAGGGAAAGGATGAGAGTCAGAGAGATAGGAGATGACAATTGACCTTACATTTAAATTCTTGAAGATTGTATCTGACGGGGAAGCAAGAATGCGGAATAGAATTTCAAAGGGGGAAGTGCGAGAAAAGAAGCTGTTAGAGTATAAGTTACGGTTACATTTTATTGGTTTCACAGTAAAAGGGTGGGAACCTAGTTGCTAGTCTAGTAGTTTGAGTAAATTCATGCAGAGGGGTAACCAGTGAGCTAAGCCGTAAAAGTATTTCTAGAAGAGACATAGCGAAGCCACATGATGCCGGTGAGAAAGTGACTGCAGCTGAGCTACCAAGTCGGAATCGGTCACATTGCAGATTCTTTACTGGATTTTGTCAAGTACCTCGAGGTGAATAGCAGGGGCACCCGACCAGATGTTGCAGTAGTATTCAATACACGGGCGGATGGTAGATTTATATATGTGCAGGATGGATTCAGACAGTAAAAACTTGCTGGCCCAGGACAGTGAACCGACCTTCCTAGCAGCAGATTTAGCTATGGATTCGATGTAGTCATTCCACTTGAAGTCTGCTGAGAGTGTGAGGCCGAGGAGGCGCTTTCAGGGAGACTAGCCTGAGCCATGCTAATGGGAGATAGGATTGTCTGTGGTGATAAACAGATAGCAGCTTCGTTTTGAGTGAATATTAGATTAAAAATTACAAGGAATCTGATAATTAGAATCAGAACGATGAAATTTCAGAATCAAATAATGAGGAAAGAGGGCCTGGAAAATGTTACACCCGTAGGGAAGACTACAAGTAACCTACTTAACAAGTTTGTTCAAAGAGATGGCATAACAAAGATAGAAATGATTGGAAAAAGTAAAAAAGTACTTAGATCCATACAATACAGAAATTTATGGAGAGTCGTGTACTTGCAAGAACTTGCCATGAGAAAGATAAAGGACTACATTTGAATTGCGTCAAAATATCTACTTGGGCTTGAAAGGAATTTTTTATTTTATTTCATTACGGGTGGGTGAAGTTGATATTGCGACAAGCATGAGTGTTCACTCGTATTCTTTTAAAATGAGTCGACACCTTCGATAGAGATAGACCGAGTAATCATTACTCCTTCAAGCAAAGTTTGAAGAACTGAATTGGATATAATTTTTGGCTGATAATTTTTAAAAACAACCTTTGGAATTTTGTCCGAACTCGTAGCTTTTATTTCCTATTTCCTTCACGTTAACCATGCAATTTCTATGAGAAGCGACGAGAAGGAGAAAGCTACCGATAGATTGGTGCCAAATACAAAGTACTTTACTGTTGTTAAGAAAATAATCTTGACTTAGTGAAACCAACAGCAACAATCTTCACTTACTACTTATTGGCTAGTGTTAGATTTAAAAGTAGTTTTAAAGAGACGACAATATATGTGCCTTTGGGCCGAATGAAGCCCATAGGTCATTGATGAAAGCAGTAAGTGTCTTGTTTCACTGAAAAGCAATAACAGGTGTGATGAGAAAAGCCGGCGCAACCCAAATAAATAGGGTTAGTGAGAAAAATGAAAAGATTTCTGATGAAAAACAAGTCGAAATTATTACTTCTCCTCGGGGCTCAAAAGGGGGAGTATTGATTCTGTGTCGACGAGCTTGTTGAAATATTGGGAAAACTTGATTTACACGGGGAAAAAAATATCGAAAGTATCTGCAACTTCTTTTCCTTACAAACGGGTAATGTTCTGTTTCCACAGTATATAAACTGTATCGATTTACTCCTCTTTGTTAGCCCCTTTTGTTGTTTAGGTATCTTTATGATTGGATTTCACTTTGACCACTTCCGGTTGGCCCTTAGTATATAACCAGAACCCCTCACAACAAAAGAATGACACAAAACGTGGTCGGTAGTTTTAACATAATCACCCACAATTTTAACTACCACTGTTTTACTGGTAGGAGGTTGTCTACCATTCATTGCTATATAGGAAACTATTGTGTTCTTCCATTGGTTGACTTGTGTAGCAATCTTTAATGAATCGCACATATTTTTTAGAATTTCTGAGCTTATTTTAGCCAATTCAGTTTTTGTTTGGTTGATAAGTCGGTAAGAGGGGTTATTGGGAAAATCATCTTTATGGGTCTATATGCTTAGAAATGCTTGCTTACCAGTTACTATTTGGATGCTCTGGCTTATAGAGTTTAGCTGTGATGGTTTTCGCTTCGACATTTACATTTATATTTATAAAAACAGACTGATATATATATATATATATATATATATATATATATATATATATATATATATATCATCATATATATCATCTGCACACAGGCCTGTTTCGCTGTATCTAGTGTAGTGTAGCTAGATTAAATATATATATTACGTACATCTACTCATTCGACAAAAAAAAACAAAAAAAAAACAGCACAGCATGCATGATGTTAAAAGGGCTCAAACTTAATAAAAAAGTTTTTTTCGTCAAATTTTTAATGTTATTATTAAGAGGAAAGATCAAAAGTTGTTGTCTATCTTCTAAAATTTTTTAATTCTTTCTAATACGTTCGAAATTTTGGTTTAATTATTTTTCATCAATGTTTACTAGAAGTTATGGCAAACGTAATATTACGTAAGGTGTTTTTTTCTTTTGAAATTCTTGCAAAAATTAACTAATCATCTGACTTTAATGAAACTTTCAGGACTTATTAACAAATTGAAGTTATTTAGACAATTATTATTTTTTTAAAAATCTTACTAAAAATATATATTTTCGCATCTGTTATCCCACTCCAATTAATTGCAAGAAACTTCTAGAAATTTAGTATTAATCCTAAGTTTTTTTAATTAGTTACCTGCAAGACTACTTGGAGAATATAAATCATGGATTTTTTTTTACGAGATCACTTTTCCGAAAATCTGCCCGAATACTAAAGTAAAAAATGCATTAAAACGAGGCCATTTTTAATTTAAATTTAAATTTAAAAATATAAATAATTTAAATTTAAATACACTTTTAATTGGTTTTAAATATGTAGTTATTAAGGATATCATATTCCGAGGAAAAAAATTCGATGAATAATGAATTTTTATGAGAATTTTTTTCATTTTTCTTTCTTTGCTAATAATCATGATTTATAAAGTTTCAGCCATCTTTTAAATTTATTCTAGTCACGTATTGTCTTCGGTTATTAATTTATTAGGTAAGGACTATATTTACAAATTGAACATTGAAGAGTTTAATACAAATCATGTATCATTAATACTTTTAAAATAATTTTAATATTTATTCTTTTTACTTATTATTTCTTCCGTTTTTAAATATGGAACTACGTAAGAGTGGGTACCTCCACTTTTCAGTATAAATTTTCGATACCTGATTTTAAAATGAAATTTTTAAAATTAAAAAACATTCTTGAAGACTTCATTTTAGATTTAATTAAAAGCCTAATGTTTTAATTTATTATTTCCATTCAGGAAAAGTTTCTGGTGTATTTCAGATAGAAATTATATAGATTTGAAATCACATTTAATTTCAATTTTTAAAATTTTCTTAAAAACGGCCATTTTCTTAATCTTAAGAAATTTGTAAACAAACAAAAATTTATCGATTTTAAAAATATTTCAAAAGATTTCTGACACTTTATTTTAGTAAAATTAGAAAATGGAAAGTTAAATTAAGCTGATTTAAAAAGAAATATTACTTACCTATAGCATAAAGAAGTAATATACAACCAATTATTAACGATTGGTCGTATTCATCTGATCGAAGGTTTGACGGATTCGCGAGTGATTTGGTGATGACAGGTTGTACGCATGCCCAAAACCGACAATCTTCATAAATCTAAGTGAAGGGACAAAACTCTTAAATTACGTAACCATTTCATAATAATACTTTCAGTCTACCATACATGAATATAAGGTAAAAATATAATAAATTAAAAATTACTTTTTTAAAAAATAGCGTAACTACGTTTATTAATCTTTGCAATTTTGGACTCGTAAATTTCGTTTCCAATTAATTACTATATCACATTCTATAAATGTGTTAATACAGAATTTTACGATTTTAAACTATTATAAATTATTATAATTAAAATGTAAAACAAAAAAGGAAAAAAATTCTTGTAAAAATTTATTATTCATCAGAAAAAGTTTATTTCTTCAGACAATAATGTCCTTAATATTTCTTATTTACAAAAACAATTAAAAGCTTTTCTAATAAAGTAATGTCTTAGTTTTATTGGATTCTTTATTTTTCAATTCAGAGCAGATTTCCAATTGAATAGTACAAATTTGAAAAAAAAAAAGTAGGTGATTTGCAATCTCTAATGACTCCTACTTTTAACAGAAAGAAAACAAAAAAAAAAAAACAAATTCCATAAACGGGAAGGTTCTGTGCAAAATTTAATGAAAGTAAGTGGGCGGGTAAAACATTTAAAAAAAATTTTTTTACCAATATTTTCTAAATAGAAGCATTTCAAAAATAATTTCATTCATTTGTGAATAAATTCTGAAAATTTCATTAAAATCGGACAATTATTTGGTTTGTACAAGAATTTTCAAATTAATGTGTTTACAACAGAAAAAAGCGCAAAAAAAATCAATGTTAAACTTTGTAGAAGACAAT
Source organism: Ascarosepion bandense (assembly GCA_037127315.1). Classification (NCBI taxonomy): domain Eukaryota; kingdom Metazoa; phylum Mollusca; class Cephalopoda; order Sepiida; family Sepiidae; genus Ascarosepion; species Ascarosepion bandense. The sequence goes on along the minus strand of JBBBDQ010000181.1, from coordinate 1,543,852 downwards.
GACGTAAACAAAACAAGCATTCTAACCAAAATTTCGAACGTGTTAGAAAGGATTAAAAAACTTTAAAAAATGGTTAAAAAATTATTTGATCTTTCCTCTTAGTAATAACATCAACATTTGGACTATAAAACGTTATTTTCGTTAAGTTTGTAGCGTTTTGTATTACGCTATGCTGTTTTCCCTTGAAAAAGTGTAAGTACCTACTAGGTACCTCCACAAAATCTGAATTTCACAATTACTTTTTTAATAAAATGAAGAAACTAGGAATTACAAATATAAAACTTGCTTTAAATTTTGCAAAGCCTGTTGAACGTTGAAACGTACACAGGAAACATGGAATCGAATTGAAAGAATTCTGCCCCGCCGAAAAAAAAATTATCCGTCCGTGCATGGAGTACTGCTGCCATTTATTGTCAGGTGCCCCTGCCGTTCTCTTCAGTGTTCTTGACAGGCTCCAAAGGAGAGTCTGTAATGTAATAGGTACTGATCTGGCGGATCGACTGCAGCCACTTCCCCATCGTCGAAATGTGGCCTCCCTCTGTCTCTTCTATAAATATTTTCATGGCTTCTGCTCGGACGAACTTAAGTCACTGATGCCTCCTCAACAGGTGTTTACTCGTGCAACCAGACTGGCAACTGGGTCCCACCCATTCACAGTCAGGTTAGCCAAATGCAGACGACAATTCTACTCCTGCAGCTTCTTCTCTCGCACTTCCCGCCTGTGGAACTCGCTCCCGTATTCTTGCTTTCCTGACGGCTACAACTTCCAGAAATTGAAATGCAAAGTCAATACTATTCTCCTAACCACTGGACTCTAGCTCTCTCCCCACCCCTGTATAACCTTCCCTTTCTCTCCAACTATGTATCTGTCATCGCACCTGCTTTCTCAGCTTTCTATTGTTCCTTTCTAACTAGTTTGTACTCCTCACTCTTTTCTAATTAATCTTTTTACATTTATGTAACCCCCTGCACATCAGTGGCGTTTCCGCCTTGCTCGGGGTGAAATGATTAAAAAAAAAAAATATTGGATTTTTTTCTTGTAAGGCATGCAACCCTTGAAACACGTGACCGTTTAACGATATGGCTCTTATGAAAAATATATATCAAAATAAAAATTATTAAATACCACAACATTTCATAAATTATTGAGTTACCTCTGTCATGTTATATAATTTCATTCTCTGTTATTAAACTGTAAAATTAATTTAAAAGAAAGTTTTATATAATGCTTATTTTTCAGAAAACATTTTCAAACGTAAGCCTATAAAGCTAAACTAACTAAAATTCTATAAAATATTAGATAATTGATGAAAATATTATGTTAAATTTTTCATTTTACTATGTCGTTAAAAACCAAAAAAGCAATTGATTTTCCAAAAATAACAAGTCACAGATGTATATTTTATTTTCGCAAACTTTTTAAAACAATAATTAATTTTTGTTTACAAATGTGTCAATCGCTCAAAAAATGTCAGGAAAATTGAAATTTTTTAAAGATCTTAAAATTTTAGATTTCATTCAATATAAATTTCTGTTTGAAATACACCAAAGTATTTTACTTACTGGAAATAGTAAATTTAATTATTTAGCATTCAATTATAGTTAAAGCTTTAAAAAAAAAATTTTTAAAATTCAGTTTAAAATTTAGCTGTCGAAAATAAGTGGAGGTACCTAAACTATATTTTGATATTTATCAGGCAGTCTGTTTTCTCTCTTTGTCTCCCTTATTCTATCTATCTATCTATCTATCTATCTATCTATCTATCTATCTATCTATCTATCTATCTCAGACTGTTCATATCTACCTATCTACCCGTTTCTATGTCTGTCTGTCTATCTATCTATCTAACTCGGTCTGTTTAGATGTATATATTTATATTCATCAGCCAGTCTGCCTGTTTCTCTCTCTCTCTCTCTCTCTCTCTCTCTCTCTCTCTCTCTCTCTCTCTCTCTATCTATCTATCTAACTATCTATGTCTGTTCATGCGATTAAAATTAAAGCAAACAAAACAAAATTCCAAATGCCATCAACGCAATCCCAGGGAAATGGTATTAAATTACTTAAACAAAATGAGCCACATTAAAGATTGAGTCTTCAGGAAATGCAGCAGACATTTCTACCTGAGATGATTGCCTCTTTAACAAAGAAACCCCTTTTGGGTTGAGGGTGGGAAAAGCATTATGTCAATAGTTGTTGCTTCACATTGTCCTCGATTGACAATATTCACTACTGAATATGCCACAAAGTGGGAAGACATTTGAGAGCCTCGTTTTCAAGGAACTTCCTGTCTCTGTAGCAATTTATTTCCTTCAAAGCTGTGCACTTCTGTTTTTTTTTTTCATTTCTTTTTCGAAAAGATTTTCTTTTTATGAACAAACCTATATATGAAAAAGATTCATAAACGTATTTCAGTCAATAAAATCATTTTTATTGTTTTTTTCATTTGTGAAAAGCATTTATTTTGTGAATGTTTCTTCCTCAGTATTGCATATTGTATCAATCGTTTCCAAACAGAACGCCCAAGAAAGATTCACACTAAAAAGAAGAATTTTAATGCAGATTCTGATTTTAATATAAAATCGATGCGAGGAATTTAATTCAGCTGTTAAAGATGAACTAAAATTATATTAATATCTACGTCATCTGCCACCATAATTATTTGATTTTGTTATGGGGTTAATGTAAACGTTTCCATCATTCTTTAACAGATACTTTTATTAACATAAGTTCATAGCATTATTATTCAACTATAAGATGATTTTCTCGAGATATTTATGAACTCTTTTTTCCAGCTAAATTGAGAATTCTATCGTACTGAATTGATGCAAGGGTTGGCATTATTTTTACCGTCATTTATTCATATGAATTCATAGCATCAATTATTCAGTCATTAATGTATTTTCGGTACCTGTCTATGACATGGTGGAACCAGGTATACATATTATATATTTATTGATTATGCAAAATTTTCCAATGTTTTTCTTCACAGAGTCTTTTATTCATATGAATTCATAGCATCATTATTCAGTCATTAATGTATTTTCGGTACCTGTCTATGACCTGGTGCAACCAGGTATATATATTGTATATTTATTGATTATGAAAATATTTCTAATGCTTTTTCACAAAGTCTTTTATTCATATAAATTCATAGCATCATTATTCAGTCATTAATGTATTTCTCTATGTTTTCAAAGTATAATATCCTTTCTGTGCCTATTTTTCTTAAAGACACCTCGTTGTTTACAAGTTCAATCCATGGTATTCTCAACATCCTTCTGTAGAGCCTCTTTGTTGCTTCAAGTCTCTTTGTCTTCTATGAATAACTTGTTCAACTCAGATCAGATATATTCAGTAATTCTGTTTTTCTAATAATATTTTTTTGATTTCTTTATACTTTAATTAGTTTCTGAATAGAAAGTGTTTCTATCCCAATGTATTTTCGGATTTCAGTTAAGCTCTTTAGATTATAAAAAGAAGTTTTCTTTTAACTCATTTCCTATTTGCCCCTGTACTTCTCAGCATTCTCTATAAAACCACACCCTCCGTTGGGGCTCAAGTCACCTATTCAAATAAAATGAATCTAAATCTAAACTTATTTATAAATGGAACTTTGTCTGTGTGTGTGTGTGTGTGTGTCTGTGTGTGTGTGTCCGTTACCTATAGACTCCGAAACGGCTGAACCGATTTTCTTGAAAATTTACACAGTTGTACTATAAGCGTCTGCGAGTGTTCTTAGATAGGTTTTGTGTCGAGGTACCCCCGATGAATATCGAAAATCGATAATCGAAAAAATTGGGTTATAGAAGGAGTGGTCCGATTTTAATCAAATCTGATACACTCATAGACAAAGACATAAGAAACGATATTCAGAAGTTTCAAGGTTGCAGTTCTTACAATAGTGCAGAAAAATCAATAATATATATAGATAAGAGGCAAGATGTTTGTGTGTGTGTCTGTTTATCTGCCTGTATGTCTGTATTTTTTCAGCCATTTTATTTTAGTTTTTGCTTCGAGTTTGGCTCTAAGTAGGTATAATTGTAGTTCTTAGTCTCAGCCATGATACCGTTTACTCAAAGAACTTATTTAGCCTTCAAAATTCAGTTTACGACGAAAAAAACTTATTTGATATCGATACCAGGAAATCAAAATTTCACTTACATCCATTCATTTTTTTCTTTCAGTCTACGGTTTCGCTTTAACTGGAAACAACTATTGCTTTTTAGTCTTTCGTGCCAACGTCCAAAAGAGTTTGAGCTCCAGGACCATGGATTAGTTTTAAAGCTTTCATTACACCCGAGATATGCCGGGCTATACTGCTAGTATTACATAACCGCCAGCACTGTTTATTTTCTTAGGGTATTTCGCTATATCCTAATACTTTGTTTAGTTACTGAGCAGCATTTTCCGATATTTTCATGCGCCTTCATATTTCTGGACTAGACTTTCTGTTGTTTGTTCGTACACTTTTCATATTATTGTTCACCTGATACAAGACCTAAGAGCCATTCAAGGTAGTTGACTACTGAATGAGGTTTCCGTGAGTGTATCAATGAATGAAATAAGAAAGGTACACTACCGGCCATAATTATTAGGCCACCTCAGTTTTTTAAAAGAAATGATGTATTTCATACTATTTTTTAGTATTTATTGACAAGTGGATAATTCTAAATGAAAATAGAAAGGTTCTTTTGTTATAATTACTTTGTAAAATATTACAAGGCAAATAGCAACAATTTACCCATCGCACCCTGTGGATATTATATATATATATATATATATATGTATATATATATACTCTACCGGTCATAATTATTAGGCCACCACAGTTTTAAAAATAAATGATGTATTTAATACTATTTTTAGTATTTATTGCCAAGTGGATAATTCTAAATGAAAATAGAATGGTTCTTTTGTTCTTATTACTTTGCAAAATTTTACAAGGCAAATAGCGACAATTTACCCATCGCACCCTGTGGATTATATATATATATATATATATATATATATATATATATATATATATATATACTCTACCGGTCACAATTATTAGGCCACCACAGTTTTAAAAATAAATGATGTATTTAATACTATTTTTAGTATTTATTGCCAAGTGGATAATTCTAAATGAAAATAGAATGGTTCTTTTGTTCTTATTACTTTGCAAAATTTTACAAGGCAAAGAAGCAAAGATGAACTCGTCCGAATCACCCTAAATTTTCTTCATTCTTTCATTGATGAAACTGCAATATAGTTAATTATCAAATATTTATAAATTCATTTGATGCACATGTTATTGTGCAGTATTAACAAAAGAACCATTATATTTTCATTTACAATTATTCACTTGGCAATAGATACTAAAAACTAAATCATTTTTTAAACACTGGGGTGGCTTAATAATTATGGCCGAAAGTGTATATTATGAAGATATGTAGGATAGATAATGGCTGACCCTGGACTTGAAGTAATTAAGATTGTAGGTGTCTATTTCTCAAAATAACAGAAGTGAGAAAGAAACTAAGTGGAAATTCCCCCTTACTAATGAAATACAAAGGGAATTAGGATTAGTCACATTGAACAATTGAAGAGTTTGATACAATTCATATCTCATTAAGATTTTTAAAATAATTTTAATTTTTATTCTTTTTACTTAAGGTTTGCTCCGTTTTAAAATATGGAACTACGTAAGAGCCATATCGTTAAACAGTCACGTGTTTCAAGGGTTGCATCCCTTACAAGAAAAAAAATCCAATACAAACTTTTTTCGTGATGGTCCAGTGGATATAGGCTCGGAACGAGAAATCGCAGAGCCGAGTTCGAATTCCAGTTGAATTCATTGCATTCACTTACGCACAAGTACCGTTGGTAAAGGAATTAATCCGTCTCTTCCTTCCAGTTATGGGTTAAATAACAGGACAGATTGGGTTCTATAGCCTTGGCAGGCAACCACTCTACCGCAGAAAGTAATGGCAACCTACTGCAGGATAATCTTCTGCCCAGTCAGTCATGTCTCTTTCGAGACATGATCGCCCAAGCGTGTATCACGTATGGCGCTTAACTAACTGACTGAAATACCTGGAAAGTGTTACAACAGAAGACGGAAAGTGCGACACAGAGATCCGAAGGCGAATTGGCATGGCGAATGAAGCATTCCAGAAGTTGAGTAAAGTATTAAGAAACAGGACAATTTCGCTAGAAACTAGGAAGAGAGTACTGGATTGCTACGTGCTGTCCGTCTTTCAATATGGCAGTGAATACTGGACAATAACATCAAAGATGAAGGAAAAACTTGAAACAGCTGAAACGTGGTTCTACAGAAGGATGGTGTGGATATCATGGATCAAGCATATGAGCAATGATGAGGTCTTGGAAATGATAGAAACAAAAAGGAAATTGATACTGAGCATCAGGAAGAGACAGCTAAAGTTTCTGGGACATGCAATGAGGAAGGAGGGCTTGGAGAACCTGATACTAACAGGCCAGATAGAGGGGAAAAGAGACAGAGGAAAGCAGCGGATAACATATTTGAAGGACCTAATCATGTGGATGACGGAACGAGGGTTGTATGGTGTAACAGGAGAAGGCATGCTCAGAGCCATCAGGGATAGGGAAACGTGGAAAGCCATGATCGCCTACGTCCTGAAGGGACAGGATATATAGAAGAAGACAATTTTCAATTCGATTCCGTGTTTTCCTGTGTACGTTTCAACGTTCAACTGTCTTTGCAAATCATCCTTTCAAAATTTAAAGCAAGTTTTATATTTGTAATTCATAGTTTCCTCAGTTTATTAAAAAGGTAATTGTGAAATTCAGGTTTTGTGAAAGTACCTAATATAAAATACTATGAAAAATAGATATTAAAATAAAAATCAATAAATACCACAACATTTCATAAGTTATTGAGTTACCTCTGTCATGTTATATAATTTCATTCTCTGTCATTAAACCGTAAAATTAATTCAAAAGAAAGTTTTATGTAATGTTCATTTTTTAGAAAACATTTTCATACGTAAGGCTATAAAGCTAAACTAATTCAAATTCTATAAAATTATTAGATAATTGCTGAAAATATTGTTAAAGTTTTCATTTTAGTTAAAAACAAAAAACCGAATTGCACGATTAATTTACATACATTTATGCCAATTTTGTCCACCATACTTAGCCTTTTTGGTGTTTTCCGTCTGTCCTCTCTCATTCGTCACATCAGATAACAGTATATTAACACTGATAGGAGGACTACTGTGATTAAGAAACACTTTTATAGTACATTTCAGTCAGTAAGCACGTAATGCTTGCTGAAAATCTTATTAAGATAACTTAAAAGATTTGCTGATTTTCAAAAATAACGTCTTACAGATCTATATTTTATTCCTTAAGTGTGTAAATGAAGGAATTAGAAATATATATTATGCTGATTTGTAGGATAGATAACGTTTGACCCTGGACTTGATTAAGATGTAGGAGTCTATCTCCCAAAATAACAGAAGTGAGGAAGAAACTATCCAAGTGGAACTTCCCCTTTATTAATGAAATACAAAGTGAATTAGGATTAGTCAAACCAGTGTACGTTGCATGCTGGTTCCGAGCTGTGAAGGTCTGAACAGCTGAAGCTCGTTTAAACATTGGGAAAGTAGAGATAGGATTGAAACTTTCCATTTGCGGGAAAGGGGTTGCAGGTTGGGAAATAATTTATCAACCATAAAGTCGTGTAAATACCATTTAACTGTCAAGGTAAGAAAGGATTGGAGAGATCCAACCCAGATACGACACCAATAATGAATTTAAGCGTGCTACTGGATTGGCATCTACGGCCCATCCTTATTCAATTGAAATAGTTAAATGTTACCTCTTCTACTCTAACTTGTTTATTTCCTCGCACTGCCCGCCTGTGGTACTTCCTTTTTTTTACTTGCTTCACTTATAGCTACGATGTTCAAAAATTTAAATGCAACGTCAATTGCAATCTTCTATCTCCTTGAACCATCTTTTCTCCTTTCTTCGACACCCGCTGTACCATGTCGTATTGTAACCCCTTGTTTCCCCTTTCTTATACTCTCACTAGGTAACCCCTTGTAGTGCGCATAAATTCGTGTGATAGGAGAACCAGGGAAAAACCTCGTCAGAGCAGTTACCAAGAAAATATTTGTAGAAAAGACAAAGAGAAATCCCATCACATCGTTGAGAAAGTGACTGAAGTCGAGATGCCAAGTCAGGACCGATTACATTGCTGATCCTTCTTTGGATTTTGTCAACAACCTTGAGATGAACAGCAGGTTCAGCTGACCAGATATGGCAACAGTAATAATTTCACAGACGAATGATAGATTTATAAATGTTCAAGATGGATTCTGATGAGAAAAACCTTCTGGCCCAACTTTTCTAGCAGTAGATACAGCTCTAGATACGATGTAGTCGTTCCACTTCAGATTGGTTGAGAGTGTGAGGCCAGGGAGGCGCAGTGTGTTGCTCTTCAGGAGACTAGCGCCATCTTTTCACCTTGAAGGAGAGCAATTTCTTTTTACGAACCATTTCCTACCCCAGTTCACCACTGATTGGAGCCCCTTTTCAAGAACATTAGCCAAATTTACATAGTCAGCCTGAACAGATTTACTACTGGGAGAAAATGGTGATGACTTGGGAAGATCATTGATGAAGATCTGAAAAAAATAATTTTACTTTATTTATCAGAAAATAAACTTGATAACGAAAATGGAAAATTATTTATAGCCCGACGGAATAAATTATTTCCATGTACAATAAATAAATAGTCATCTAAATTATGCAAGCATGAAAATAACACCGACATCTCATTTTAACAAGTATACTGGGTGCGATGGATAAATGTTCGTCTTAATGAGGGCAATAATAGAAATAACACTGACATCTCATTTTAACAGATATACTGGGTGCGATGGATAAATTTTCGTCTTAATGAGGGCTAAAATGAAAATAACGCTGACATCTCATTTTAACAAATATACTGGGTGCGATGCATAAATTGTCGTCTTAATGAGGGCCAAAATTAAAATAACACTTAAATCTGATTTTAATAAATATACTGGATGCGATGCATAAATTGTCGTCTTTATGAGGCCAAAATGAAAATAGCACCGACATCTCTTTTTTACAGATATGAAAGTTGCGATAGATGAAGTGCCGTCTAAATTACGCAAAAAAGGGAATAACACTGACATCTCATTTTAACAGATATATTTACCAAAATTGCACAAAAATAATTTTAGTCAAGAAAATCACTACTGACTTCAACGACGGCCAACAAATGACTTCAGAATCTCTTGTCTTCTGGACGATCTTCTTGTTTAAGTTGGTGAATGCTGCCATAATCCTTGCCTTCAGTTCAGGTGTTAAAAGAAATTTTGCAGAAATTGTCTGACAGCCATGACTGCGTTCGCCTGCTTGTGTAGCATGGTCTTCTGGTAGCCACCCTCTTGAAACAGGGCAGCGTTATTTTCTCAAGGCACTTGGTGTAAGCCTCTGTGTTGAATCTTAGACTATCATCATCAAATTCGGGACTTCTTTTTTATCAGAACGCCCAGAGTGAATTTTCTGAGCTCCTGTACAATCGTAATCACCATTAGACTCATCCAACTCTTTCCAAATCCTCTGCACTGTCCTCAAAGTTACAGCCAAACACTTTTAAATATTCGTATTCGGGCTCCTGGCGCAATTGCCAAGCAGTACAGTAGGCCGTTTCCAAATTTCTGGCGGATTACATTGCGTCATAGTGCTCATTTTTTCACAGACAGTGCCCAACTGACCCTACTGTGCTGTTGAAAAAACAACGCACATGTATGAAATTAAAAATATGAAATGGCAAAAGCTTTACCCTTCGAATCCTGTACATATCAGTCAAATAAATTATTAAGCTGAAATATATTTAATTTCTGTTTTATTTATCAAGTTTATTTTTCAATAAAGTATGTACAATTATCTTTTCTTGAATTATTATTACAATGATTCGAGGTCACTCTTCAGTATCCTTTGAGCAAGATGGTAACAAACTCTTGAATCTGGCTTTTATCAGAGAAAGATTTTTTGCATCAAAACATCGACAAAGAGAATAACTGATTGGTGTAACATTAGATAAACATGGTGATTAAGGTAGTACAGGTTGTTGACAAAATCCAAAGAAGGATCTGCAATGTAATCGATCCTGACTTGGCATCTCGACTTCAGTTAATTTCTCAACGACGTGATGGGACTTCTCTCTGTCTTTTCTACAAATATTTTCATGGCAACTTCCCTGACGAGGTTTTTCCCTGGTGTTCCTACCACATGAAGATTGACATGTACGTCCCACCCATTTACCGCCCAAATGGTTAAATCTAACCGTCTCTTCTACTCTAAGAGTTACTTTTCTCGCACTCTCTTCCTTTAGAACTTTTTTCTATTTACTTGCTTCCCTGGAAGGTCAGTTAGTTAAGTGCCATACGTAATACACCTTTTAGGCGATCATGTCTCGACAGAGACATGACTGACTGGACAGAAGATTATCCCGCAGTAGGTTGCCATTGCTTTCTGCGGTAGACTGGTTACCGACCAAGGCTATAGAACCCAATCTGTCCTGTTATTTAACCCATAACTGGAAGGAAGAGACGGATTAATACCTTTCCCAAGGGTATTTGCGCGTAAGTGAATGCAATGAATTCAGCTGGAATTCGAACTCGGGTCCCCGATTTCTCGTTCCGAGCCGATATCCAATGCACCACAACGCACATACGAGGTCCAAAAATTCAAATGCAACGTCAATTGTCATTTTTTCTCGTCTTGAATCCCATCCATCTTTTATCATTTTTTTCGACACCCCATGTATCAGTTTTTTTTTCAATGTAACACCCTGCGCACTACTGGCGGTCCAACCTTCTTTGTGGTGAAATAAAAGAAATGATGTGTACATGTTTTTTACTGATATTGTTGTACCCTAAAAGGTTACCCCGTGCGTAATCACCAAAGCGGGGTTTGGGAATAACAGTATATGAACAAATAAAAGACAGCTAATGAACTGCTAATCAGTATAATCACCCTACTCTTCATACTTACTCTCCCTACTAAGGCAGATACGACACAAGGTCAGTTAATATGTGGGTTCCAAGCCCTTAAGCTCAGCCCAAAATATCCCGTAGACCCTACTTTTTTTTCACTCGAAACGAGACTCTACCCTTCGGGGAAGCTTTGTTTGGGTCCCTCTCTGTTCGGAAGGAGAGAGTTGAACAAGAAAGAGTATGGATCCGTATGATTACTCTAACCTTTTCTACCCTTTTCTCTAATAGTGTCTACGTATTTAACCCTCTAGGGCCATTCGTATCATATTTGATACAGTATGAAAACAAGTCTTGAAAAAAATATTTTCCTGAAAAATTTTTTAAGAGAAATATTTTATAAATTTCAAATGAAAGCAGTACTGACTGCTCAGTCAATGAATACCAAATGTTTCCTTATAGGGAAATACCAAATGTTTCCTTATAGGGAAATACTGTATCAAATATGATACGAATGGCCCTAAAGGGTTAAGGCTTCCACTGGGCATAAAGTGGGTGATCGGTTTTCTATTGTCATGAAGTAATAAACTGATCCCCCACTAATTACTACTTATTAATAGAAAAAAATGAAAACAAGCCTTGAAAGAAATATTTTCCTGAAAAATTTTTTAAGAGAAATATTTTATAAATTTCAAATGAAAGCAGTACTGACTGCTCAGTCAATGAATACCAAATGTTTTCTTATAGGGAAATACCAAATGTTTCCTTATAGGGAAATACTGTATCAAATATGATACGAATGGCCCTAGAGGGTTAAGAGGATAGGAACATAGCATTACCGCATATAGGTAGGTATACAACAGAGATGTATATAGAAATGTCTAAGCATCAATTAAACGAAGACAGGACGTCTGGTTGTTAGCAAAAGGGACAATTCAACATGGAACTTTACAAATTAGAGATACCAGAATCAAACAAGTGCCACAGTTTAAATATCTAGGAATGGTTTAAACAGAGGATGCAAAGTCCGACACTGAAATCCGAAGGCGCATTTGGATAGCAAAAGAGGGCTTGCAAAAGCTAAGCAAAGTATTACGATAGAGAAAAGAAAAACGTTAGAAACAAAGACAAGACTACTGAACTGATATGTAATCTCATTCTTTCTGTGTCAATGAACGCTGTAGAAGCTCATCTGAAGAAGAGACAAAGGAAAAAAGAAAATGTTGTTCTACTGAAGGATGCTGGGAATAACGTGTGCTGAGCATGTGAGCAACGTCTAGGTTTTAGTGGAAATAGAAACAAAAAGGTTACTTATACTTAACATCGGGAAAAGAAAGTTGAAATTTTCAGAGCATATAACGAAGAAAGAAAGCTGGGAACATTCAATACTCACAAGGCTTGATAGACAGAAGAAACAATGTATAACCTACCTAGCGAAATAGGGGTTTAGGAAAGATAACAAAAGACAAAATTTCTTAGGAGCTATAAATGACAGGATATTGTGGAGCGCCATGATCGCCAACGTCTTGAATGAACACGTCGAAAAGTAGAAGATGTGTATCACTGTGCTGGTATGTATTGGCATAATATAGAAACGCTGGATAACTATTCCTAATAATATTGATTTTATAGGGATGGAAAATTCTTTTATTGACTCAGATGAAAAGAAAACAAAGAAAACATTCCTAATATTACAAATCATGTTAACTATTTTTAATTGTATTGGAGACATTTGTAAAACGATCCAAGTCAGTCTCACTGAATACTTACTTTTTTGTGATATTATTTTGCAGAAAAAGTACAGTTGACTTTTTTTATCATCATGTCTTTTTTATTCCAGATGCTCTTTGATCGAATTGGCAGATAAATGTTATTGATTTTAGGCAATCACTTTATCCTTTTCTTTGGTTTTTATTGTACAAATGTTGTTAAAAGTGAATTCTGGGAAAACAAGGGAAAAGAATCAAACTACTAACTAGCAGTTCGTAAACAACGATCTGTATGTCGAAAAGCGATCGACAGCTGCACTGAAAATTGTCCTACCATTACTCGCGTCTCTTCTGGACACAAGGTATCATAGCTACTCGAAACGTCCTATCCCTTGTGGCGTTACTAGTTTTCTAGTTTTTTGTTTTTTTTTGCTAACATTCATTCCTCCGTTCTGCTATTATCATTTACAATTATTTACTTGGCGATAAATACTAAAAATTGTATGAAAATACATTATTTTACAAACACTGGGGGTGGCCTAATAATTATGGCCGGTAGTGTATACAAAATGGATTATGACAAGAAAAAAAATTATCTAGTTCGACACGATGACCCGACCTGCCTAGCAGTAGCTGTAGCTATTACTCTTATATAAGAGGAGTCCCTTACGGTTTTAAGACTCGCAACAAACCCAAATTTTTATCTGTTTCATTTTGATCTCCACTTTAAATTTACCGCACAAATTCCTATTGACAGATGAAACCCAGTTGCTATTTAGACCTCGTAGAGTCATGTCTACCAGACTTCAGTTGCTATGTAGACCGCTGGTAAATAGACGTCACACTCATGGAGTGGCAAGCATAGAAAATACTACCGGTGTGGCTGAGGCTGAGTTTGAGTTTGTGTTTGAGTTTTGTTTAACGGCATATCAACCTTTGTTGGTTATTTAATGCCATAAAAGTGTGGTTTAGAGATATTTTTAATGTTCAGTTATAGTGAGAAGGTTGATTTAGTCGGATTTTTATCAATTTTTTTTTTTGTTTTTATTCTTTTTTACTTTAAAAAACTGAAAATGTCTTCTAGTTTTGTATTCAAAAGTGTTTTGCTGAAAATGTGTTATGGTTATAATTTTTTTAAAAATGTATTGTTGGTAATATTTTTCCTTCAAAAATGAATATATTTTCTATAAAAGTGTATTTTTATACTTTCTTAGTGTTTTGACCCCAGTTTGGGGATAAACTATTTGCCCATAGCTGGGACCCTAACTCCGGGGCAGAGTGGAACCTCGGAACAACAGCAATTAAGAGGTGGTTCTATGTTCCTCACAACCTCCTAATCAGAGGCCTTGCTGTAGTTTACTGTTATGTCCATAACCCAGTCATATTGGGAAATATTACAAATAAAACCATCTTGCTTCTCTCCTTTTTACACTGCCTGTTGTAATCATATATTATAATTTCTTTGTGTGGGACAATTAATACATATAAATATATTTGTGTATAATTTCTTCATGCTGTTAGCGGTATTAAAATCTTCTTGAGAATCATCCATTTTTGTGATCCCTTTCTTTTTGCCATTCTGTCAGTTCTGTTAAAGTGTTGGTGCCTCACTGAAGAAGAATCAAAGAAACACCATTCAAGGAATCGAGTAAGCGCAATTCTTGCTCATTTACAATCCAAATATCAGCCAGTCAGTTAATTGCCATACATAAATGGGCGGTCATCTCTTTTTTGATCTTTGACTGACTAGGCAGAATATTTCTCTGCAGTAGGTTGCCATTTCTATCTTTCTGCGGTAGACCGGTTGCCAAACAAGGCAAACCAATCTGCCCTGCTATTCAAATCCATAGTTGGAAGAAGAGATGAATTAATACCTTTCCCGAGGGTATTTGTGGATAAATGAATGAAATAAATTTGGCTGGAATTCGAACTCGGCTCTCCGATTTCTCATTTCGAGAACAACAGATACTTATTTAACTGTTTTTTCTGGTATATATATATATATATATATATAGTTGTTGTGACCCTAAAACGTTACCTAGTAAATAATCACCAAAACGGACGTTGGAAATAATACTACATCAACAACTACAAGACTCGCACACTGTGTGAAGTAAACACTGCTAGTTAACTACTAGTCAGTATAATTTAGTCAGCTAAATGCCATACGTGATACACCCTTTGGGCGATCATGTTTCGAAAGAGACAAGACTGACAGGACAGAAGATTTTCCGGCAGTAGGTTGTCATTGCTTTCTGCGGTAGACTGGCTGAAAGCCAAGGCTATAGAACCCAATCTGTCTTGTTATTTAACCCATAACTTGAGGGAAGAGAGGGAATAATTACTTTCCCAAGGGTATTTACGCGTAAGTGAATGCAACGAATTCATCTGGAATTCGAACTTGGCCCTCCGATTTCTCGCTCCGAGCCGATATCCACTGCACTACATCCTTATCTGTATAATTACTCTGTATTTATCTGCCTCCACAAGTAGGCAGAATGCGACACGAAGCTATTTTTATAGTGAGGCCTCCGAGCCCTTAAGCTCTGCTAAAAATATCCAGTTGTCCATGCAAAATGCCAGGTCAGGGCTACTGTCGATTTTCTACAGACGAGGCGGGGCCCCTTTTGGGTTTCTTCTGCCCGTAGGCAGTGAAAAAAGTGGGGGATGACTGTTAGCGTAATCATTTGATAGATATCACCTTTTCACCAAGGCAGATGAGACACAAGGTTAATTAAAGTGGAGATTCTAAACCCGTAAGCTCTGCCAAAAATATCCCGTAGATTCAGCTGAAGGCTGGGTCGTGCTCTTGTCTATTCATCCCAGACGAGACTCTACCCTTTGACGGAGCCCCCTCTCTGGGTCTCCCTCCGCTCGGATTGCATTGAGACTGATTTCTATGTCCAGAATGACTGTATCTACAAATGTTCTATCTTTAATATTCAGGGCTTCTCGCACATAAACATAGAAATTTTAAACAATACGGCAAAATTTGAATAGAATAGCAATATTATGTAATGTAAATGCATTACTAATTTTTACTGGAGAAATGTGTAACGGGGTTGCTGGAAAGAGAAACGAATGCAAGTGCTTGTTCTCGGAGACATACACTATGACATACATAAAATTATACATATATACAAGTGTCCAGGCGGATGAGCGTTGTGGTGCATTGGATATCGGCCCGGAACGAGAAATTAGGGAGCCGAGTTCGAATTCCAGCTGAATTCATTGCATTCATTTACGCGCAAATACCCTTGGAAAAGGTATTAACCCGTCTATTCCTACCAGTTATGGGTTAAATAACAGGACAGATTGGGTTCCATAGCCTTGGTCGGCAACCAGTCTACCTCAGAAAGCAATGGCAATCTACTGTGGGATAATCTTTTGTCCAGTCAGTCATGTCTCTTTCGAGACATAATCGCCCAGGCGTTTATCACGTATGACATAAATAAAATTATATCTATATCCCAGCAGGATACGGTCGGATACATTTATACCCCAGCGGGATACGGTGGGATTCATCTATCACCTGTAAGCTACAGGGGCCAGATTTAGACTCAGCCTGGACCAGTGGGCACATGCAGAAAGAAAACAACCTTCTCGTTTGGTTGCTGTCCACGAACTGTAAACATGATTAGCGCTTGGGTCACTATAAGAAGTGACGTCACGGAGCGGCTTTCACGTGACTTACTTCGACCAAAGGAAGATGGGCGCCTTCTGTATCCCAAAAAATATATTGAAAATCCAGTGAAAAGGAATTATCAGTAATTTAGAATTTCAGCATAACTGATAAAATAAAGCTATTGCTTGCATAATATAAATTGTTTTTAGTTTTGTCTACTGCAGGGTATAGTAGAGTCAGTTGGGCACCATCCGTGAAAATAAAGAACATGACCCAATTTATTCTATCAGAAAGTTGGAAACTACATGCTGTACTGCTTGGCATTCGTACCCGTAGCTCCAATACGAACATTTAAGAATGTTTAGGTATAAATCTGAGGACAGTGCGGAGCATTCGGAAAGAGTTAGATGATTCTAATGGTGATTACAAAGGTGTTTCGAGTGAGCAGTAATGATGCCAACGTATTGTCTCCATTCATCTTTACACAATATCTCAGATTTAACACAGAGGCCTTAATCAAGTGTCTTGAGGAGGTAGTGCTGCCATGGCCCAAGAGTGTTGCTGCTGGAATAACCTATCTTTGACAACAGGACTCTGCACCATGCTAAACAATCAGGAGAACACAGTCATAGCTGTTAGACGATTTCTGCGACCACAACACCCTTTACATCGAGTCATCTAACTCCCCAGACTGCAACACCCTTGATTATTATGTGTGAGGCAGAGTTGAGAGAAAGACCAAAAAAAAAACTCCTTGTAATACCAAAGATGAACTGAAGGCAAGGAAACCGTCCAGAAGAGTTGCAAGAGATTCCAAAATCGTCTGGCGGTCGTAGTTGAAGCTAATGGGGATTTTATTAAATAAATTCACTCTTTAGTGTTTAAAGATGTTTTTGTGTAATGCTGAAATGTCAGTGTTGCATTCATTTTTGCGTAGTTTAGACGACAGTTTATCCATCGCAGCCTGGATTTATGATGTAAATGAATTGCTAATGATTTTATTGGCAAGAGCATTGCAAATCAATAGAAAAGGAATTGTCAGTGGTCAATAATTAATCTATGTGTTACTGACTTTATATATATAACGTTTATTTTAAAAATAATTCAGTGACAATTTTAAGTTATATTTTAAGAATCATGACTGTTCGTGTTCGGTTTCATTTGTTAGATTTGATCAATTTCGGAACAAAATCAATACATTTGATAATGCAAAAAGAGAAGTAACTTTTTTCTCAATGAATACTGACTCCATTTTTCTGATTGTAAGAAAATCAAAGTCCGCGAATTAATAACTAAGAAATGTTCATTCTCAATTTTAATAGTATAATTCTGTAAAATTCTACAGAATTTTCAAAAGAATTAGCTAGTGACAAATAGGTTCAGCTTTTAGGTATAAAAAGGGGAAAAAATAAATAGACTATGAAAGGTCTCTCCTTCAAATGTACGGGTAATATATATAGGTCATTTATAAAGGAAAAAAATAATAATGACTCTTCATTAGCTCACATGTGAATACTGAATAAAAGGGGATATTTTCAAGAAGAAAATAAAACATTACGTGGTATGAAAAGTGTTTTCACTCTGCATACATTCATATTTAGGTAGCAGTCCTTCTTTAATACAGGTTTTGTCAAATAAAAACGGCAAAAGGCCTTTTATGAAGTCTGATTTAATATTTTATCAGTCTAACGGTGGTTATCTCACATACCGAGAGCGGTAATTTTTAGCGCATCCAAATTGCTATCGAATGTGACACAAGGTCAGTTTAAAATTGGTTTAATGGCAATAGCGTGGAACATTTCTTAACCTCAGGCATCTGTTCCCCAGGATTGGACACCTCATAGTATTTATTTTTTTAGAAGCGTATCTGTCCTGGGACACAGACAGAATTAGGCAGTACTCTTCCCGAAGACAGGAACACAAGGGAGAGATGATAATCCATACTTGGAAGGTACTAAGTATATTATGAATATTTATCCGTCTCCTCATGGAGACGTGATGTGACACAAGGGATGTGACACAAAGATGAAGAAACTTAGCATCAGAAGAAGACAGTTGAAATGAATAGGTCAAATAAGAAAAGAGGGATTGGAAAATTTGATGCACACAGAATAGATTGAAAACAAGAGGAACAAAAGAAAACAAGGTATAAACTTCTTCTTCTTCTTTGTGCCTTGTCCTTTCAGGACGTAGACGATCATGGCTTTCCTCGTCTCCCTATTTCTGGTGGTTCTGAGCACACTTTCTCCTGTAACACAACGCAACACCCGTTCTGTCATCCACCTGATTAGGTCCTTCAAATATTTTATCCGCTGCTTTCCCCTGTCTTTTTCCCTCTATCTGGCCTGTTAGTATCAGATTCTCCAAGCCCTCCTTCCTCATTGCATGTCCCAAGAACTTTAGTTGTCTCTTCCTGATGCTCAGTATTAATTTCCATTTTGTTTCCATCCTCTCCAAAATCTCATCATTGCTTACATGCTCGGTCCACGATATCCGCGGCATCCTTCTGTAGAACCACATTTCAGCTGCTTCTAGTTTTTTCTTCATCTTTGATGATATTGTCCAGCATTCACTGCCATATTGAAGAGCTAACATCACATAGCAATCTAGTATTCTCTTCTTTGTTTCTAGTGAAAGTTTCCTATCTCTTAATACTTTACTCAGCTTCTGGAACGCGTCCTTCGCCATGCCAATATCTCGGGCAGAAAATGAGGAAGGAGGGTTCGGAAAATTTGGTACTCCCAGGACTGACTGAAGGCAACAGGACAGATGAGAACAACGTATAACCTGCCTGGTGTGGTTGAGTATATGGATGGCGGAACAAGATTTATTGAGAGCCGAAAAAGACAGGAAATTGTGTAGAGCCATGATCACCCACGTCTTGCACATAGAAAAAGAAAAAGACGACGTAATGGCAAATAACAATGCTTTTTTAATGAATTTATTTATTTAATGAATGTATCTATATGAGATAGAACCGTAAAGCTTTAAATAAATATGACCGTTTCAAGAATAAACTATTGGAGTAGACTTTAAATTTAACATTTCTATAACATTTCTATAACATGAGCAATACATATACACGCATTCTTAAACATTTACAAAGATCCGCATACACATATATTGGGCTACTTACAACCGTATTTTGTCAATATGGGTGAAAGCTAAACCTAATGTATTCCTTTTGTCCATTTTTGTATATCAGATTCATATTATTATGAATAAATAAACTTTGCTTAACCTGGTCAGGAAATAAACGATGTTCCCTATGGACTACTTTACGAATCTTTTCTTCCTAAATCTAGACATTGAAGACTATCGGTCTCGTCCATTTATAATATCCATTATGAAACAGTATTTTATACAATTTTATACAAAAGAAAGTGAACCTAAAATTACTAGGTATCGGGGAGCACTTTATAAGATACTAGCAGTATAGCCCGGCGTTGCTCGGATGTAATGAAAGCTTTAAAACTAATCTATGGTCATGGAGCTCAGACTCTTTGGACTTTGGCACGAAAGACTAAAAAGCAATATTTGTTTCCAGTTAAAGCGAAATCGTAGACTGAAAGAAAAATGAATGGATGTAAGTGAAATTTTGATTTCCTGGTATCGATATCAAATAAGTTTTTTTTTGTCGTAAACTGAATTTTGAAGGTTAAATAAGTCCTCTGAGTAAATGGTATCATGGCTGAGACTAAGAACTACAATTATACCTACTTAGAGCCAAACCCGAAGCAAAAACTAAAATAAAAGGGCTGAAAAAATAGAAATAGATTTTCTGCACTATTGTAAGAACTGCAACCTTGAAACTTCTGAATATCGTTTCTTATGTCTTTGTCTATGAGTGTATCAAATTTGATTAAAATCGCACCACTCCTTCTATAACCAGGTTTTTTCGATTATCGATCTTCGATATTTATCGGGGATACCTCGACACAAAACCTAGCTAAGAACACTCGCAGACGCTTATAGTACAACTGTGTAAATTTTCAAGAAAATCGGTTCAGCCGTTTCGGAGTCTATAGGCAACGGACACACATACACACACACACACAGACACACAAACACACAGAGACAAAGTTCCATTTATAAATAAGTTTAGATTTCTTTTCTTGGAGTACTAACAATTTAGTGTTTAACAATATGTATGAAAAAAGAATGAATTTATTTCTAGGTGCCTAACATTCGCTAAAAAGAAGGATACATGAATAATAAAAATGCACAAAACATAATAAAAACGAAAATTTATCGCCAAAATTGTATTATTATTAAAACGAAGATGAAAGGAGTTTTTTTTATGTAAAAAATATGTTTAATCCTTTTTAGAATCTTCAAAGATTTGGTTAAAAGCCTTATTTTTCTGGCCCCAGCGCGCGACTGTAAATTTATGCGAGAATTTTAACCGTCTATTTGAGGTAAAAAAAACACACTGATTTGAAAATTTTGCAAAAATCAGACAACTGTCTCATTTTAAAGAAAAAAAATATATAAACGTAAGTTCTATGTTTGCAGGATCTTTTCTCGCTAGTGAAACTTTCTTATGACTTCCTGTTTTCCTTTACACTACGATCTTCAAAAAAATTAAAGGCCACATAAATTGTTATTTTGTGTTTCCGTGAAAACCTTTCTTTATTGTCCTTTATTGTCCGCTAAGTAACCATTTTCTCTCTGTTTCTCTCACCCTCAATATCCTCTTGCCTACAACTGTTTTTTTTTTTTTCGTTTTGCTTGGGGTGAAATGATTTAAAAAGAAAAGGAATGAAAAAAAAAAGAAGCTTTGAGGAGTCCCTGAAAGTGTAGTGAACAAAGCAAGATCTAGATTTAAGAATTCAAATGCTAAGCACTGATTCATTAATTTTCTTAGAAGTAAACGAATTTACTCGAACTTAAAAAATCTTTGCTTAGCCCACACTCAGAAGCGAATCCAAAACAAAACTCGTTAAATTTCACACCTCGATGCGAAATGTTTTTCGGCCAATAGAAAACTAAGAAACATCTAAAAACAAAATTCAAATAATCTTCTATTATCAGAAACAAATTCGTTTACAGACCCTTCTTGCGAGCTGACGCGAAGTTTGTTTGTCGTTTGATGGAAAGGCCAGAATCACATCCAGGAGTGAATTCTCAAATGAACCTCGCAAACGAAATAAAAGACGGAGCAAATTCGGCTGGTCACCAGAGAGAAACGAGACGAGCGTAATTAACACGCACCCTTGACAAACGTTAAGCGATCGCTATTGTTGTCTCTATCTTTCTCTCTCATCATTCACCTCTTTACTTTCACTGTTCACCACCGTTCACTCGTCTGCCTCTTTTTATACTTGATAACCGAACGGAACCTTTTAAGACTGAGCGATGACTTCAAAGACTCTCTTATCCAACAACAACACTCATACATACATACATACGTACGTTCCTGCCTACATTCACATAAGTTACTACTATGATCTCTTGGTACCCTTAACTTCTTAATAGTGTTTCTCATTGAACATTTAACTTTTATCAATTCATGTTATTCTTTTCTATTAATAAATTTCTATTTAAACATACAAAAGATATACATTTATTCTTCCATACATTCCAGTCTTCAACCTTATGATAGCGAAGTTGTAGGGAGTTTGCTTATGTATGACACATGGCCAATTTAATAAACACTAACCATCTCCCTACTTCTACAAACTACACTTCCAGTTCCCCATGACTCAGAGTAGATAACTTTGAGGACTCACTTTTATGAGATACTAGCAGTATAACCCGGCGTTGCTCGGGTGTAATGAAAGCTTTAAAACTAATCCATGGTCCTGGAACTCAGATTCTTTGGACGTTGGCACAAAAGACTAAAATGTTTTCAGTTAAAGCGAAACCGTAGACTGAAAGAAAAATGAATGGATGTAAGTCAAATTTTGATTTCCTGGTATCGATTTATACATTTATATTATCGATTTTCTGCACTATTGTAAGAACTGCAACCTTGAAACTTCTGAATATCGTTTCTTATGCCTTTGTCTATGAGTTATCAAATTTGATTCAAATCGGACCACCCCTTCTATAAACTGATTTTTTCGATTATCGATTTTCGATATTTATCGGGGGTACCTCGACACAAAACCTAGCTAAGAACACTCGCAGACGCTTATAGTATAACTGTGTAAATTTTCAAGAAAATCGGTTCCGCCATTTCGGAGTCTATAGTTAACGGATACACACTCACACACAGACACACACACACACAGAGACAAAGTTCCATTTATAAATAAGTTTAGATAGATTTAGATCTGCAATATATTTTAAGGTGTAGGTTAATTAGTGTCATTGCAGGGAATCAAGCTCACAAACTATTTTATCTTATCAGAATATTTTAATAGGCATTTAGTATTCATTTCAAGACAGACTTAAAAAGTACTCAAGTAAAACCTCTTGGAAGGAATCAGTTTCAAAATGCTTATTTAATTTGTTTAACAGAGATTCTATATAAATCCGATTAGATCAAAGTTCTGATCAATATCTGATCGAATCAAAGATCTGAGCCAATCATAGGATTAGGAATTATAGATTAACGGAAATTATTGATTATCTTTTACAATATCTCCATGTTTTAAAAGTTTATGATTTCTGATCGGAATAGTTGTGACGATTCCCAAGTGGTGAAATCCCAGGATAATTAGTTTTCGATTAAGTTTATGCTGTCAGAGGCAGAATAAAAAAATAATCAAGCTATATAGGTGGCCTGGGGAAGAACTATGCCAATAACATGTTAAAGATGTTTTTTTCTACATGACGTGTTCCTTCTGGACGTGGGTGATCCAAGCTCTCCACAATTTCCTGTTCTTTCTAGCGCAAAATAGTTTTTCTTTTTTGCTATCTTTGCTTTCTTTTCTCATTCTTATCTCTTTCTTTTTTCTTTTCTTTTCTCTTTCTTTTTTCTTTCTTTTCTCATTCTTTTCTCTTTCTTATCTCTTTTTTCTCTTTCTTATCTCTTTCTTTTTCTTTCTTTTCTCTTTCTTTTCTCTTTCTTTTCTTTCTTTCTTTTTTCTTTCTTTTCTTTCTTTCTTTTCTTTCTTTCTTTTTTCTTTCTTTTCTCATTCTTTTCTCTTTTTTCTCTTTCTTTTTTCTTTCTTTTTTCTTTCTTTTCTTTCTTTCTTTTCTTTCTTTCTTTTCTTTCTTTCTTTTTTCTTTCTTTTCTTTCTTTCTTTTCTCTTTCTTTTTTCTTTCTTTTCTCTTTCTTTTTTCTTTCTTATCTCTTTCTTTTTTCTTTCTGTTTTCTTTCTTTTCTCGTTCTTTTTTCTTTCTGTTTTCTTTCTTTTCTCTTTCTTTTCTTGTTCTTTTTTTCTTTTTTTTTCTTTAAAAAGGACTCGGAGACATTTAAACTCTATCAGGTACTTTTCTTTTTCTTCTTTTGCTTTTTCTGTTTCTTCTTGTTTTTTTTCTCTTTTATTTTTATTCTTATTTCTTTTTTTTTCTTTTTCCTTTCTCTATTTTTTCTCCTTCTTTTTCTTCTTCGTTTTGCTTTTTCTACGTTTTCTCTTTCATTTTTCTTTAAAAAGGACTCGGAGACATTTAAACTCTATCAAGACTGGAAGATGAAGAACCACGTTTCAGTTGCTTCAATTCTTTCCTACATCTTTGAGGAGATTGTCCAGCATTCGCTGCTGTATAGTGGGGACAGATATCACATAACAGTCCAGTACTCTTTTCTTTGTTTCTAACGACATTTTCCAGTCTTTCAATGCTCTAATCATCATTTAAAACGCGTCCTTTGCCATCCCGATTCGCCTCTAGATCAAAGTGTTGCACTTTTCTTTCTCTGTTAAAACACTTCCCAGGTATTTAAGTTTTTGTACGTACTTGTTGTGGCGCAGTGGATATCGGCTCGGAACGAGAAATTGGGGAGCCGAGTTCGAATTCCAGTTGAATTCCTTGAATTCATTTACGCGCAAATACCCCTGGGAAAGGTATTAATCAATTTCTTTCTTCCAGTTATGGGTTAAATAACAGGACAGATTGGGTTCTATAGCCTTGGTCGGCAACCAATCTACCGCAAAAAGCAATGGCAACCTACTGCGGGATAATCTTCTGCCCAGTCAGTCATGTCACTTTCGAGAAATGATCGCCCAAAGCGTGTATCACATATGGCCCTTAACTAACTGATTGACCTACTTACTTTTAGTAACCTCGAATTAGCATTTTGGGCTCCTCTTTATTGATGACCAGGAATTAGTTCATGTTTAGTCCATTCTTCTTGCTTTCTTCTTCTACCTTCTGATAATTTAAAAAAATACTTAGAATATTTGCCAATCATTTTTTTATTTGGCATTTTATAAAGATTCTTTGTTTACCATTTTATAAAGAATCTTTACTTTTATTTTATAAAAATTCTTTATTTACCATTTCATAAAGATTCTTTTTTTATCATTTTATAAAAAATTCTTTATTCACTATTTTATTGTGATTTGTTTGAGGAACGTGATATTCTCAGCACCCTTCTGTAGAACCACGTTTCAGTTGTCTCAATTCTCTTCTACATCTTTGAAGTGATTGTTAGCATTCTGTGACATAGGACAAATATCACATAACAGTTCAGTTCGATTTTCTTTGTTTCCAACGGAATTTACTTGTCTTTAAATGCTCTACTCATTTTTTGGAATGCATCCTTGACCATCCCGATTCATCTTCGAATTTCTGTGTCACACATTCCGTTCTCTTTTAGAACACTTTCCAAGTATGTATATTTCTGTACCTGCTTGATTTTAGTATCCCAGAACTTTAATTGGCATTTTGGGCTCCTCTTTGCTGATGACCAGGCATTAGTTCATGTTTAGTCCATTCTTCACACTTTCCTTCGCTACCTTCTAAAAATTTGTTTTATAAAAATTCTTTATTCACCGTTTTATAAAAATTCTTTATTCACCGTTTTATAAAAATTCTTTGTTTACCTATTTTCAAAGATTCTTTGTTTACCATTTTATAAAAAAAATCATCATTTATCAGTTTATAAAACTTTTCATTCATCATATATCAAGAAAATGTATAAATAATTTTTATATTTTTGCATTTTATTTGGATTCTAATCACTACTTTATAAAAAAGATGACAAGTGAATGAAAAGAGTATACAAATATGGCGGTGACAAGGAAATTACCGCCAATATAATTCTTTCGCTGGCACAAAGTGGAAAAAGATTATATCTCTTTGGACCAAGGGTAAGCTAAATTTTATTACCATGTAAGGAACGTGTTATTCCCATCATCCTTCTGTAGAATCACATTTCATTTGCTTCAATTATCTCCTACATCTTTAAAGAGCTTGTTAGCATTCACTGCCATATAGGAGGACAGTTATCACATAACAGTCCAGTACGCATTTCTTTGTTTCCAACGATATTATTCTGTCTCTCACTACTCTACTCATCTTTTGGAATGCGCCCTTTGCCATCCCGATACTACTTCGGATCTCAGTGTCGCACTTTCCATTCTCTGTTGGAACACACCTCAGGTATTTAAATTTCTGTACCTGCTTCATTCTAGTAACCCCGACTTTGAAATTGGCATTTTGGGTTCCTCTTTGCTGATGTTCATGTTCAGTCTGTTCTTCACGCTTTCCTTCGCTACCTTCTGATAATTTTTCTAAAAATATTTAGAAAGTCTGCCAATAGATTATTTATTGTCAGCCAAGTGCTGGCTTATAAAGAATTCTTAAATAAAGAGTGAACACTAAGCCCTTTGACTAAAGCAACTGGCGAAGCTGGCAAATTTGTGTTCTTTGTAATAGTTGGCAAAACATCGGCTTATTTCCAATTTATTCGAACTTTATAAAATAATAAATAATAAGATTTCCTGATAGTTGGTTCACATTGTCTGTTGCGATGCAGTGTGCAGTGGTTATCGGCTAGAAATAAGAAATCAAAGAGCTGAGTTCGAATTACAGTTGCATTTGTTGAAAAAGAGGCTCGAAGCAACAGAAATGTGGTTCTACAGAAGGATGCTGAGGATACCATAGGCCGAGCACGTGAGCAACGACAAGATGTTAGAAAAGATGCACGCGAGAGAAAAATTTATAGTTAGCATAGGAAGAGACAGTTTACGCCCAAATACTCTTCAGAAAGGTATTAAACCGTCTATTCCCTGCAGCTATGGGTTAAATAACAAGACAAATTGGGGCTCTATAGCCTTGGTTGGCAACCGGTTTCGCGCAAAAATAAAGGGCAACTTACTGCAGGAAAAAATCTCCTGCCTAGTCAGTCATGTCTCGAAAAATATATGATCGCCCAAGCGTGCATCATGTATGACACTTATCTAACTGACATTAAACATCTAGGAAGTATTTTGACATAGGATGAGAAGTGCGATACTGAGATTCAAAGACGCACTAATATGGCCAAAGACGCTTTTCAAAAGCTAACTAGAAACAAGAAAATCTGATTGGAAACAAAGAAAAGAATGTTGGACTGCTCTGTGACATCTGTCCTTCTATACGGCAAAGAATGTTGAACAATCTCTTACAGGATGAAAGAGAAGCTTGAAGCAACATAAATGTAGTTCTACAGAAGGATACTGGGGATACCATGGACCGAGCACGTGAGTAACGACAAGATGTTGTAGAAGGTGCGCACGAGAAGAAAACTTATACTTAGCATCAGGAAATAACAGTTAAGGTTTCTGATGCACATAATGAGGAAGGAGAGTTTGGAGAATCTAATATTCACAAGGTAAATAGAGAGAAAAAGAGACAGTAAAAAGCAGAGCGCGATATATTTGATGAGCTTGAACAAATGGATG
The DNA here is from genome assembly GCA_037127315.1 of Ascarosepion bandense. Classification (NCBI taxonomy): domain Eukaryota; kingdom Metazoa; phylum Mollusca; class Cephalopoda; order Sepiida; family Sepiidae; genus Ascarosepion; species Ascarosepion bandense. The sequence goes on along the minus strand of JBBBDQ010000181.1, from coordinate 1,516,736 downwards.
GTGGATCAGGGTTTGGGAGAGATACCAAGAGGAAAAAATATTATGAGCAACAGGGGACAGGGGCAAGTAGAGATCCATGATCGCCTACGTCCTGAAAAAAACATGGCTCATAAAGAACAATTTTTTGAAATAAATTTATGAATAAAAAATGTTCATATTTATTCCCTTATAAATTGGTAAATGATAAACATTGCATTTTGTCGAATGCAAGGGCAAATTGTTAAATTATACGCACTTTTAGAATGTTGTAAATTTAAAACTATTCATGTAGCTGTAGAAAGAAATATAAAAGAGAAACAGATTGCCTCCTTAAGGTAAAGTTACAAGAACATCGCAAGACCGTAACACGAGAGGAGACAGAAAAATCAGTCGTAGCTGACCACATATAGAGGGAGAAAAGAGATCACCGTCCCCTATTGGATGAAGTTGAAATAATACATAAAGAACGCCACTGGAAACTACGTAAACTTAAGGAATCAGCACATATGCTAGGCTTCAAAAATCTCCTAAGCCGACCAAGCATAGAGATGAACACAATATGGAAAACAGTAATACAGAGTGCCAGAGAAAAACACTAGTGTCAAAATTTGCAATATGAGCTCTGGAAAAATACTAGAGAAAACCATTAACACAAAAAATTGCAATATGAATAATTCACTTTCATATGATTGTTGTTTTTTGTATTCTCATTATCGCTTTTTAAAACCATAAACATTGACGAAAGAGGTGGGCATTGTGCAAAATAATAGCGGTGTCAAAACAAAACCATCCTTTTGATAGACAGTTTTTTTTTTGAACGAAGATTAAACTTCACCAATATATTTTTTCTTAATCATTTCACCCCAAGCAAGGTAGAACTGCCACTGGTGCGCAGGGGGTTACAGAAGAGGTGAGTGATGAGAAAAAAGAACAAGTTACAGAGGAGTCAGAGAATGAGTAAGAACAGGATGGGAATACAGGTGTGACGAGGGCTGCATGGGAGTGGAGTGAAAAGTAAGAAGAACATGATACAAAGGTTGTCAAGGAAAGGATGTGAGTCAAGGAGATAAGAGATGACAATTGACTTTGCATTTAAATTCTTGAAGATTGTAGTTTTCAGGGAAGCAAGTATACGGAAGAAAATTCCACGGGAAGAAAGTACGAGCAAAGAAGCTGATGGGAGTAGAAGTTGCGATTACATTAGATTGGTTTCACTGTAAAAGGGTGGGACCTAATTGCTAGTCTAGTAGCTCGAGTAAATTAATGCAGATAGGGGCAGCAGGATGCTAAGCTCGTCAGAGCAAAAGCCGTGAAAGTATTTGTAGAAGAGACAGAAGGAAGCCACATTGCGTCGGTGAAAGTGACTGGAGTTGAGCTACCACATCGGGATTAGCTACATTACAAATTCTTCGTTGGATTTTGTCAAGAAGCCGATCAGATATTTTTGAGAACTATTTACTTTTTCTAAAGAATTCTCATTTTTACTAACTTTTAAAAAATGTTTTACAGAAAACTGCTTTTCTTAATGTTAAATTGTACCTGACTTAAACGAAAGTTAATATTCACGTAGAAACCCGTTTCGATTAACTGTGAGTCCCCTAAAAAAAACTTGGTAGCAAAATTCAGCAGTCCCCTCAAACTAAACGAATTTAACAAAACAAAGAATATAAGGTGAATATCCTTAGCCCTTGATGGTTCCAATGATGCTGGAAAAGAACGCACTTATTTGGAGCGATGTTTTACAAGAAAAGACATATCTTTGCATGATCGCCGTCTTGTCTTTCGGTGCCATAATAATTACTTGTTGTTTCAGTTGCTGATCGTCTCCAGGAAATTATTGGAGAGTTTTGCTTTCATTTCAGATTCCACGATTGAAAGGCCATTATATAAAAATCAATTCACTTGGCCTGTGGCTTCTCAGTTTAACATTTGAACCTTTGCCTATTTAGAAACGTTAATGATAGTCAAGAATGGTGACCTCATCGTAGCAAAGATTTTAATATTAGAGCCGAATGTAACATATGTAAGGGAGATAAAAATTAATGGGTACAATTTGAAATACTCGAGATAATCTTATCTTGTTTGATCACTGGATAATGATTTAGAAGACTGGAGAGGGTGAAAAATAGTTCAGCATTTCTTATATATATATTAGAGAAAATATATATATATTAGATAAAATTTTCAAAATTCAAAGGTGTCGGATACACATTTTGATATGAGATCTCAAACAGAGATTTCACGTCACTTCAGTGACATCGTTCTGTTCTAAATGAAGAAAGCCCTGGGGTAAAGGGGGGAGGGGCAATGTTAACAACGGTCAAGAATTGAGAGTTTCTTTAAGGTCAGGGGAGTGGGATTTTTTTTAAGTTGGCGATTGGGTTTAACAGGATTAGGATCAGGTTCTTGGAATTTACTTTCCTACTCTTCCACTTCAAATTAAAGAAAAATAATATATATATATATATATATATATATATATATATTCTTCATTTTTAAACGAGTTATTATGCTACTTAGGTTTCTACCATGTGGTGTCTTCAGGGGATTTGCTATAAATGATTTTACCGTGTTTTTTTTACCGTATTTTTAAGAACGCTTACGTAACGGGGATTTTTTGAACGCGCAATTTTTAAAATTAAAAAGAGTTATAACTTTTTTATCCATGGTTGTATCAACCTAATAGGCATGTTTGTATGGTTATACGTAGTCATAATTTCTGTTCTTTCATTCAATAATTCATTTTTGTTTAGGAATAACAAAATCGCTAACTTTTCTTCCTGGAACAGTCTACATATTTTGCCACCGTTGTAAGGCTTGGCTGTTTTCACTATACACCACATTATGTCTGGGTCTTTTCCATATTTTAATTTTAATTTCTACACGTGGCTAGCCAATTCTGTACAATATTTTAAGTTTTCTAAGAAAATCTTTTCTAAGTTTTCTAAGTTTTCTAAGAACATTTTAGAATGTAATTCCCAACCAAACAGACAAACAAAAAACGATGATAGAAAACGAAACATTATCTGGTTCAACCCAGTATTTAATTTTGAGGTAAAAACCAAAATAGGACAAATATTTTTTTTAAAACTGATAGATCAACACTTCCCAAAAAACTCAAAACTAAAGAAAATTTTCAATAGGAATACAATCAAGCTAAGTTATAGCTGTACTAGTAATTTAGAAAATTTCATGAAGAAACAAAACGTCAGAAATTTAAATAGCATTGTACAAAACAAGATTACAAAAGAATGCAACTGCAGGGACAAAAATAAATGCCAACTTCAAGGACTTTGTAACACAAAAGAACTCAAAAGCAAAATTACATGACTTAAATAGTTAAAACAAAGCATATTTGGGATCAACCAAAGACAACTTTAAGACCAGGTGGTTCAATCACAAGTCTACATTCAAACTAGAAAACTTACAAAATTGTACAAAATTGCCTAGCCACGTGTGGAAATTGAAATCAAAATATGGAAAAGACCCAGACATAAAGTGGAGTAGAGTGAAAACAGTTAAGCCTTACAACGATGGCAAAATATGTAGACTGTGCCAGGAAGAAAAGTTAGCGATTATGTTATTCCCAAACGAAAATGAATCATTGAAGTTATGACTGAGTGTAACCATACCAAAAAATACCTGTTAGGTTCATACAACCATGGATAAAATCATTATAATTGTTTTTAATTTTAAAAAATTGCGCGTTCAAAAATTCCCCATTACGTCAGCGTTCAAAAAATTACCCGTTACGTGAGCGTTCATAAAAAAAAAACGGTAAAAAAAACTGTAAAATCATTTATTGCAAATCGCCTGAAGACACCACATGTTAGAAACCTAGGTCGGGTAATAACTCGTTTACAAATGTATTCATAATTTCTACAATATAATCATATTGAATAATTTTTAATACAACTGTGTACTGTTCTAATTTTATTATGACCAAAAACTAAGTAATCAATATATATATATATATATATATATATATATATATATATATATATATAATGCTTAATAAATGCGACGATTGAAAAATAAGATCTGTCAACTAAGCACCCAATGGATGGCTGATAATATGTATAGAAAACATTCCACTAAAAATCATTCGATATTTTGTTTCTACCATCATCGAATACCTTTAGGCAATATAAGATACATGTGGGTGTGTGGTACGGTGCAATGGATATCGGCACGGAATAAGAAATCAGAGAGCCCAGTTCGAATTCCAGTCGAATTTGCTTCATTCACTTACGCACAAATACCGTTGGTAAGGGTATTAATCCATTTATTTTCCGTACAGCTATGAGTCCAATAGTAGGAGAGATTGGGTTCTATAGCCTTGGTCAGCAACCGATCTATCGCAGAAAGTAATGGCAATCTACTGCAGAAAAAATATTATGTCAAATCAGTCATGTCTGTTTCGAGACATGATCATCCAAGCGTGTATCAGTTATGGCATTTAACTGACTAATCTGGATAAAAGAGTTGAATAGCAGAACAGATTGCGTTCTAGAAATCAGTCTACCAAAGAAAGAAATGGCAACTTACTGCAGGAAAATCTTCTGCTTAGTCAGTCATGTCTCGAAAGAGACCTGATCGTCCAAGCATCATGTCTCGAAAGAGACATGATCGTCCACTTAATTGACTAATCTGGATAAAAGAATTGAATAGAATGACAGATTAGGTTCTATGGCCATTATCGGTAACCATTCTACGCAGAAAGAAATGGTAACCTACTGCCTAGTCAGATATGTCTAAAAAAGTCATGATCACCCAAGCGTGTGTCATGTATGGTAATTAACTGACTGACTTAAGATACATAAATAGCACGGCTCTCTCTAAACATTTCTAGCAATTAAAAAATAATGATCATACACCCATTAATACGTTGAATATTCTAGCAAAAATGAAATCTTACAATGGGAAAAGCAATAGATGTAATTTATACTTACTGAAAAAGTAATCATTTTAAAACACTTAAATTATCATAAACTAATAAGTTAGGAATATTTAAATGTTTTAAGATAACTATTTTTAAGAGAACTGTTTTAAGTTTCTTAAGAAAACGGGAGAAAATTATTGATGGCTACATTCGGGTATAAAAATATGTGTCTGTTAAAATACATTGATCCAGATTCATTTTTACTGTCAATCATGAAATTTAACTTTTTATTCTATTGTTTTTATGGTTACTAGGTTCGTTTTTATTTTTATTCAAAAATTTGATTTAACAATAACTAAAAAACAGTAATCCACCTTAATGCTTAATATAAAATAATTATTCCCTTTTTTATATAGTTTTGGTCTGTCTATTCTAATATATATATATATATATATATATATATATATATATATATATATATATATAAGAATCCCGAAGATTAACGAAATGTTTTTAACAACCGACATATGAAATTATTTGTTTGAACATTATTTTTAGTCGATACTCGTATTTGAGTAGATATGTTTTTAACCAAACAGTATATTTATATATTTATTTCTACCGACTTGATTATTTACGATAAATTTTGTACGAAAATGTGCTTAATTCGGCAGCATTCGAACCTGCGACCCCTATCAGAGCAGAGATGGTTATTTGCGTAGAATCGAAAATTGTTATATAGGCTTGATTTGACTTTGTTTTGACTTGTGGTATTATTCGTGGTCTAAGATGCGCCAGATTAATTGGCGGCTTCTCCTGTGTGGATAGGGGTCGCAGGTTCGAATCCTGCCGAATGACGCACATTTTCATACAAAATTTGTCGTTAATAATCAGGCGGGTAGAAATAAATATACTGTTTGTTTAAAAACAGAATATCTACTCAAATACAAATCACGCAGATGATACAGTGATAGATAAATGATTAAGTGTCGGAAAGAATGGAAATGAAAAGAAAGTTAATATCGAGCATCAGGAAGAGACACTTAAAGTTCCTGGGATATGCAATAAGGAAAGAGGGCTTGGAGAACCTGATACTAACAGGCCAGATAGAGAAAAAAAAAAGAGACAGAGGAAAGCAGCGAATAACATATTTGAAGGGCCTGAGCGGGTGGATGACAGAAAAGGGGTAGCGAGATGTTACCGGTGAAAGTGTGCTAAGAGCCACCACGGATAAGGATATGTGGAGAGCCATGATCGCCTACGTCCTGAAAGGACAAGGCACATAGAAGAAGAAGAAATACACCAGGGAAAGAGTACAAATTGGAATCTTCCTTAGGATTATTTTCTACAGAAGATATCTTCCTAGACATAGCAAACTCATTGAACCATTTGCGAAAATGCGTTAAAAAACGTAGAATTCACATGGACCCAGAAGTAAAGTAATGCTCTTGAAGCCTTTTTTAATGGTAAGGAAGCCGGTAATAAAAATTTTAGACCCGAGAAAAGAAGTTACTTTAATGACTGACACAGTGGAACATGCCATAGCGGCTATTGTATCACAAGAGGGCCATCCAGCCATGTATTTTTTCAAAAATCTGTCGTTGATAAAATGTAATTTTTCTAATATAGAAAAGGAAGCATTTACCATAGTATGGAGAGAGCACGGAATTTCTTGATGGGTAAAAAGTTCTTGTTAAAATCAGATCACAAGTATTTGGAATTCTTATTCAATCTGCGAAAGCAGTTACCAAGAGAAATGTCATCAAGAATTTTAAGGTGGGTCATTAAAATCATGGCGCTTGGATTTGACATTATTTATGTTAAGAGAAGCACCATTCGATGCATTGTCAAGAATAAGATTTCAGAATGAAAATGAAGATGAACGTGAAAATTCGGATGATAGTTATACAATTAGCGGAAATGGAGAATTATCCCGCAAAACACTCAGCATGGAAACTCAACAAGACGCGATACTAAGCAAAATACTAAATTGCATGAGCAAGAATGCGTGGAGTAATTGCACAATAGCAGAAAAACCTTTCAAGGCAGCAAGGCACAGATTAACAGCAGAGAGAGGAATTATATGTAATGCAGACACAATAGTGCTTCCCCAAATTTTAAGGAAGTAAATAATTAAAAGTGTGCACGACGATATACACTGTGGCGTCACAGCGACGATAAGAAGGTTGAGACCGCAATCTTGGTGGCCAGGACATTCTAAAGCCATTGAAGAACGCATAAGATGCACCAAATATACGGAAATTGAGACATTTGAACAAACCAAATTATACACATGGCCTAGAGAGTAGAGCTATGAACAAGAGTCCACATGGATTATGCCCACGTTAGAGATATTGGTCTATTTTTAATCTTAGAATCATTCTCGGGCTGGCTAAAAGTAATAAAGATGAGAGATAGATAAGCTGCCACCGTAAAACAACTAGAACAATATTTGCAAGAAATGGTGTACCTAAGATTATTGTCACCGAGATGCACCGGAATTCTGTGATTAAAATTTAGTGTCTAGGTTTAAAAAATAGGATGTATGCCATATAAAACGCCACCGTATCACCCACAATCGAATGGTATCGCGGAAAGGATGATCCAAACAAGGAAAATAGGACTAAAAGAATTTCCCCTTTTAATAAAAATATAGTCATATCTTCCTAATATACTTTTATGCTTACGGCATATCGCGTTCAATACACCGGGTCTCATCCGATCACCGAAGTTAAGCAACGTGAGCCTGGTCAGTACTTAGATGGGTGACCGCTTGGGGAATACCAGTCGCTGTAAGCGTTCAGTGACGAATGTGCGTTGTGGTGCAGTGGATGTCGGCTTGGAAAGAGAAATCGGTGAGCCGAGTTAAAATTCCAGTTGAGTACCCTGCATTCACTTAAGCACTGGTACTCTTGGGAAAGGTATTAATTCGTCACTTCCCTCCAGTTATGGGTTAAATAACGGAATGTGGCCTGGAGGCAACCCATTCAGTGTTGGTGTCACAATAAAAACACCCTTGGTAGCCCTGACGAAGCATCAAGTATTTATTTGACAAGATTATGAATTTCGCTATAAACTGTGCCAGTGTTCCAAATGCACAGGGAATACTGGAGGGGTGTAGTGAGTTTTATCTCGGCCGCAGGTCGACGACGACGACGATGACGACGAATATAGTTTTAAGCTATCAAAGGCTTCCTATTTCGGATATTTCAAACTTTCGGATAATTCAAAATACGTCAGAGAAACGGTTTTTCTGCAGTTAAAGGAAAAATCATTCTGGGAGCCACCCCACGTGACTGGATTCAATATTTAAGGATGGTCTCTAACCAGTTTCGGTGGTCAGTCAGAGGAGGCGGTTCGCTGACACTCATCTAAAATGTAACGGCAACTTCAAAGAAATCCGGAGATAAGGTCAGATCGCACCTTGTTCTCTTTCTCTTTCTTCTAATCTCTTTCAACAATCACTACTACAAACATTTTGTACGAACTCTTGATACCTTAACTTTCTCAATGAACATTAACTTCTACAACTTATGTTATTCCTCCTTTTAATAAATTTCTATTTTAACATTCAAAATGTATATTTTATTATTCCATTCTTTTACACTAATCCACACATTCCAACTGACAACCAATGATGAAAACCTTCTGATGATTATAAGTCTGCATAAAACTTGTAAAATGTAGAGAGTTCGGTAAAGTCTGACACGAGGCCGAACAAAAGAAACATTAACCAGCTCCCTACACTTCAAAGCAAAGCTTTAATGTGCAAGCAAATTAGAGTCTCATTAATCCTGTCTTTTGCTAGGCAAAAGTCTAGTACAGAAAAAGAGACAGAGCCAGAAAGAGCAAGGTTCGTCTTAGAAAAAGGACAGAACACAGCTGTGCTAGAAAGAAGGGGCAACCAATATTAGTTCATGCTGATCAATTTAGAACCAGGTTCGATCCTGAAGATGCAAAAATGAGAAACGAAGAACAAGAGAAGTGAGAGAATGGCGAAGCCAAAACCTTAGAGATCAGGAAAGTGGAAATGACTCAGCAGACCTAGAAGAGGAAGATAAATTTAGACAAAGATCTATATTAAAGAGGACACACACACACACACAAAAAAATCAAACAAATAGAAGAGCGATGCAGAGCATTCAGAAGAAGCGACAGAGCAACTAAGGGCGTCAGACCTCTCAAGTTTAGCATGGTACGAAAATGAGGTACACGCATAAATAAAGCAAACCTCAGTCACCAAGGAAAAGAAGAAATCACGTATCTTTTTTACTAGATTTACATATAACAACAATCATATAACTCTTGTGGTGTTGGAGTCTCATGACTGCAGCCCATACAAGCCCAGATATAAATCTAGTAGTGAATGTATGTGTATCTTTAAGTTTGTTTCCACAAAATTGTTAGTAATTTTATTCAGCTTAATAAAACTTGACTGATCCATTTATAGAATGAATATTTAAAAATGATTCAATTCCAGAAAAGAGGCTGCTTATTTTGGTTCTATCTTTGTCAAAAAAACTTTTCAAAATGTTATCCTTTTAAAGGTAACTCAAATCTAAATTTGAATATTTTATTTTCTCAATGCTATAAGATAATTTTTTTTATTAATTTATTTCTAACTTATTCTTTTTGTAAGTCATTGGTTTCAAAGTGTATTCAGTTTATCTATGTTTTTCTCATGTATTTTTTGATTTTATTTCTTTCTGCTCCAGGCCATTTCCATAACTTTCTTAGGAATTAGTTGTAATCTTTCGGATAGGTTTTTATTCTTTTGTCTTATCACAAAACGGTCTCTGATGTGGTGCTTCTTATTGGGAAACTCAGTTGTTTCTGCTAATTCATACAATGCGCAAATAAAGTTTCCATAGTTTTTGCTGGTAACTAAACTCTAAGATAAAAATTTGCCCTTTCATGAATATTATTTCATTTAGGCATTAAGTAGACATTGAATTTTTCAAAAACTGAGTTGTACATATTTCTGTTTTCTTGTTATGACAAAGAAAATGTCAGGAATAAATTGTGGCTTTGTTTGCCATACAATATATTAATATACTGAATTCAGTTTTTGTTGTGGCAAATCTTTGTCGCCAATTTGTTGTGGCCTGTATGGCCAGGAAGAAAGTCACGGAAACAAGAAAGTAGGGTCAAACAGTCTATTAGAATAACAAGAGCATATATACTAGTAAGTGTGTTAGTAATCAGTAAATAGAAATGTTAGTCCGAATGGTATATTTACGCTGCGTCTCGACTGTCTCTAGACTGCGTCACAGCTGTCTCCCCGGAAGTTACGCGGATTATTACTTATTGACGGAGGAAGAGTTCATTCCTAAAGAGAGAGAGCACTATAACAGTTTTTTGTTATCATCTTAGAGTTTAGAGCCTTCTCGAAAGTGTTGAAATCTCTGCGATTATTTTTGCCAATTTTTTAATTATGTAAAATTAAACGGTTCTAGTGTAGTTAATTTGAACATTTTTTTTTCGAACGGGGTCGTTCTACTAGAATTTTTTTTCTTTTAAAAAGAATTTCTCATACACACCATGTTCCTTTGGGCTTAGAGTGAAATGATAAATTATGAGACAGGCTACTGAAATGTTGAATGAACACAGACATCGTAAACTTAAGAACTATTTTAATCAAACTGTTGCTCAAAACATTTTGCTCCCAGCGTTCCCTAGTTAGACCAGTTGTGTTTACAATTATCATAATCATAATCATAATCAACGTTATTAGTATTTATATAAACATCCCCCTTCTTAGGGCAATTTATTTTCTTTATTAATTTATTTGTAATTTTGGTTGTGGCTTCCCTCTGTCTGTTCAATAAATATTTTCATGGCTTCTGCTCCGACGAACTTAAGTCACTGGTGCCCCTGCAACAGGTGTTTACTCGTGCAAAACAGACTGGCAACTGGGTCCCACCCATTCACTGTTAGATCAACCAAACGCAGACGACAATTCTACTCCAATAGCTTCTTTTCTCGCACTTCCCGCCTGTGGAACTCTCTTCCATATTCTTGCTTTCTTGACGGATAGAACCTCCAGGAATTTAAAATGCAATGTTAATACTCATCTCTTAACCACTTGACTCAAGTTCCTTCTACATCACCCTGTATATCTTTTCCTTTTTCTCTACCTTTGCAAATGTCATCACACCTGTATTCCCATCCTTCCCTTGCTTCTTTCTAACTGGTTCGTCCTTCTCTTCACTCTCTTCCTATCTAATCCTTTTACTCTTATGTAGCCCCCTGCACATCAGTGGCGTTATCGCCTTGCTTGGAGTGATGCGATTAAAAAAAAAGTTGTGGGTCTCTTCGGTATTTTGTTTATCCTTATTTTTCTCATGAATTTCTTGAGATTTTATTTTCTCACTGTTCTTGTCCATTTCCATAGATTTCTCGAGTTTCGAATCAGGAATTAATTGTAATCTTTCGGATATGTTTTTATCCTGTAATCCTATCACAAAATCTCACATGAATCTGCTAATTCCTGTAAAGCGCAAACAAAGGTTTCCACTGGTTTGCCTGGTAATTGAACACGAAGATAACATTTCGTCCCTCTACGAATTATTTCTTTTAGGCATGAAGTAGACATTGGATTTCTTCAAAACAGTCTTACACATTTGCGTCTTTTCGTCGTGAGAAAGAAAATATTCCGAATAAATCTTGGCTTCGCTTCCCATACAATATTTTAATAGACTGACTTGAGTTTTATTTTCTTCCCAGAGTTTCAATGCATCTCAAAAGCCTTGGAATCTCTGCGACCATTTCTGCTAATTTTCCTGCTTTATAAAATCAAATGGCTCTGGTGTAGTTAACTGAAATTTTTTTTAAAAAAATAATTTGTATTTTGCTCGAATTAGATTCTGTTATCTAGAAAATGATTTTCTTTACAGTGAAACCGATAAAATATAGCCGTACTTCTACTCTACAGCTTCTTTTCTCGCACTTCCCGCCTGTGAAATTCCCTTCCGTTTATTTGATTCCGCGACAGCTACAATCTCTAAGAATTTAAAGGTCAATAGTCATCTTCTATCTCACTAACCTGCATCCCTCTCTCTCATGCTCTTTTCTCCAACCACCCCACTCCCCATCACACTAATATCCTCATCCTTCTACTCGCCACTTCCTGACACCCCCTATAACCTAACCCTCTTTCTCGTCATTTTCTTCCCATGTAACCCCCTGCGCACCAGTGGCAGTAAAACCGCCTTGCTTAATGGGGAATTGATTAAAAAAAAAAAAAGAATCCCTATCTGATGCCATGTTTTATTGGGATTAAGATGGAAAGATGTATTATATGAGACTGGCCTCTGAAAAGTGGAGACAACACAAAGACTACATGACACGTGGTAAACTTAAGAACTCATTTATTTAAAACTGCTTTCTGGGTCCGTCACTGATCCTAGCATTTCTGAGTGGGACCGGAAAACCTTACAATCATTAATGATATTTTTATCAGTCAGTTAAGTGCCATACGTGATGCCCGCTGGGGCGATAATGTCTCAAAAAAGGCTTGAATGACAAAAGATTTTCCCGCAGTCGGTTGCCATTACTTTCTGCGGTAGGCTGGTTGCCAACCAAGTCTATAGAACTAATCTGTCATGCTATTTAACCCATAGCCGGAAGAAGAAACGACAAATAAATACCTTCCCCAAAGGTATGGCATTGGGAAACACTACTATTTAAATATTTAATTTTTTTTTTCAACCGACTACTGGATATTAAGAATATCTCTTAATCTCATGATTAAGATGTGCGTTGTGGTGCAGTGGATATCGGCTCGGAACGACAAATCGGAGAGCCGAGTTCGAATTTCAGTTGAATTCCTTGCATTTCTTTACGCGCAAATACCCTTGGGAAAGGTACTAATCTGTTTCTTCCCTCCAGTTATCGGTTAAATAACAGGACAAATTGAGTTCTATAGCCTTGGCTGGCAATGGCAACCTACTGCGGGATAATCATATGCCCCGTCAGTCATGTCTCTTTCAAGACATGATCGCCCAAGCGTGTATCACGTATGACACTTAACTGACTGACTTAATCTCAAACAAAAATATAATCAAATGAGCAGTGTGACCTTTATGCCTTAAGAGAACTCTAGGCTAACAGAATTTTGAAGGCTCCTTCATTACATATGTTTATTCGACCAGTGTCTATAAAAACAGATATTTTTTTAGATGATTTTTTTTTGTCTAAGTGATAAGATCTTTTTTCAAAATAATAACTTTGAAACTCCTGCAATTAATTTCATTAGCAATTTTGATATTTTTTGTTCGATCTTTACATTTTACAGAAATGTATCTAGAATGAAGTATGGAGTTTTAGTCTTAGAAGTCTCTAGATAAGGATCCTAAAACCATAAAAATGATGAAGGAATATTCTGACTTACTATATCAAGAGTCTTTCTGTATATATAAAAAAAAAAGATGTGTCAAACTCTAAAGGAAGCCCATCGAATTTACAAAAGCCATTCTAGTTAGAAGATCTAATACTTTAAATGGTTTCAAATGAATTCAATGGAATTTTATTAAATCTGAAAATCTCCATTCTTACATATCTACTTCAATAATAAATCCACATAAGGTTGATAACTTTTATATTAAATACACTGAATGAACAATATCTTCAACCAAAATTCTAATTATGAATCACCACAAGGAAAATATGCATTTTTGACGCGATTCAAAACTGTTTTAAAATGTAGAAGATTAAAAAGGATTATGAAATGAAAAAAAAAAAAAGGTTAGATTATAATGAACCAGCAGTATAGCCCGGTGTTGCTCGGGTGTAATGAAAGCTTTAAAACTAATCCATGGTCCTGGAGCTCAGACTCTTTGGACATTGGCACAAAAGACTAAAAAGCAATAGTTGTTTCCAGTTAAAGCGAAACCGTAGACTGAAAGAAAAATGAATGGATGTAAGTCAAATTTTGATTTTCTGGTATCGATATGAAATAAGTTTTTTCGTCGAAAATTGAATTTTGAAGGCTAAATAAGTCCTCTGAGTAAATGGTATCATGGCTGAGACTAAAAACTACAATTATACCTACTTAGAGCCAAACCCGAAGCAAAAACTAAATCAAAAGGGCTGAAAAAATACAGACATACAGGCAGATAAACAGACACACACACAAACATCTTGCATTATATATATATATATATATATTATCAATTTTCTGCACTATTATAAGAACTGCAACCTTGAAACTTCTGAATATCGTTTCTTATGTCTTTGTGTATGAGTTTATCAAATTTGATTAAAATCGGATCACCCCTTCTATAACCCGATTTTTTTCGATTATCGATTTTCGATATTTATCGGGGGTACCTCGACACAAAACCTAACTAAAAACACTCGCAGACGCTGATAGTACAACTGTGTAAATTTTCAAGAAAATCGGTTCAGTCGTTTCGGAGTCTATAGGTAACGGAGACACACACACACACACACACACACACACACACACACACACACACACACACACACACACACAGACAAAGTTCCATTCATAAATAAGTTTAGATAAAAAACAAAACAAAAATAAATGTATATAAAAAAAAACTACCGCTTAGAAAAAAATTATAAAACAAAATGTTATGAATTTGCATTGTTTATTGAAAAATCACAAACATAACTTCACTTGTGGTGAGATTGATATCGGCCCGGAAAGAGAAATCGGAGGGCCATATTGGTATTCCAGTTGAATTCGTTTCATTCACTTTCGCGCAAATTCCATTGCAAATATCGCTTCTCCCTCAATCTGTCATGATCTTCCATCGCGAATGGTACTTAACTGTGCCTCTTCTACAAGTACTTTCACGGCTTCTGCTCCGATGAACTTAGCTCACTGATGCCCCCTATATATAAATTTACTCGAGCAACAAGATTAGCAACTAGGTCCCACCCTTTTACTGTGAAACCAATAAATTGTAAACGGAAATTCTACTCCAGCAGCTTCTTTTTTCAAACTTCCTGCCTGTGGAATTCACTTCCATTTACTTGCTTCCTCGACAGCTACAATCTCCAAGAATTTAAATGTAAAGTCAATAGTCATCTCCTATCTCACTAACCTGCATCCTCTCTCTCATGCTCCTTTCTCCGTCCACTCCACTCTTATCAGTATTTTCATCCTTCTCTCACCCACTTCCTAACACCCCCTATAAACTGACACTCTTTCTCATAACTTCCCCATTATGTAACCCCTGCAAAACAGTGGCAGTAAAATGCCTTGTTTGATTATAAAAAAAACTGACTGATGTGGGAAATACGAATTATCTATTGATAATCAATGGACACCTGATGATTATCAGAGGGTACTTGCTCGAAACGTTGTGTCTATAATAACATCTATATCAACCAAGATTAGAACAATAGTTCAAAATGATACAAAGATATAGTACAGGAATGTTTTAGTCACACTAACTTGTCCAAAATGTTATAATTTTCAATGCGTATTTCAGGGTTATGAATTTTGTCAACCATCCATGGTTGAATGACAAGAAACTATATTTGGCAAGAGTTATGATTTCTAAATGATTGTTTCACTTAATCTTATATTTTAATTGACGAAATTTACAAACAGAATAGTTTGAGTTCCTCAAGAGACATTTGATTTAGCACAGTTGGAGATCGACACACTGCGTCTCCTTGGCCTCACTCTCTGAACCGAACTGAAGTGGAGCGACTACATCAAATCAATATCTTCATGCACTGCAAAGAAATTTAGGTCACTGTGTCATGCTTTCTCGTAAGAATCCATTTTTCAAATTTACAAATCTACCATTCGCCCGTGCATTGAATACTGTTGTCATACCTGGTCGGATGCTCCTGCTATTCATCTCGAGCTTCTCGTTAGAATTCATTTTGCACATCTGTAAATCTATCATCCGTCCGTGCATTGAATAACTGTTGCCATACCCGGTCGGGTGTACTTGTTATTCATCTCGAGGTTCTTGACAAAATCCAAAGAATGATCTGCAATGTTATCAATCCTGACCTAGTATCTCAACTTCAATCATTTACTCACTGAGGCAACGTAGCTTCTATCTGTCTTTTTTTTTTACAAATATGTTTATGCTGACTGCTCTCATGAGGTATTCTTCCTGGTGTCTCGACTACGTTCTACGATATTGGCATCTAGATGACACCCTTTTACCGTTGAAATATTTCAGTGAGACCGCCCAATAGCTTCTTTCTTAGCATTTTCCACCTATGGAACTTTTTTATTTTTTTTTTATTTTTTCAATCATTTCACCCCAAGCAAGGCATTCCACTGCCACTATTGCGCAGGGGGTTACATAGGGAAAGGTGGTGAGAAAGAGTGGTTAGATATAGGAAATGTCAGAAGGAGGGTGATAGACGGGTAAGGATGTAGATGGGGAGAGTGTTTGAGAGAATGGATACGCGTTAGTGTGTTAGGAGGTGTGTATTGATCTTACATTTCAACTCCTGGAGATTGGAGCTGTCGGGAAAGCAAGTATGTGGAAGGGAATTCCACAGGCGGGAAGTGCGAGAAAAGAAGCTGTTGGAGTAGAAATTGCGGTTACATTTTATCGGTTTAACTGTAAAAGGGTGGGACCTAGTTGCTAATCTAGTATCTCAAGCAAATTCGTGCCTAGGGGGCACCAGTGATCTAAGTTCATCGGAGCAGAAGTCGTGAAAGTATTTATAGAAGAGGCACAGGGAAGCCACGTCACGCCGGTGAGAGAGTGACTGCAGGCGGTCTGCCGAGTCGGTATCGATCACATATTTCTGTTTACTTGCTTCCCTGATAAATACAATCTTTAAAAGTTTAAACGCAACGTTAATCGCCATCTTCTATCTTGAATCCCGTTCATCTTTTGTCCTTTCTTCAATCCACCCTATACTCAGTCTTTTCTCTCACTTTCACTCCCTATAACACCCTGCGTATTAGTGGCATTTTCGATTTGCTGGGGGGGGGGGGGGGTGAAGTATGATTTAAAAAAGCAAAACAAAATCGTTTCAACATCAGCAACCTCTTTTAACCAGAAATGGTATACAGGTGATAAAAATGGATTTTAAGTATCAAAAGAAGGAAAAAGTCAGTTGTTATTGTAAAATGGGAAACCACTGGCAACAGCAAAAATAAATAAATGAATAAACTCCATTCACGGGATTTGTTCCTTTTCATCTGTGGGATATTATTGATTGATTTTAATTTTTTCATGACTTATGAACTATTTGCACGTTATTTAAAGCCAGAAAAAAGTTTAGATTGTAAGTTTTTTCCAGATAATAATGATTTTTACAGATAGTTGAGAAAAAAATAGGTGAATTCATACCTTTCTTAAGGTTATTTAGTCGTAAAGGAATAAAAAGAACCTGACTCTTCTTTTTTTACTTCTTCTTCTTTGTGCCTTGTCCTTTCAGGACGTAGGCGATCATGGCTTTCCACGTCTCACTATCCCTAGTGGCTCGCGGCACGATTTCTCATGTTACACCACGCAATCCTCGTTATGTCATCCACCTGATCAGGCCCTTCAAATCCACTGCTTTCCCGTGTCTCTTTTTCCCGCTATCTGGCGTGTTAGTATCAAGTTCTCCAAGCCCTCGTTCCTCATTGCATGTCCTAGGAACTTTAGCTGTCTTTTCTTCATGCTCAGTATTAATTTTCAAATCCGAGCTTTTATCCATTGCACCACCAAAGTTTCTAAGTTTACAACACTTGGGGTTTCAAATCGGTCCCCTATCTAAATACTGATCAGACCCAGTATTACTTAACTTCGATGATAGTACGGGAACCGATGTTTCAACGGGATATGGCAGTAAACCGAAGGAATATGAAAAATGTCGTTCATTACGAACTCATTGGACTTGGAAGGACCATTACTTTAGAGATGCCTTGCCAGCAACTTCACAAGGTAAACGAAGCTATGCATAAAAAGTTGCATTCAAAATGGAAAAGCACGATTGCAAAATAACACCCTGAATAAATATGCTCGTTAGAATAGGAAGGTCTTAACCATTTTCAATATTGCAGGCGTTGAAAATAAAAATGGTTCAATTCATGAGAAATAATATTTAGTTTTATGTCCTTCCTGGTAAGACGTCATTACTTTCCGGACAGCCAAATATTTAAATAAATTTTACGCAAGCTTAGTTTATATATCGTTTCTTGTACACAGTCATTATTTTTAGAACAAACTAATATCTAAATAAAATAACGCAGTCTTGTTTTTTGCAAGTCATTTCAAGTAAAGTGTCATATATATATATATATATATATATATATATATATATATATATATATATATATATTCTTTACGAATTTATATGAACTTTGAAGAACTGCATTCTTGATCCACCTCATTTCGTAAATAATTATATCGGCCACACGACTATGAAGACACCCACTGCATCTCTCAGAACAGAGCTCTATTAGATCTTATTTACCACAAACTAAGACCTACCAAACCAATCAGTAATATGATTGTTGACAACACAAATATCTTGACATCATCTACATGCAAAAAAATGGCTAAAAATAATTATTTATTAATAAAAATAAAACCCAACACTCAATGACCTCAATTACGTTAGACGACAGTCCGCGACGGAACCAAAAATATGATCATGGCCGAATAAGCTGCCGGAAAAGTCTGTGAACAGACGCTCGTGACGGAACGGAGCGGATAGGAACGTCTAGTGGTTAGCAGTATTTTGTGTGCGCACGCACTACTTCGAGCTTTTGTTTGGTAATGTCTTTTCACTCCAATCGGAGTTTTCAAATTTGTGAGGATTCAAAATGTCTTATTTGAGCTTTTAACCGAAGCTTTACGGAAACGGCTGAAGATAGGTCATTGTGTGTGGTGGGTACTGTTTTTATGCCTGTTCCAAATTCTTTTGGGGAAGGCATGATGGACGCGCGATGTCCATGCGAATCAAATATTTAGCCAATGGGATCACTCCTGCTTTTGCATTTTGAGGCGGAGTTACTTCCTTCTCTTGGTTTAACAAATGAAGCAGCAATATCCCTGGTGATATTACTTCTTTCTGTCTTCTTCCCTTAATTCAACGGATTACATCATTTATTTTTCAGATTTAAAATCTGTTCACAGGAAATTTGAGAATTTCAGGATTTAACCTTTTTGGCCTCATCAAAGATTTATGACAATCCTGAAACAATGTTTTTGGCACCAGCTGTAAGGCTCAGTGCTTTGTTTCAGCTTTGTCAAATAATGACCCCCGATGCGATGACCCCGTCTAACCTGCTGCCTACACCTGCAAATGTTTTTTAATTCACTCAGTTTCCAATATTTCATTTTGCTATATTCTTCACAATTCATTAGCTGCGTTCATATTGCAACCGAATTAACAATTTTATTATCCATTCACCTTATTTTTCTCTCTGCTCATATTGGAACCATCAATCTGCACAATTAATAATACAACTAATAATAATTCCTTTCGCTCCGTCGTGCTAAAATAGTGTTATATTTTTACGCATGCAAAAATAGTGTTAAATACGAACAAACTAACAACGTAAGTTGCGGAACACAAAACATACACACTACTCGACAAACATACATTCTGCTACACGTAAAATAAAAACCACCCCCTGATAATGGCTAAAAGTATAGCGGAAAGCGCTTGCATAAACAAAACATTCGGACAAGATTTATATAATTTATGTCCTCAAAAGAAAAAAATCTTCAGATCACATGAAAAATTGCATAAAAACATAAATATAATTCCTTGTCATTTTTAATGAAACCTGCATATATATATATATATATATATATATATATATATATATATATATATATATATGTGGTAAAAACCAGGTTAGGAATCGTAAATAATCTAGGATACGTTTGGCAAATAATCCGGAAGGATCTTAGTAAATTATCGTTTAAATATTAAAACTGATTAAATAGAGAGCTCAATGTAAATTAATTTAATTTACAGAGCAGATATCTGTTTATTTATCTGTAAATTCAGATCTGAATTTATATATATATATATGTATGTGTGTGTGTGTGTGTGTGTGTGTGTGTGTGTGTTTAGTTATAAATATGAACCATCAGAATTATTGATGCATTTGAAACGCTTTGTGTTGTTTGTTTTGATTTGTATTTTAGTTGCACAAACACTTCGCCCACAAAACTTCTACATTAACATGTTTTAAAAATATTATCAGGTTGCTATCAGAAACAGACGAAGTTAAGTGCTTGTCATAATAATAATAAAATAATTGGACCTTAGATAATCAAGTAGTTTGTTATATATGTACATAATCATATATGTACAAAATCATATATGTACATAATATGCCGCACTGTATAATTTGAACAGAAATTAGCGTCGAAAGTAAAAGCGTGGAAAATATCATTATTAGCGTTCCTTAGAATATTTTTCAAACTGATCATTTCGAAGCTAAAATAACTAAATAATAGATATATATAAGAAAAATTAAGGCAGACACGTTCTTTCAAGGTAAATCAATTAATAACTTGTCTGCCTTAATTTTTCTTATATTTGCTCTATATGTATTTATATACATATATATTTACAGCTCTCTTAGAGAGTTATCCTACCACTGTATGTACAGGATATTCCTTTGGATTCTTCTATATCTACACCGCATGCTGATATATATATATATATATATATATATATATATATATATATATAATAGATTTTCGGCGATTTTAACACGTTCAAATATTCAGAGAAAAGGTAAGAATTTATCTCTTTTTCCCCTTCCATGTATTAAATAGCAGTGTGGACTGTGCCCTATTGTCCTGGAATGACAATCAATATAATAGAATGAAAATTTTGAATTCACAACCAGATGAAAGAGAGAAGGGATCCGTAAGGCTATTTTGACCAACTACTTTAGTTATGGCTGCAGTACAAAAGCTGCCTCCACAACCCTAATGGGTTAGGTGATTTGAAACAAATTATGCTTTAATAAAACTATCTATTTACTCTCTTGGGCTATGGGCGTTCGAATCGACATATATATATATATATATATACGACATATATATATACGACATATATATATACGACATATATATATATATATATACGACATATATATATATATATACGACATATATATATATATATATATATATATGACATATATATATATGCGACATATATATATATATATATATATATATATATACATTTTTCTTTGCTTGTTGTCGTAGATTAATGTTAATCTACAAATGTCAAATTCAAAAATTATATATATATATATATATATATATATATATATATATATATATGGACAATGAGGTCAACACCGAGCGGTGAAGCATTAGGATGGTTTGAAACAGCCAACTCAATCCGAAATATCAGTTTGATCTCGTCTCTCTGTGCCATTCTTTCTCTCTGGTTGCAGCTGCGTGTGTGGGTTGCCATAAGATATTTTATCATTTTTAAAGACTCCACCGTAGAGGCAACTCGAAATCTCTGACCACGTCGATTTAGCGTCGATTTTCGCCTGCGAAAATAACATTTTCTGCCTGGTGCTCAACTCTTGGATAACAGCGCACTACGCCGTATTAGCCTCCTGTTTTCTCCTCACATGAAGTTGGACGACTATATTGAATCAGTTGTTGCATCTATTGCAAGGAAAGCTGGTTTCTTGTGTCGTAGCAGAAAGGTTTTCTCGTCAGAATCCAGAAGTCTTAAATCTAACATTCAGCCGTTCATTGCATACTGTTGTCATATCTGATCTGGTGTTCCTCCTGTACATCTTCAAATTATTGACAAATTCAAAGAAGGATCTGTTATCTAATCGATCCTAACCAAACATCTCGACTTCATTTACTTTCTAACCGGGGCTTACCTCTGTGTTTTCCAGAAACAATATCCATGGCAACTGCTCTGACGAGCTTTTGTTTCCTTCGTACACCGACTTGATGAATTTAAACGTGATACTAGATTGGCAGTTAGGTCCCAGCGTTTTTCTGTTGAACTAGATAAATGCAACTGCCGCTTCTACTCTATTACTTTCTTTTCTTGCACTTGCGTTTACTTGCTTTTCTGGTAAGTACAATCTTAAAAATTTAAATGTAACGTCAGTAACAATCTTCTGTCTTTTTGAAAACTGTTCCTTTTTTTCCCTTTTCCTTAATCCTCACCATTCTCAGTTTTCTCTTTTACATTCATTCTTTTTATCTTCCCCCTCCTGTTCACTTCCTTAGGATGAAATGATTTTAAAAAAGAAAAAACATGCGTGTTGATTCCTTAATGAACACTTACTGGTATTATTTTCTGAAAACGTTAAGTCAATCAATGAATCATAAAACTTGAGAGTTTTCTATTTTTTGTGTTTTAAAAGTGTTAAAAGCAAGATATTTCACTGAGAATAATTTGATCGATGAAATTGAAAAAAAAAAGAAGAATTTTGGTTCTTTTCCAGTTGAACTATTTCCAAATGTTAATCTGTATTCTGAAATGAAACAAACAGACCTGAAAAAAAAACACAAAAAACAATTTATTAATTCGGTTCATTTTATTTAGTAGCATATCATCTTATATCGGTTATTTAATGCCAAAATCGAAATATTTTGAACCCAATTTTATGGCTTCAACTAAATGTATTTTGAACATATTTGGATGCCTTCAACTGCAGTCGTTGTTAATGTACTATAAAATGCATCAGTTAAGTGCCATACATGATACACGTTTTGGCGATCATGTCTCTTGCGAGACATGACTAACTGGGCAAAAGATTATCCCGCAGTAGGTTGCCATTGCTTTCTGCAGTAGACTGGTTGGCAGCCAAGGCTATAGAATCTAATCTGTCCTGTTATTTAACCCGTAACTGAAGGGAAGAGACAGATTAATACCATTCCCCAGGGTATTTGCGCGTATACTTACAAATGTGTAAAATACATTCCGTCGGGAAACATAGTCAAGCAAGATACAGCGAATTAACCTTTCTAGCTGCAAACCTAGTAATTAATTCTGTTGTGAATTCCGGGTGAGGAACCGCAGAAAATAATGAACAACAAAAACAGATATGGAGATAGAAATTTAGGTTATATTGAACATAATGTACAAACTTGAACGCAGGTTAGTAAATCCAGGACTAAGAAATAAATATATACAAGTCTTGAAGTGAAGTCATTGGAAATAGTATCTCCGTGTATATTATTCTAGCTGAGTGGAGCTCAGAGCTATTCTGACTTCTGATGCGGTAATCTCTGGGTAACTTCGGTATCTCTCGGTAACTTACGTATCAGTTCCGGTACTCTCCGATAACTCTAAAGAATCTTTACCCGCCTATCACCCACCCTCTGACATTTCCTATATTTAATCATCCTTTCTCCACTCTATGTAGCCACCTGCGCAATAGTGGCAGTGACATGCTTTGCTCGGGGTGAAACGCTTATAAAAAAAATAACTCTATGGCAGTTTCCGTATCTTACTATGGCAGGAGTATATGTATACTCCAGTCGAGTCCATTATCATATACAAAGGGGAGATACCACAGCAGATTCAATATAACAATAATCTTTGCTACCTGAATAGTCTCCTAGAGAACAACACACTTCTCCTCCTTGGCGTCACTCTCTCAACCGAACAAAAGTGAAACGACTACATCGAATCTGTTACTGCATCTACTGTTAGAAAAGTTAGTGTCTCTGTATCCGACCAGAGGGTTTTTTTATCGTCAGAATCCATCTTGCACATTTATAAATCTACCATTCGTTCGTTGCCATATTTGGTCGGATGCAGCTGCTCTTCGACGTTCTCGACAAAATCCAAAGAAGTATCTGCAATTTAATCGACCCTGACTTCAGTCATTTTCTCACCGCCGTGACGTGGCTTCACTATATTTCTTCTACAAATATTTTCATGGCAACTACTCTGATGAGCTTTTTTTTCTGGTGCCTGTCTACGTGAATTTAAGAGTGATACTAGATAATAGATTAAGCAACATCGAGCCTGGTCAGTACTTAAATGGGTGACCATTTGGGAATACCAGGTGCTGTAAACGTAAGGACAAAGAATGGTCCACCGGTCCTCCAGGTTTGGGAGTTGTGTGCAGGGCTAACAACCCTGCCCCGTAAAAAAATAGTTTGTTACAGAAACAGCAACAAAAAGTTGCTGCCCTATGCACCATCTGGATATTTTTTTTTTAATCATTTCACCCCGAGCAAGGCAGAAACGACACTGATGTGCAGGGGGTTACATAAATGTAAAAAGATTAATTAGAAAAGAGTCAGGAGTACAAGCTAGTTAGAAAGGAACAATAGAAAGCTGAGAAAGCAGGTGCGATGACAGATACATGGGTGGAGAGAAAGGGAAGGTTATACAGGGGAGGGGAGAGAGCTAGAGTCCAGTGGTTAGTAGATGAGTATTAACTTTGCATTTAAATTTCTGGAGGTTGTAGCCGTCAGGAAAGCAAGAATACGGGAGTGAGTTAATGGATAAATGATGATAAATGATGACTAGATTGTCATCTAGGTCCCACCCTTTTACCGTTGAAATAGTTAAATGTATCCGTCATTTCTACCATAACAGTTTTTTATTCTTGCACTTCCTGCCCGTGGAATTCCCTTCCGTTTACTTATTTCTCTGGTAGTTACAATTTTCCAAAAGTTTAAATTCAACGTCAACTGACATCTTTTATCTTCTTAAATCCCGTTCATCTTTTATCCGTTCTGTACCTAGTCTTTTTTTCTCACTATGACCCCCTGCACACTAGTAGCGGTCCCGCCTTGCTTAGGGGTAATGATTAGATAAAACTACTCCAGGAAAACATTAGACTAAGAAAGCATAAATAGGTACTCACCTGCAGGTTAACATCGGCCATGTTTATGGAAAGCAAAGAAAAAAAAAAGAAAAAATATGGCCATTAAAAGAGACCAGTTTAGTTTTAGTCGTATTCAAATTAACAAGCGATTTCTTGGATATTGTATGTCAAACTAAAGATCCCAAGTGGGCATATATGCTGACGACACTACGGTTTACTCTCGTCTCGATCAAAAATCTACCGAGGCTGAAAAGGCAAACCTCGCTACCGAGCTTGAGAAGGACCTCCAATCTGTGGTGGACTGGGGTAAGAAATGACTCGTTAAATTTAATGCTTCCAAAACGAAGCTGCTATCTAATAACCACCACAGGCAATCGTTCCTCCCGCCCATTAACATGGATCAGGCTTCTCTCCCTGAAAGTAAAACACTGCGTCTCCTCGGATTAACTCTCACATCAGACCTCAAGTGGAATGACTATATAGAATCCATAGCTAAATCCGCTGCTAAGAAAGTCGGTTCTCTGTGTAGAGCCAGGAAGATTTTTCCGTCCGAAACAATTCTGCACATATACAAGTCTACCATCCGCCCGTGCATTGAGTATTGCTGCCATATCTGGTTAGGTGCTCCTGCTATCCACTTAGGTGTCCTCGACCGAATCCAACAGAGAATCTGTAATGTGATCGATCCCGACATGGCAGCTAGGATACAGTCGCTTTCTCACCGACGCAGTGTGACTCTTCTACAAATACTTTCACGGCTTCTGCTCCAATGAACTTAGCTCACTGGTACCCCCTATACATGAATTTCCTCGAGCCACAGGATTAGCAACTAGGTCCCACCCTTTTACTGTGAAACCGATAAATTGTAAACGCAAATTCTACTCCTACAGCTTCTTTTCTCACACTTCCCGCCTGTGGAATTCCTTTCCGCATACTTGCTTTCCAGACAGTTACAATCTCCAAGAATTTAAATGTAAACTCAATAGTCATCTCTTGTCACACTAACTTACATCCTCTTTCTCACGCTTTTTTCTTCGTCCACCCCACTCTCACCAGTATTCTCTTCTTTCTCCTACTCTCTTCCTGACACTCTCTTCAACCTCTCACTCCCCATAACATTCCTCTTATGTAACCCCCAGTATAACAGTTGCAGTAAAATGTCTTGCCTGGGGCGACTCGATTATAAAAAAAAAAAACTATTAATAAAGGAGTAAATAGTTGTGCCCTCGGGATAAATACCGAGTTGATGACACCAGGAAGGCGCTTGATGAAAATTAGAAACAATGCAAGTTACAGGATAGTGCTCTATGGAAAAGCTGCAAAATGATCTGGAGGAGTGGCCACTGAAGATTACTTTCATTTCGTGACTGAATCAGCTCAATCATTCGTGCGGAAATACTATAATCTTTCAACTTGCACAGAATACCAGAATGCAAAATCCTTTCAAATACCTTCAATATATCCATAGCAACATCACGAGCTTCACCATTTTTATCTAAAACTTAATAGGGTTCTGGGCATGACGGCAAACTGCATCCGGCAGCAAGGATTGTGAGGAGCATGGAACCACTTTTTAATTATTGTTGTTCTCAGGTCCACCCTAACACGGAGTGGTAGTACCTGTTAGGGTCCCAGCTATGGGCAAATAGTTAGACCTCAAACTGGGGTCAAAACACTATGAAAGTATAAAAATATACTTTTATAGAAATATATGCATAAAACTAGACTTTATAGAAAAAATATACAATTTTAAAGGAAAAATATTACCAACAATACATTTTTGAAGAAAAAATGTTTACCATAACACAATTTGAAAGAAAAAATTATTCTCAGCAAAACATTTTTGAGTATAAAACTAGAAGACATTTTCAGTTTTCTAAAAATAAAAAAGAATAAAAATAATTTTCACTAAAATCTGACTAATTCAACCTTTTCACTATAACTGAACATTAAAAGATAACTTAAAACCCTAACTTTTTGGCAATAAATAACCCACAGTGGTTGGTATGCCGTTAAACAAAACTCAAACTCAAACTCAAAGCTTAATAGACTCTTTCAACGATAATCGTTAGTATATCTGCAATTGATCTAGAAAAATGAAATTCTCATTGCTGATCTGAAAGAAAATTCTGCAATGTGAGATGCTTAACCAATGCATATATATATTCAGAAATTATACCATGGATATGTTACAATATCACTACAAAAGTAGCTATTTTGTTTCGACACTTCTTGTATCTTGTCAAGTGATGTGGTTATTTTAAATTGAATCTTATTAATTGAATATTATTAGCTCTACTTTGTATTGAGCACTTTTTTAAAAATAGTGTTTCTTTGGACAAGGAATATTATTCCACCCATACTTATATATATATATATATATATATATAATAACAATAATAATAATAATAATAACAACAACAACAACAACAACAACAATAATAATAATAATAATAATAATAATAATAATAATTGTTATAATATATTTCAATCCGTCTCGAAAAACCCACCGAGTATAAACGCCCTGACCTGACGATCTGTTGGCTCTAAGTTAGATTTATTCTTATATATATATATATATATATATATATATATATATATATATATATATAACATAAAACAAATTCCGATGTTCAAATTCGCTGAATGGCCATTTCTACGAGAAATTTCTTGCGTCATCAGCAACGAATTTATTACAAAATATCAAATAACAAAATGAACATAAATTGCATTCAGCCTTCCACCTTGATTAGTTTTAATATTAATGTAATTAATATTGATTAGGGTCGGATTTTTGGGATTTACCAACCTGCTTTTGCTTTTGGATTAAAGTTATATATATATACACATATATATATATGCTTTCTCACGCCGATTGAGCACTATGGAGAAATAGTAGTCGTTATAAACAGTAGCGACTCACGCATTTACACATTGTTCATTCAGTAAAACACTCTCAGATACTGGCGTGTATTTACATTGTGTATATAACACGCTAGAAATCCGCTTTCCCTCACCGAGCAACCAAAGCTTAGAGACAGAATCGCCGACTAATGTCGGGTTTCAATCCTGGCTAGAAGCGACTGGATGTCTAACCGTACTAAAGAGCTGTGATACAGCGAAACAGTACTGTCTGCGGATGACTATATATAGATATATTCGTCACTACTCGATGACATAATTCTTGCAAAAAATGAAGTAATAAGGCATTGTTAAAGAGCAAACACGCAACAAAAGCTGGTTGTAAAGTTTAATAACTGGTAGTAATGAAACTGAGTTGACGCTGCCTCACTATGGTATATTTAATGTTCTGAGTAACTCTACTACACTGTTTTCTCTATCTCTTGCTGTCTCTCTCTCTCTCTCTCTCTCTCTCTCTCTCTCTCTCTCTCTCTGAGTGTAACAGGAGTAATATATATATCAATCATTAAAGTGTCATACGTGATACACGCTTGGGCGATCATGTCTCGAGAGAGACATGATTAACTGGGCAGAAGATTTTCCCGCAGTATGTTGTCATTACTTTCTGCGGTAGATTGGTTGCCAGCCAAGGCTGTAGAAATCAATCTGTCCTGCTATTTAACCCATAGCTGGAGAGAAAAGCAACGGATTCATGCCTTTCACGAGGGTATTTGCACGTAAGTGAATGCAACGAATTCAACTGGAATTCGAATTCTGGTTTCTTATTCCGAGATACGCACAACGCTCTTTGTTATGATTGAGAAGATAACATTGAATAAAATGACCATTTGAAAATCTTAAACTAAAATAACAATTGAAAATTGATTTTCATGTTTATCAGTAATGCCTATTCTTGTTCCTGCCTTTCTTATTAGTCACATATCTATAACGAGACAAAGTACGTAATCTGAAATCCTCGTTCAAATGACAGGTGAATATAATCGGATTTAAGTATCGGACGCCATTTTTGAAACTCTTCCACAGGATTTGAAAAGAAAGAAAAAAGTCTTTTGATAGATCTGGGGCATTTATCTGCGTTTTTTTTTTCTCTTGTTATAGGAAAATAAAAAAAAAGAAAAGGATAAGAGAAAGTGGAAATCTGAGAACATAATCTGTCAGTTAAATATCTTGAATTTATATTTATTGCATTTTAACAATTTCAAAAACTTTCGACGTGCGCCTGTCATTGTCTAAGAATTGACTCGATGCATGAACGCGTTAAGGTCATGCATCAACTCTTAGTTCATATCATAATGAGGCAAATCTTAGTTCATGCCATAATGAAGCAAATCTTTGTTCGTACCATAATGAGGCAAATCTTAGTTAATGCCATAATGAGGCAATTTTTAGTTAATGCCATAATGAGGAAAATCTTACTTCGTACCATAATGAGGCAAATCTTTGTTCGTACCATAATGAGGTACTTTTTAGTTAATGCCACAACGAAGCAAATCTTTGTTCGTACCATAATGGGGCAATTTTTAGTTAATGCCATAATGAGGAAAATCTTACTTCGTACCATAATGAGGCAAATCTTTGTTCGTACCATAATGAGGTACTTTTTAGTTAATGCCACAACGAAGCAAATCTTTGTTCGTACCATAATGGGGCAATTTTTAGTTAATGCCATAATGAGGAAAATCTTACTTCGTACCATAATGAGGCAAATCTTTGTTCGTACCATAATGAGGTACTTTTTAGTTAATGCCACAACGAAGCAAATCTTTGTTCGTACCATAATGGGGCAATTTTTAGTTAATGCCATAATGAGGAAAATCTTACTTCGTACCATAATGAGGCAAATCTTTGTTCGTACCATAATGAGGTACTTTTTAGTTAATGCCACAACGAAGCAAATCTTTGTTCGTACCATAATGGGGGGGGCAATTTTTAGTTAATGTCATAATGAGGAAAATCTTACTTCGTACCATAATGAGGCAAATCTTTGTTCGTACCATAATGAGGTACTTTTTAGTTAATGCCACAACGAAGCAAATCTTTGTTCGTACCATAATGGGGCAATTTTTAGTTAATGCCATAATGAGGAAAGTCTTAGTTCATACCATAATGAGGCAATTTTTAGTTAATGCCATAATTACGCAAATCTTAGTTCATACCATAATGAGCCAATTTTTAGTTAATACCATAATGAGGCAAATCTTTGTTCGCACCATAATGAGGCAAATCTTAGTGGTAGTCTTGCCTTGCTTGGATTGAATTAATTATAAAAAAAATAAAGATAAATAAATTTAATATATTTGACTCGATCTTGTTGTTTTTTTTAATTCTGGAAAAGATGTCATTGTTTTCTAAAATAAACTTATAAGACGCAGCAGATATTTGGACATGATTTTGGATGGAAAAACCTTGCGTCTTATATACAGAGGATAATAGTATTTTCCAGAAACATTTCTTTTCTTAAGATAGTAAACGAATTACATAAAATTCTTATAGAATGCAACTGTCTGTCATTATGACCCGCCATTATACAGTTGCCATCAAGATCTTTTTGTTGGGCACTTTCACCAACACGAATTTGGCAGAGGAGTGAATCTAATTTAATTCGCATCCCATTGGCTTTGCCAACTGAAGTTCTTTTACTCCTGTTTCACACACACACACACACACACACACACACACACACACACACACACACACATACACACACACACACAATATATATATATATATATATATATATATATATATACGCTATCACACCCTGATTGAGCACTCTGGAAGAATGGTAGACTTTGAAAAAAAGTAGCTACTCTGGCATGTACGCATCGCTCATTCAGTAATTTATTAGAGCACTCTGGCTATTGGGCGGGTATAATGATAATATACACGCTAAAAAGTCTGCATTCTTCTACTGAACGCCCATAGCTCAGAGGTAGAATCGCCGACTGAAGCCAATTCGGTCGGGTTTTAATCCTGGATTAAAAGCAATCGGAGTCTAACCGTACTGATGAGCTGTGATACCGCAACACAGATCTGTCTGCGGATGACTCTATATATATATATATATATATATATATATATATATATATATATATATATATAATGACTATAGTAATTACAACAATATTTATAGTAACAGAAATAATTCTGCTAATTCTAGTAATAGTTATACTATTCGTATTCGTCTTGAATAACCCACCGAGGACGAACTCGGAGGGAAAAGGAGGGGAAGTAAAAAAAAGAAACAATCGAAGTGCATAAACAAAAATTCAAATACTCATAGGAAAGAAAAAAAGACGAAAACCCTAACACTAAAGCGCTCAATACAAAAGTAGAGCAACAAAGACAGAAAATCTATGCCAGAGCCAACAAACCTACCTAGTGTGGAGTTGTGATGATGCTTAAGTGACAAACTTCTCCACATTAATCCTATACGTTCTTCCATTTTCTTGCTTCCCTGATAGCTACAATCTCCAAAAGTTTAAATGCAACGTCAATTGCCATTTTCTATCTCCTTGATTCCCATCGATCTCTTATGCTTTAACGTCTCCTTGACTTTGATTTTTCTCTCACTGTAAGCCCCTGCGCACCAGTGTCATTTCTGCCTTGCTTGGGACTTAAAGGATCGTTTTATAAATATATATATATATATATATATATATATATATAAATTTTATGAGATTTTCGAGTGATCTGTGATTGATCTTTACCTTGAAATTTTATTAACCTTTCATTCTGATGTTTGACCATTGATTTTGAACGGTGTTGTTGTCACAAGCCAGCCGATTAAACTAATCAATGGCGAATTTCTTTTCACATCCTTTCTTTCAGTCAACCATATTGTCTTTCTTTCAGTCAACCATATTGTCTTTCTTTCAGTCCACCATATTGTCTTTCTTTCAGTCAACCATATTGTCAACAGAGAAGAAACTGCGAACATTTCTAATCAACACTGTACGCATTTTAAGGAATGAGACATTTTTCCTTGATTTTTAACAATTTCAATGATTTGTTAAAGGGAATGTTTTCAAATATGTATGGGTATTTGTACATTTTCATTTTAATCACTTCCCCCCAATCAAGTCATATCAAACTAAATGGCTCATTTAATACTGTAATGTACATATTGTGTGTGTAATTTTATACTTTTTTTAGATATATAAATTATAAATAATAAAATAATTTTGGTAATTTTACTATAAACATGCATTAGGACCTTGAATAATTTCTCGCTGATTTTTCATGTAAAGTAATATTTTATTTACAAAAATTAATAAGAAAAATGTTACTGAAAATATCGTCCATCGCTATCCACTACTTTTTACCCATCTTTCTGGCAGTAATTGAAACCCACGTCGGAGAAACATGTCTTTTGAGGCTAGCCACTAGTCAACCCATTTTTTGCATCTTCATAAGAATAAAAGCACTGCTTAGCCGGGCCATGGGCCATCGATAGGAACAAGTGTTAATCGAACAAGGTAATATCTGGCGAATACGGAGAGTGGGTAAGGACGTTTATAAATAGGCTTACACCCGTTTTGCAACATGTGGCCCAGCGTTTTCATGTTGCAAAATCACTTTACCGTGTCTCTGCTTGTACAGCGACCGTTTTGTCGTCAATGCTTAAACGCATTAATTGTAGTCGATAGTGATCTCACATGATGGTTTCGATTGGTTTGAGCAGCTCATAATAAACTTCACCCAGCTGATCCCACCAAATGCAGAGCAGAAACCTCGAACCATAGATATTCGGCTTTGCCACAGATGTTGATGCATGGCCGGGATTACCGCCCAATCTTTTACGCTTAGGGTTATCGTAGTGTATCCACTTTTCATCGCCGGTATCGATGCGATGCAAAAACTTACCTTTTTTGTCGTTGAAGCAGCTGTTCATACGTCACTCTCGGCTTCAATTTGTACGGCATCCGATATCTTTGCTTTTGAATAATTCCTAGTGCTTTCAAGCGTTTCGAAACTGTTGTGTGATCAACTCCTAATGATTCTGCAAGCTCAACTTGTGCCTGAAATAAGTCTTCATGAAGTAATGTCTTCAAACGCCTTCGTGCGACAGATTGTTCTTTATATTTGTTATGGTGAAACACACCTATTCCTCAGATAACGAACTCTCCCTTCTATATTAATAAGAGTTAACAGGAAGTTAACTCGAAAAGTTTTTGGGAAGTTCATAGGAGTTCTTGGAAATTCTAAAGAGTTCTTTAGAGTTCTATTGGAGTTCAGTAGACCTACTAGGCAGTTGATATTAGTAGGCAGTTAGCCGAATACTAAGAGTCAGCTTTCAGTGGACGATCACCAAGTTCCTAACAATTAGGGTGTGTTAAGTCGATTAGTAACCGACTTAACTGCACAAAAATCTTCAACATCAAAATCATTATTTTTGAAGCGTCTAAACCAATATGTGCATGTTGCTTTCGACAGAGCATGTTCGCCGTAAGTCTCAACAAGAATTCTGTGTGCTTCAGCGGCAGATATCTTTTGAATAGAGTAGTGCAGTAAAATACATTATTTGTCACGAAATCCGACGTTTAACACTATGAAAAATGAAATTGTTTATAAATCAATGAAGTGACATACACTGAATTTAATCCTTTTTTTTAATCGTTTCACCCCAAGCAAGGCGGTAACGCCACTGATGCGCAGGGGGCTACATAAGAGAAAAAGATTGGGAGGAGAGTAAAGAGAAAGACGAACCAATTACAGGGAGTGTAAGAGAAAGGAGCAAGAGAAGGATGGGAATACAGGTGTGATGACAGTTACAAAGGTAGAGAGAAAAGAAAAGATATACAGGGTGTCAAGTGGTTAAGAGATGGGTATTGACATTGCATTTAAATTACTGGAGGTTGCGGCCGTCAGGAAAGCAAGAATACGGAAGAGAATTCCACAGGGGCGAAGTGCGAGAAAAGAAGCTGATGGAGTAGAATAGTCGGCTGCATTTGGTTGATTTAACTGTGAATGGGTGGGACCCAGTTGCCAGTCTGGTTGCACCTGTAAGCTCATGTGGCAGGGGCACCAGTGACTTAAGTTCGTCGGAGCAGAAGCCATGAAAATATTTATAGAACAGACAGAGGGAAGCCACATCCCGTCGGTGAGAAAGTGGCTGGAGTCGAGCCGTCAAGTCGGTACTTATCACATTACTGATTCTCCTTTGATTACTTCCTTTTGAATGTGTTACCATCTGAAACTACGCAAATGCAATTCTAGGAACGCTAACTGCTGGAAAACAGCGAGAACTTATTCATGGTCTTTATATTTTTATATTTTTTAGTTGTTGTTTTACTATAAAATCTATTGTTGCTCATTTTATTATAAAAATGGGCTGTTTATTTCTGTTAGGGGTCATTATTTCTGAAATCTGGGACCCTAACAGGTGCTACTACACATGGCCAAAATTGTCTTGGGAACAATAGGTAGTTTCGTGTTTCTTATAACCTTCAATCTTCCGATCAAAGACTATGTAGTTTATCGTCACACCCAGGACGCCAAGCAAGGCAATAAAGTCACTGAGATGCGAAAGGTTACTGGAAGTGAAAGAGAAGATAAAGACTTTAGAAGAAACCGGAAACCCAATTCTAAACAGGATATGAGGGATCAACCTCTACTCCTGTACAAAAAACCGGGAGGAGTGTGAACTGGACGATAAGCGAACCTATCTACTCCTATTCCTTTTTTGATGCGTAATTCTCACTTCTTTTATGCTGGTATGTCCCTTCATGATATAGGTGATCACAGTTCTCTCCTTAACTTTTGGGAAGCATCTTTCACCATCCCAAAACGTCTTTGGATTTCAGTGTCACACTTTCCGTCATGCCTGTTATTTAAATTTCTGCGCTTGTTTGATTTTAGTCTGTCCAATTTGTAATTTACATCTTTGGTCCTTCCTTTTGTCAGTGATCATGCATTCCTTTCTTCGCACTTTGCTTCACTACCTTCTGTAGAAATTCTTGTAGTTTTTTTTCAGTGTCTGTGTCATCTGCCTATTTTATGTTGTTAAGTCTGTGGCCGCCAATAAAGAATCCTGGTAATTCTCCCAGAATCCCCCTCTCTGTAAGAGTTGAATAAGTCTGGTGAGAAGACACATACTTGTCTTAAACCTCTTGCTATTTTTGCATATTTACGGAACGCATTTACTGCCAGCATAAGTTCATGGTTATTCTAATATCCTTCCTGGATATTTCAAGGTTATTTGGCGGTTTGTGACGTACTTTATTAAAATTTCCATATCAGGCCTATAAGAGGCTATTGCAATAATCTTTTGTAAACTAAGGTGGAGACTTCAGTGAGGCGGGGAGTAGAATTTGTAATCTGTTTGGGAGCTTCGATGCAGTTAATAAAATTCTGTCACCGTCCTTAACGGAAGCGAAAACGAGAATAAATCGTCGACCCGAAGAAAAGAGGGAAAAAAACATCGGTGCATTCCAAAGGCTCATGCACATCAACCATTTTTCTGCTATCATCGACGTGTCTTTCCTTCTGTTCGTCGCTGAACACCATAGGAATAAACACTGCACAAACTGTGTGCATGTTTCGATCTTCATGAATAATTCCGTCTACAGTTTGCCGTACCAATTCCAAACTGTATGCTTATTCTCTTTCTAGACACAAGGCAGTCTTCATAGAGAAAATTGCTAATTGTCTCAAACAGCTCTGATCCTCTGGCGTCCATCTTCCTCACACATCGATCATCGTCTTTTAGTTCTTTATCTTTGTCGAACCTCTTGTGACCGGGAAAAAAAAATAAAGAGATGCTCGACTCATGCAAGTTAATTCATAAGCATTCTGGGGATATTTAATACAGTTCTGTGGTGTTTTTGCCAAGTTTAACATAAAACTCAATTGCGTAAGGATCTTCCAAATTGTCTTCCCGTCTTGAATTTATTCTGTAACCTAATCTGTTGTGACAGCAGTAGGATGTGTTCAAATATTTTCAAATATGTCTC
Organism: Ascarosepion bandense; assembly: GCA_037127315.1. NCBI lineage: Eukaryota > Metazoa > Mollusca > Cephalopoda > Sepiida > Sepiidae > Ascarosepion > Ascarosepion bandense. The sequence goes on along the minus strand of JBBBDQ010000181.1, from coordinate 1,481,251 downwards.
CTTTAATCTGGAATAAAAGAAATTGTCGGAACAGGGAATTAGAAGAGTGATAATGATATAACTAGATCTACATAATAATATCTATATATATATAAAAGGCAATCTGTGAGTCTCTGTGTGACTGTTCCCTATGCACGCCTACATTTTTTAAGCTACATTCAAACATTCTAGGGACACATATCTACAGGGAAGCCAGGTCGACCCATACTTTTTGAGTTTAAGCTCAGCAGATTTTCCCTTTCGCACTTTTTGGCTAATGGAGCCGATTGTTTACATTTGCTCCGTAAAACATCTAAGATCTAAGATGGTTGCTAAATTACGTCACCGAAATCAAATCACACGTGTCAAACGCGACTAAAATATTTTTTTATTAAAAAAAAAGGAGCCTTTATATTTCATCTTTAAATCAAAGAAGTGGCCGTTCTGAGTTGCACGGGCAACGCCAGACTATGATGCTAGTATTAACTACATGACATCCGGAAGTGTCATTGCACATGGAGCAAGAACAATCTAAGACCAGTGATCAAAATTCCAAACAACTGAAGAAAGCGGGATTGTACAATGACCGAAACCTCGTAAACATAGCATAAAAATGAGCAGAACATTCCGAAAAATTTAAATACTATTTCATCTTAGAAGCATAGCCAAATACTGTCGTAATGATATAATGAAATTACAATCATCTAGGATAGTTGTGGATGTACATTCTGGTGCAGTGGATAACGGCTCGGAATGAGAAATCGGAGAGTCGAGTTCGAATTCCAGTTGAATTCGTTGCATTCACTTACCTGCAAATACATTTGGGGAAGGTATTAATCCATTACTTCTCCTTCCAGCTATAGGTTAAATAACAAGACGGATTGGATCCTATAACCTTAATTGGTAACCAGTCTGCTTCACCCAGAGAATAAAGGGGTTAACAACCTTACCTGTAAAAAAGACATGTTACAGGAGCATTTAATGATGTTGATCGTCTGTATATGCACAGACCCAAAGGAGGCAGAGGATTAGTTCAACTAGAACTATCTTACAAAATCACAACAGTCGGTCTTCAAAAGTAGCTGTAAACTACAGAAGACTGGATGATGATCTGTGTTAAAGGAAAATGAAAGAAATAAGAAGTTCTGTTCAGTAATAAATAAAGCCAACAAATTCAAAAAAGAATTTCAAATGGTTGAAGAAGGGCAAGTAAACCATAACATACCTACTGTAGCTGCAAAGAACCTAAAACAGAAAGCAGATGCAATGTACCAATTGCAGAAATGATGGCAAGATAAACCTTTCCATGGTCAATACTCTACCCGTAATAAACAAGCTGATGTTAACAAACTCCTTAACCATTAGTGATTACATAGTGCGTGGTTAAAAGCTGAAACCTAAGGTTTTATTCTTGTTGCACAATACCAATGAAATACAATGCCAATGAAATACAATACAATGATATACAATGAAATACAATCCCAATGAAATACAATAACAGTAAAATACAATGCTTCGTAACTAAAAATCACAAAGCAAACACACAATAAAAATTTGTCGAAATATTGTTTAGCATTGTCAAACGCTGCTTTTTTTTCTTATTTTTCTTTTCTTTAATCGAACTTTTCGTTTAAGTGTTGAAAAATATTGGAAGAATACGTTAGTTATTTTGTTTAATAATAATAATAATAATTATAATCATCACGATAGAGTGGGGCAATATTTACATTGGACAATGTGCAAACATTATGGAAAATATGTAAACAAACACTGGTATGAACATCATCCAGCACCGGTTACAGAAATAGAAGATATCACCATTCTATGGGATTACACCATCTACACAGACAGAAAAATTGAAGCAAACAGGCCAGACAATATTGTTAAAAACCAGAAAGAGAAAATTTGTCTATTAATTGATATGCCTTGTCCAGCGGATTGTAACATAGCAACCAAGGAATTTGAAAAACTGTCAAAATAAAAAGACCTGGAAATTGAAATAGAAAAAATGTGGAAATTGAAAGCAAGAGTGATAGTAGGTGCACTTGGAATGATAAAAAATGGAACAAACACATTAAAAGAATCCCTGGAAACCCCAGCTTAAGCCATATACAAAAAATTGTCTTATTAAGTACAGCCCACACACTAAGGAGAACTTTGTCAATGTAACGCTAGGGATGATGAGGAAGATAGAAAAAAAATGAAATGGAGCCATAACAACACGCCACGACCTGCCTTAGGTCTTCCCGCAGACTTGGTTGGTAGTGCGACCATAGCAGAAATCGAAATATGATGAAACATGACATAATAATAATAATATGAATTCAACCAAGGAATTTGAAAAACTATCAAAATATAAAAACCTGGAAATTCAAATGGAAAAAAAAGTAGAAATTAAAAACAAGATTCGTGCTAGGGATAGTAGCACTTGGAATGATAAAAATACGACGAAACAACACATTGAAAGAATCCCTGGAAATCCTAGCTTATGAGATATACAAAAATTGTTTTGCTAAGTATAGCCCACACACTAAGAAGAACTTTGCCTATGTAAAAATTGGGATGTTATGTGAGATAGAAAAAAAATGAAATATAGCCATAACAACACACCACGTACTGCCTTAGGTCTCTTCGCAGACTTAGTAAAAAGTGTGACTATAGCAGAAATCGAATTATGATGAAAATGACACACTATTAACAATTTGTGTTGACCCGAAATGAAGATTCTATGATGTATATCCAGAAACAATTTGCCATATTGTCAGTATGATAGAGTGTGCCATTATCTGCACTGGAAAATATGCAACTTTTCGGGAACTAGACTGTAAGAAAATGGTGTGGGCATCACCCAGACCTGTTCACAGAGATTGAACCTGTAACAATATTATGGGATTTTACAATACGAACAAACAGAACAATTAAAATAAACTGCTCATACATCGTGATCAAAGCCCAAAAAACAGATTGTGCTTTCTTATTGACATGACAGTCCCTGAAGATTGTGATATATTTTTGAAGATCTTCAAAAATCTATCAAAACACAAGGATCTTGAAATGAAAATCTAAAAAATGTGGCACATGAAGAGATCAATAATTCTAGTTGTAGTTGGAGCCCTCGGATTGAATGGGTAAGTTCCAAGAGACTCATTGAAGGGATCATTAGTAACGCTTTTTTTGAAGAAATACAAAAAAAAACTTGTTCTTACAAGTACAGCTCACACATGACGAAGAGCTTTATCTATGTAAAATGTGTGTGTGTGTTTATTTATTTATTTATTTTTTTTACACAAAATGATCAGTGGAATATGTCATGAGGCTATTTCTGAGCTTAGGTCTCTGGTTAGGACCAGGAAAGAAATGTGTATAAAATAGAAATAACAAGGTAATGAAAAGCGTAATGTTTTACGGGAATAACACTGTAAGAAAATGGTATGGGCATCACCCAAACCTGTTTACAGAGATTGAACCTGTAACAATTTTATGGGAGATTATAATACGAACAGACAGAACAATTAAAGTAAACTGCTCAGACATCGTGATCAAAGCCCAGAAAAAACAGAATGTGCTTTCTTATTGACATGACAGTCCCTGGAGATTGTAATATATCTTTGAAGCTCTTCAAACATCTATCAAAATATAAGTATCTTAAAAAGTCTTGCCCCTAAGGATATCAATAAATTAAAAAAAAACAAGAGTAGGAGAGTGTGGTCAGATATTGTTTTATTTTCTGCCACTTCTAAAATTCTGCAGCACTTTTAGTGGATTTAAGACTGTTTAAAAATGTCTTTTAAATAGCTATTCTAGCATATAAAAAATAGTACAGTTGAACAGTATTGATGATGATAATAATAATAAATATCTTAGTACTACTAGTAGTAATAAACAACCCTCGTACTTATCAGTGGTTTTGTATTGCAGAGTTAAAAGTTGAAACTGAAGGCTGTATTCTTGCTGCACAAGACAAATTTTTGCAAACTAAAAATTACCAAGCAAACATTCTGAAAAACTGTATTAACCCGAAATCAGATTCTGTAATGAAATTTCCAGAAAAAAACATATTTTATCAGTTTGTACGGTATTGCCATCCACCGAATATAAGACTTGTCATGACAGAATAGGTTGGTACCTGCACTGGAAAATTTGCAAATTTTACGAGAAGGAAACTACAAGAAATTTTAAGGAACACCACCCAAACTGGTTACAGATATAGGATCTGTAACATTTTATGGGGCTTTACAGTGTAAACAGACAGAGCTATCAAAGCTAAACGCCCAAACAACGTGATTAGAGACCAGAAAAAAAAGTGTTTTTCTTACTAAGATTCCTGAAGAATGTAATGTATTCTTGAAGATCTTCAACAAGCTATCAAAATATAAGGACCGTGAAGTGGTTTGGTTTCGTTTGGTTTGATTTACGGCATAGCAACACCCGAATGGGTTACTTAATGCCGACAAGATTTTTACAATAGATTTGTATGAATAGAATATATATTCTTTGTAAGAAATAAATTTGTATGTCAGGTTTCATTGATGTAATTTTGTAAAGTGGTTTTGTTGAGAATCAAATGTATTGCTAGTATGTTTTTTCCAAAGATGTATGGCTGGTAATGCTTTTTTTCATCAAAAATTTATTACTGGCAATAATTTTTTTGTTCTTCAAAAATGTATTCCTGGTAATATTTTTCATTCAAAAATGTATTACTGGCAATATGTTTTTACTTCAAAAATGTATTCCGGAAATTTTTACTAAGAAAGTCTTTTTTTATATTTTCATAAACTTTTGACCCTAGTTTGAGGATAAACAATTTGCCCATAGCTGGGACCCTAACAGGTGCTACCACCCCGGGTCAGAGTGGATTTATTAAGAGGTGGTTCCATGCTCCTTACAACCTCCCAATCAGAGGCCTTGCTGCTGGGTTCAGTTTATTGTTATACCCAAGACAGTTGAAGTGAAAATCTCAGATTTGTTGCACATGAAGATGTTAATAATTTCAGGTACAGTTGGAGCCCTCAATGTTACTTTAAAGGTCCTGCTTGACTCATTGAAGGGATTTTTGGTATTTCATATCTTAAAGAAATACAAAATATGTGTATCACGAGTACAGTTCGCACCTTAAAAAGTGTTGGAAGTTTCCATATTTTGATTGCTTAATAAATCCGACTTTATACATGCCTATACCTTTACAGGTGTCAATGAAAAAACACTTATATTTATGAATTAACCAACAGAAAATCCCTTTTCATTTGATAAGTGGTTTACATATTTTTCCATATGCAGACGTCGTCCAGAACAAATTGGATGCACAATCTTATATATTGACCAATCAGAAGACAGGAAAAATATATTCAAAGTTGATCCTATTCTTAGTCATCAAAAATGCTTTCGGTGTCATAAGTGATACATACTTGGGTGAAAGAGACATGACTAACTGGGCAGAAATTTTCCCGCAGTAAGTTGCCATTACTGTCTACGGTAGACTGGTTGTCAACCAAGGCTACAGCATTTAATCAGTCCTGCTATTAAACCCATAGCTGGAAGGAAGAGACGGATTAATATCTTTCCCAAGGGTATTGGCGCGTAAGTGAATTCAACGAATATCAACTGGAATTCGAAATCGGATCTCCTGTTCCGAGCCGATATCCACTGCACCACAACGCAATTGTTTTGTTACTAAGTGGAATTAATCAAACAGCTTAGTATCAATTTTATAGAACTCTCCAGTCAATCTGTTCATTCCCCCAGGCTGGGAAGTTAACAATTTGCTTACATAAGTCTTTTAAGGGTCAACAGGTCAGTAAATTCTTAAATTTATTTCAGAATATCCATTTAAAAATGTTTGTCGAAATTGCAGTTGTTGTAATATCCGCAAGCTCCGTTGATGTCACCTTATTGCGTCTGACATCCTACCTGTGTCCACTGAGTCTTTTATTCAATTTTTCTACTGTGCAACCCGCATAAATGAAATCATGCTTGGTACATTAAGCGGCGCATATTAAATGGGAATCATTTCAACTACCACAGCATGTAGAAATCGTGATGTTTCTCTTTGAATTCGTGATAGAATTAACTTGACACATGTTGTTGTGCAACGCAATAATGTGACATCAACGGGCCTTCAGAACATTTTATTAATTTCTCTTAGTGACTAATCAACTAACAGAAAATTTCAAGAAGCACAAGATCACAATCATATTAAGCACGATTTATTTGCAGACCCTCACGATGGCGTTTCATTCGCGTTCTTTACCGGTATTTTATTTCATTACAAGACAAACAACATTTGCACAAAGACATAATGTTTTGCAGAATTATATATTTTTACACTTACAAAACTGTTTAAATATATCTATATATAAGAAGACAGCCATTTCACACTCCACCCACGTCTATTGAACAGGTGTAGAGGCTCATCCCTTGTTCCTTGATTAGGATGTGCTTTCCGGTTTTCTCTTTTCCAATCTTTTACTGCTTTCCACTCTTTTACTCTTTTTTTTTCTTTTTTTTTTCAATTGGAGTAGATAGACTAAGCTATCGCCCGGTTCACACTCCACCCATGTCTATTGAACAGGTGTAGAGGCTCATCACTTGTTCCCTGTTTAGGATGTGGTTTCCGGTTTTCTCTTGTCCAATGTTTTTACTCTTACGTAGCCCTCTGCGCATCAGTGGCGTTGCCGCCTTGCTCGGGGTGACATGATTACAAAAAAAAATTGTCAATCACTGTGTTTTTTTTTCTTTATTTTTTTTCCTTAAATTACGGTTTACATTTAACTGCTATAACTGAGATATGAGCATCATCCCTCGTTCGAAAACGTCTAAGAGGAGATATCAAATAAAAATCATCCACAATAACAAAAACAATAATAATAATAATAGCAAAATGAGGAAATTGATAACAAGAAGAGTAACAATGATAGTAGGTGCGCTTGGAATGAAAAAAAAAAACACAACAAGACGTTGAAAAAATCCCTGGAAATCCCACCTGAAGAAAAATACAAAAAAATTAAGTACACCCAACACATTAAGAAGAACTTTGGCTGTGTAATTCTAGTTATGTTATTATAAGAGTTAGAAAAACAGATCATGAAATGTAGCCATGAAAACACACCACTACCTGCCTAAAGTCTTCCTGGAGACTTGGTAGGTGGTGTGGCCATAGCAGAAATCGAAATATGATGATAATAAAAAATTGTAAGAATAATAATATCAATAATATTTATTGTAACCCAAAAATGTTACTGTGTGAGTAATCACCAAAGTGGAGGTTGGGAATAATAGTATATCAACAAATACAAGACTCGCACGCCGCGTGAAGTAGATACACTGCAGGGAACTGCTAGTCAGTATAACCACACTTGGGAGTTACCACCTTCCTACCAAGGGGGGATGTGATACAAGATATCAATTAAAGTGAGAATTCTGAGCCCTTAAGCTCAGCCATCGGGTAGACCCAGATTAAGGCTGGGTCAGGCTCTTGTTTTTTCACCCCAAACGAGACTCTACCCTTCAACGGAGTCTCGTTTAGGTCCCTCTCTGCTCGGATGCAGAGAGTTGACTAAGAGAGAGTTTGGTTCAAGTGTGATGAGTCTCAGTATTTAACACCTTTCTACCAAAGTGAATGCAGCACAAGGTCAATTAATGTGGGCACTCTGAACCCTTATGTTCAGCCAAAAATATTCCGTAGACTCAGCTTAAGCCTTGCTTGGGCTTTTGATTTTTCTCCCTCAAACGAGACTCTACCCTTCCGGCGGAGTCACGTTTGGGCACCTCTCGGCTCGGAAGTAGATAAGACAGAGTTTGGATCAAGTAGGATCAGACTCCTCTCTTTTTAATAGTGTCCACGTATTTAAGAGGATAGGAACATTCCATTCCTGTGTATAGGTAGATATACAAGAAGAAGAAGAAGAAAAAGAAGAAGCAATCCCAGCTTAATAGAAATACAAAAATCTGTCTGGATAAGTACAGCCCACACACTAAGAAAAACTATCTACGTGTAACGCTAGTAATGTTTTCGTAGTTATTAAACAAATGAAATGTAGCCATAACAACCCACTTGCTATTGGTCTTCCCGCAGGCTTGATAGGTAGTGTGACCATAGGAGAAATCGAAATATGATGATAATAAAGAATTGTAATAATAATAATAATAGGAAGTTAAGTGAAGCAAAGACGAAGCAAATCAATTGGAATCAACGATTGATTCGAATTGCGTTCTTTTGTCTCCAGCAGAAACATTAGACTCTGGTTACAAAACAGATCGGACAGTCAATTGGTACGAAGGAGTTTTTTTATTTGCTATTTTTTAACTCTTTCTTCATTTTTTATTCTTTATTTTACTATCGTTTTACAGTTGATCTGATTCTAAGAAGAATGACTGAGTTGGAAAAATTGATTAAAAGAAGCAAGGGAGAGAGGAGAAAGAAAATTTCAAGTTACTGGAATTTACCGTCATTTGTTATTGGAATAAGTGACAAGATTCCGATCAGTGCAGTAAAATCAATGAATACAATTTTTTAAAGACTTTTTGAATTTTCTTACTTTAATATTTATTTTTTTTGTTTTCGAGGGAACAGTCGTTTAGAAAAGAAGCTTAGGTTTCGGTTGGTAGGTACGTATTTTTACTATCGTTTTCAATAAGATAAAAAATAGGCTTGTATGTGGATGACCAATATATTATTCTCTCATTACGATTGAGAAGAAAATTTTAAAAACAGTTACCACTTCTGCGACGTATGCGTTATTCTTCAGAAAAGAAATGAGTTATTTCGGTGACTGGCGTGTGTATACACTGCTTATATACAAGACGTTAACATTTCTCTTCTCGGATTCCATGAACCTATGGCTTAGAGGGTAGCGACTCCGACTGACACCAAATCGGTCGAGTTTCGATCCCGTTCAGAAGCAAGTGGATGTGTCTAGCCACACTGAGGAGATGTGATACAGCGAATTAGGCTTGTATGTGGCAAATAATCTAAAAGAGAAAGGAAAAGCAAATTCAAAGTACAAATGAAGAGATTATGGCAAGATAAGCTTCCTCATCATCAATACTCTGCCCGAACAAAACCAGCTGATGTTGACAAACCCGTATCAGGAATCCCGTACTGCTGGGTTAAAAGCTGAACCTGAATCTGAACCCGAAGATTTTTTTTTTTGCTGCGCAATACAAATGCTTAGTATACTAAGTACGCACAATAAATGCTTAGTATACTAAGTACGCACAATAAATGCTTAGTATACTAAGTACGCACAATAAAACATTGTGGAAATACTGTTCCGCATTGTCAAATGCCGATTTTTTTATTTTTTTTTTTGCTTTTTCTTTTATTTAATCGAGCTTTTCCATTTTGTGTTGAAAAATATTAAAAGATCAACGTTGTTATGGGTAAACACACCTATTCCTCAGATAATAGACTCTCCCTCCTATATTAAGTTAACGGAGGTGTTCTTGGGAAAGGGCATTATATCGGGTATTAGTTAGGGGGGCCGTTCAAGATGAACTGATAGGCGAGCTCGGGCTTACGAAGCAGGAGGTTCGCTCCATATGGCCTTGGGCGCCCGGGTTGAAATGTCTCACTAACGATGAGGCATCACTCACCTGGCTGATGATTCGGAAGGCTATCTGGGTAGGCAAGAAGCTTCATGCAGCGGGCCTAACTCCGAAATCAACCTGCGTGCGTTGTGGGCTGTCGGCAGAAACCGTCGATCACGCCTTCTTCCACTGCAGTGTTGTTGCTCCGTTGTGCAAGTTTCTTGAAGATCTCATGGTTCGTATGCTGAGTGGAAAGTTCTTTGTCCTTGAGGCTAGTTCTGTTTGTAGCAATGTTGTACCTCCGTTATCTATGGCTGAGCACTATGTGCTCTTTTGCTTACTAGCTGTTATGCAAGTCGTGATTTGGACGACGCGACAGAAGGAATTCTATGGTGATGAGAAGTTTACCTCTTCCCAACTGATCTTGTTCTTTAAGCATCAGCTTAAAGTCAAGATCAGGACGGAAAGGAAACGACTCACGCCATCTGAATTTGGCAAAAGGTGGGTGACTCTTGCGCGTTTCTGTCGAGTGAAAGGTGCTGACCTAGAGTGGTTGTTTGATGCTGGTTAGGCATCAGGATATTGGGTGTGCTGGGCAGAACATGTACACCCCTTCCCCGTTAGGTTAGAGTAGGTAGATTTTGATTTTCTGTTTCTCGCTTTAGAATTAACTTAGCTAGGTTATGATTGCTCATTGGCCCCTTTTTCTTTTTGTCCCCAGTTTTCTTTTAGTTTAATCCCCCATCCCTTTCCCGCTTTAGGTGTTCAACAATGTTGGTTCTTCGGTGGATGCGTGGCGTCTTTCGTTATTTTTCAAGAGTGCTTTTCGTTTTTGTTATGGTGTTTAAATGTGTGAGTGATTGTGTGAGTAAATGTTGATCGGATAAGTGGTATTATTATATTTCTAAAGCCACGCATTATATTTCGTCCGGGGAAGTGATTTTGCTGTCACAATATTAGAGTAGTGGGGGGGCTTTTATTACTAATACGATTTTATTTAGTTTCTGTATATATTGTATTCATTGTATAAAATCATTGGGAATTTTAAATGTTGTTATTTTCTGCCCATGCCCTCCACTGAAAATTGTACATATGGAAATTAAGTAGGACTACATAGAGAACCTGAGGTATTATGGTGGACGTGTTAAGAATGGTAAGTAAAAATGTGGTGTTATGGTGTAAGGTTTATTGTAAGTGTGTCAGGGTCAACGAAAGTGAATAGCTAAGTTAAATTAGGACAGATGAAGACCAGCCTTCCCCACCCCCATTTCGGCCATGTGCCACATTTGTACATTGTGTACAATAAATAATGGAGTTCTTGGGAAAGACCTTGTGTCACATCTCTCTCAAGTGGGAGAGAAGGGTAAATATTGGAGTTCTTGGGAAATTCTTAGAGAGTTATTTAGAGTACTATTGGAATTCAGTAGAACTACTAAGGCAGTTGATATTAGTCGGCAGTCAGCCGAATACTAAGACGTCAGCTTTCAGTGGAAGATTACCAAGTTCCTAACATTCTGGGTACGTTAAATCGATTAGCAACCGACATAGCACGATTATAACCTTCAGTGCGAAAACTAATCCACAACAAACGTCAACCATTTTGTTTAATAATAATAATAATAATAATAATAATAATAATAATAATAATAATAATAATAACCGAGATGGAGATTCTGTGGTGGGTATCCAGAAACAATTGACAAAACTGTATTAGGTTTCACAGTATTAGCACCCATTGAATATAAATCTCGTCATGAAAGAGTCGGCTATTATCTGCACTGGAAAATATGCAACTTTTACTAAAAAAAAAAACTGCAAGAAACAGGCATGAACATCACCCAGACCCAGTTATAGAGATCGAACCTGTAACAATTTTATGGGACTTTACAATACAAACAGACATAACACTCAAAATAAATCGCCCAGACATTGCAATCAAAGAAAAATAGTGTCCTCTTATTGACATGGTAATACTTATAGATTGTCATGTATCTTTGAAGGTTTTAAAAAATCTATCAAAGTACAAGGATCTTGAAGTCGAAATATCAAAATTGTAGCACATAAGGACATCAATAATTCTAGTTGTAGTTGGAGCCCTCGAAATGATTGGGAAATTTTCGATAAATAAAATGATGTCTGGTAGACCACGCCTTAAAATGCTTCGTGGCAAATATTATGAAGCCATTTTTCCCTTGCGGTCTCTGTTTGGGACCCGAAAAGAAACGTGTATGAAAAAAACAAAAACAAAGAAATAATAATAATAATAATCTTCAAAAAATAAAAAAAGTATTTTAATCTTTTTAAAAATTCACTGAGACATCAAAATTTGATCGTCAAATCTGTTTTTTAAATCATATCACCCCAAGAAAGGAGAAACCGCCACTAGTGGGCAGGGGATGAGATAGATAGATAGATAGATAGATAGATAGATAGATAGATAGATAGATAGATAGATAGAGAAGACTGAGATAGATAGATAGATAGATAGATAGATAGATAGATAGATAGATAGATAGATAGATAACAGACATAGATAAGAGAAGACTGAGATAGATAGATAGATAGATAGATAGATAGATAGATAGATAGATAGATAGATAGATAGAGAAGACTGAGATAGATAGATAGATAGATAGATAGATAGATAGATAAGAGAAGACTGAGATAGATAGATAGATAGATAGATAGATAGATAGATAGATAGATAGATAGATAGATAAGAAAGATGAGATAGATAGATAGATAGATAGATAGATAGATAGATAGATAGATAGAGAGACTGAGATAGATAGATAGATAGATAGATAAGAGAAGACTGAGATAGATAGATAGATAGATAGATAGATAGATAGATAGATAGATAGATAGATAGATAACAGACATAGATAAGAGAAGACTGAGATAGATAGATAGATAGATAGATAGATAGATAGATAGATAGATAAGACTAGATAGATAGATAGATAGATAGATAGATAGATAGATAGATAGATAGATAGATAGATAAGAGAAGAGAGATAGATAGATAGATAGATAGATAGATAGATAGATAGATAGATAGATAGATAGATAGATAGATAGATAGATGGGGTGTTCAATTTAGGGTGATAGAAAATGGCAGTTTACATTGCATTTGAACGTTTGGAGACTGAAGTCAAATGTAGAGTATTCCACAAGCTTAAGTGCGAGAAAAGGATCTGTTAAATTAGAAGAGAGGTTACATTTAGCCATTTCAACAGTAAAAGGGTTGGGCCTAGATGCCAATCTAGCAGCATACGTACATTTATGTGGTCTGGTCACCAGAAAAAAAATCTCGTCAGATCATTTGTCATGAAAATATTTGTAGAAAAGACAGGGGGAAGCCACGTCACGTCAGTGAGAAAGTGACTGAAGACGAGATGCCAGATCAGGAATGTTTATATTGCAGATCCTTTTTTTGGATTTTGTCGAGAACCTTGAGAGGATAGCAAATCATCCGACCAGATATGTCAATAGTCTAACTAGAAAATAGTAAATTAATGAAATGAAGGTTTCGTTTATTCACTACTGAATTGTTTTTGTCTAATTCATTTTATCTTTAAAAATATTGGTTGGAAGCACTCATAGGAAAAGAAAGTATTACTTGTAATACTAGGTCCAAACAGGTTCACCAGGCAAACTAAATTCTCACTGTTCGTCTTTATCTCCGATACGCTGCTCACCGACACGAACGAATGACTTAAAAAAATCCCTGAAATGAGCATACCATGTTTTATACACTCAATCCGGCAACTACTCAGCCAGTGAGCGCCAAGAACCAGTCAATAAAATGACTACAAGCGACACCAACATATCCATCCGTTCGAAGCTCGTCGATTTACCGTCTCCACACTCCCTTGCAAAATATACACGAGATTTTAGCCCTTCTGGGTCGCCGAAGTAAGTCACTGCTACAATTTGTTTAATAACAGTTCACTTTTACTTTATCATCAATAAAAATTTACTTTTGATTTTTAGGCATATATTCATACTTTCTTTTGTTAAGAAACAAACGTGTAATTTTCTCTATGAGTGAATTATCCAGCGTTACAATTGGAGATCAGGTCTCACTCTTTGCTCTGAAGTCCATGAAAAAAAAAAAAAAAAAAAAACAAGTGTTGGGTTTCTTCCAACTAAATGAATTTGAAAGTTATTCTTTCAGTTTCGTAAAGTAAACAAAACAGCCAATACCTTGCTTGGACACTTGAACCAGGTTTCTGTAGATTTCCCTTTAATTCTATTTGTAGAAAGCCAAAGTTATGAAAGTAGCCATTTCTTAGATTACCTGGCAACATAGTCAAGTCTTTATGAGACTGGGAAGAAATAGGTTATAACAATTTATAATGTTTGGTGTCCAGGGTGCAAATATATATGGTTTATCATTCAGAGTTTACATGTATATATTTACAAGTGGCAGGGTCGATTGCCATGATTGCCTATGGTATGAAGGAACACGGCACTTAAAAGAAGAAAAATGATTTCATACAATGATGAGTAATTTTTTCCAATATGTATTGAAGAATATAGTGTATGAGAGTGTTATTATTTTTACTAATGGATGTTTGCTTTTGTTGGATGTAAATGGCTTCAATAATCTTTAGTATTTTGCTTTTTGCAATTGGATTTATGGTCTATTTCAGTGAACATTGATAAATATAACTGCTGAGAAATATTTATATTTTAAATCATTAGTATCTTAATTTGTTGAGGGAGCAATGACTTTGGGGTTATTTTTAGGCTTGTTGCTAAAAACACCCAATGAAAATGAAAGTCAGAAAGCAAACAATGAGTTCTGAAAATACTACAACCTGTCAGCCAATCTAATAAGAACCAGTGATATATTTTGGTAAAAATGATTGAATTATCCAGAGTTACAATTGGAGATCAGGTCTCAGTCTTTGCTGAAGTCCAATGAAAAAAAGAAGTGTTGGGTTTCTTCCAACTAAATTAATTTGAAAGTTATTCTTTCAGTTTTGAAGTAGTAAAGTGAACTAGTGTGAAAACAAAACAGCCAATACCTTGCTTGGACACTTGAACCAGGTTTCTGTTGATTTCCCTCCAATTCTATTTGTAGAAAGCCAAAGTTATGAAAGTAGCCATTTCTTAGATTACCTGGCAACATAGTCAAGTCTTTATGAGACTGGGAAGATTCAAGCTTCCAGCCTGTATGTGTCAGATTCAGGGTCATGAAAAAATAAAGAGAAGGAATTAAAATCAAATTTATTTTAAATTTTATTTTTATTCGAACTCGACTCCCAGATTTCTCGTTTCGAGTCGATATCCATTGCATCACAACGCACATCCCAGGAAAACATAGAGGTAAACTTAAAGTTTATGTGGCACCTGACTTGTGTCTGAGGTAATTTTGGGCAGTGACTGGCTTAGGCAGAATAAGACACAGATCCGTTTTGACCCCGCCACCCTAATATTGGACGGGGTAGGGATACTGTTGGGAGAGGAAAATTATGAACAGTGATGGCACATACAGATATAAAGCTTCCCCCTAGTACTACTGTATCTGGGAAGGGCAAGATTTTAACAGAGGGAGTGCTAAACAGTGACCTGTACCAAGTGATCCCTACTAATAGGTGTGATCAAAGATTTAGGAAAGACTCGAAGCAACAGAAACGTGATTCCTCAGAAAGATGCTGAGGATACCATAGACCAAACATGTAAGCAACGACGAGGTTTTTGTACCAATGGTACGAAAACCTTATTTTTTTATCCCTCCGGTCAAAGGGTGGGTAATGTTTCTTTAATATTTTCATTAGAATCAAATGTGCCCTAAAATAAACAACGTGTAATCTATTGAATTATCTAGGATTGCAACTAGAGATCAGGTCTCACTTTTAGTCTATTAAGAAAATTAGGCTTGGGCTGCTTACAGCTAAAAGTGATTATTTTAAAATCTATTATTGAAGGTATTACCGAACTTGGTTTCTCTCCATTAGGATTCTCGTCTAATATTAAGAAAAAAAAGTAGAAACTTTAAAGAAAAGTATTTCATGACATTAAAAAATAGCAATAACCCAAAATGAGCCGATTTTTCATTGACATATATAAAGTACTACGATATTATTTAGAGACGGAAACATTGTAGGAGACTTGAAAAATGAAATGTCTTGATATTCAAAAAGAATACTTTTTGAACATAGCGTAGGACACCTGACCATCGATTGCATCTTGCATTCCTTCAACATTTTGAGGAACTGCTATTGTTGAAGACATCACCGAACATGGTTCTCTTCCAAGAGATGCTCCCCTCATATTCAAGAAAAGACGTAGAAAATTTAAAGGAAAACATTTCTTGACATTCAAAAAATCCCAAAAGAAGTTAATTTCTCGGTGATATAAATATAAGGTACCTTGAAATAATTTAGAGTTGAAAACATTGTAGGACAGGGATCGGCAACGTACGATACGCGTAGTAGCAATTTTCAATGGCACGCAAATTGTGTAAAACAACGTATATTGCCCATATTCAGCAACTTGCTAAAACCATGCAAGGGCCTCACTAATAATAAAGAAGTTTATTTCTATTAATGTGGTTTACATAATAATGTATTGATTTGTTTGAACATTATTTTTGATCGATACTCGCATTTAAGTAGATATTCTGTTTATAATCAAACAGTATTATATATTTATTTCTACCGGCCTGATTATTTACGATAAATTTTTGTTACGAAAATGTGTGTCATTCGGCAGAATTCGAACCTGCGACCCCTATCTATATAGGGAAAGCCACCATGTGATCTCGCGTGTTTTAGACCTCTCGACCAGGAATGACGATCAGTCTAAACGAAGTCAAATTAATTAAACGAATGACACACATTTTCGTAACAAAAATTTATCGTATATCATCAGGCCGGTAGAAATAAATATATAATACTGTTTGATTATAAACAGAATATCTACTTAAATACGAGTATCGATCAAAAATAATGATCAAACAAATCATTTCAAATTGTCGGTTGTTTATAACCGAGTTTCGTTAATCTTCGTTAATTTCCGGTAGAAATAAATATACAATACTGTTTGATTATAAACAGAATATCTACTTAAATACAAGTATCGATCAAAAATAATGATCAAACAAATCATTTCAAATTGTCGGTTGTTTATAACCGAGTTTCGTTAATCTTCGTTAATTTCCGGTAGAAATAAATATACAATACTGTTTGATTATAAACAGAATATCTACTTAAATACGAGTATCGATAAAAAATAATGATCAAACAAATCATTTCAAATTGTCGGTTGTTTATAACCAAGTTTCGTTAATCTTCGTTAATTTCCGGTAGAAATAAATATATAATACTGTTTGATTATAAACAGAATATCTACTTAAATACGAGTATCGATTAAAAATAATGTCCAAACAAATCATTTCAAATTGTCGGTTGTTCATAACCAGTTTCGTTAATCTTCGTTAATTTCCGTAGCATGTTTATAATAATGTATATATTACTATATAAAATATGCCATTAAACAGGTATACTGACTTTGACGTGTATGAAAATACGTATGCTATTGGCACGCTGAATAATTTTAAAACCTTAAGTGGGTTAATACTTAAGAAATGGTTGCCGACCCCAGTTGTAGGAGGCTTGAAAAATGGACTGTCTCGATATTCAAAAGGTATACTTTTGTCCAAAGCATAAAATCACGTGACCATTGAAAGCATCTCACACTCCTTCTACATTTTGTAAAATTGCTATTGTTGAAGTCATTACCGAACTTGGTTCTCTTCCAACGAATGTACGTCTAATAGTTAAAAGAGTTGGTACCAAAACCTTCACCATTAAGACTTCTTGTTCGTTTGAAAAGATTATGTAGGTAAGCGATCAATCTTCTCGCAAAAAATTCGATGCATATTTAATGTGGATGTGACAGATGCACAATACACCAGTTCTTTCCTTGCTACGAGCGACTGACTGTTCACACATGCGCAGTAGGATTCCTTCCGATGGTTTACCTAGGTGCATCATGACTCGTGTACCCTAACAGCTTCATACAATAGCTGTAAAATTTCCGAACAGAAATAACCTCCCCACACACAGAGACACGCACGCACAAATACAGATATGCACATTAAATAAAAAAATAATGGTTCAAGTGTCATGTCTGGTTAAGTATTAATATGTATATATTGTATATATTAATGCATATGTATTATATATATTGTACATGGTGTTTTAATGGGTATATATTGACAACAAACGTGCTTCCAAACAAGTATTATTAAATAGGAAAAAACTTTTTCCGCTTCATTCATCTTCTTTTCTTCTTTCTTCTTTCTTCTTCTCCTCCTCCTTCTTCTTTCTCTTCCTAGTCCTTCACAACTCTTCTTCTTCTTCATCATCTTCTTTTTCTCCTCCCCCATTTCTACTGCTTCTTTTTCCTCCGCCTTCTTTTTTCCTCTTATTTCTTTCTTCTCTCCCTCTTCTTCTTTTGCTTCACCTTCTCTTCATCTCGTCCTCCCTCTTCTTCCTCCTTATATTCCTTCTTCTCTTTCTCTTCTTCTTCTTCTTCTGCTTCTTCTTCTTCTTCTTCTTCTTCCTTTTTTCTATTTCTTTCTCTTTTTCTTCACTCTCTTCTCCCTCATTCTTCAATTATTATTCTCCTCCTCCTTCAACTTCTCTTCTTCTTCCTTTTCCTTTTCTCGTCCTCCCTTTTCTTCTTTCTTCTTCTTTTCCTTATCCTCTTCCTCTTCGCCTCCACTCTCTTCTTCTTTTTCTTCCTCCTCCTTCATCTTCTCGTTTCTTCTTCTTCTTCTTCTTCTTCTTCTTCTTCTTCTTCTTCTTCTTCTTCTTCTTCTTCTTCTTCTTCTTCTTCCGCACTTGACTTTTTGAAACGGTTGTCGGGGCGCCGCCTTTAAACCATAATCTTTCATCTATCTTCGGCGTTTTAACCGGGTGGAGCACATTCTCTCAAGTTTAATAGACATTTTATGTGGATTAATTGTAAATTAATTATAGTTAGATCTGATCCTGAATCTAACTCTAATTTTATCTTCTTATTTAAAATATCGAGTGGATTAATTTATATATATATCTATATATATATTGAGTTCGAGCATCCGATGATAAATTCTTATTATGTAATTGAGAGAAATGCCAAAGAGATTGCAAAGCCTGGGATTTAAACGTTTCAGATGTGTTTTACTGGCAGTCTATACATGAGATCTATTGACCTACAACCACAACCAGTGTAAAATAAATTCTTTAACTGTCACGCAAAATATCTCCAATCAACCTACCAGACAAAAATATTATGCCCATTAAACGCTCAAACACACACAGACGTATACACATTATCAACCTAATCCCACATCGAGGAAAGGAAATTCTGGTACCCAGATCCACAAACATTCTTTGACAGAAATACACGTGAGATAGCATTGAAGAATATAGTGTATGAGACTGTTATTATTTTTACTAATGGATGTTTGCTTTTGTTGGATGTAAATGGCTTCAATAATCTTTAGTCTCTTCTTTTTTGCAATTGGATTTATGGTCTATTTCAGTGAACATTGATAAATATAACTGCTGAGAAATATTTATATTTTAAATCATTATTATTTTAATTTGTTGAGGGAGCAATGACTTTGGGGTTATTTTTAGGCTTGTTGCTAAAAACACCCAATGAAAATGAAAGTCAGAAAGCAAACAATGAGTTCTGAAAATACTACAACCTGTCAGCCAATCTCATAAAGACCAGTGATATATTTTGGTAAAAATGATTGAATTATCCAGAGTTACAATTGGAGATCAGGTCTCAGTCTTTGCTGAAGTCCATGAAAAAAAGAAGTGTTGGGTTTCTTCCAACTAAATTAATTTGAAAGTTATTCTTTCAGTTTTGAAGTAGTAAAGTGAACTAGTGTGAAAACAAAACAGCCAATACCTTGCTTGGACACTTGAACCAGGTTTCTGTTGATTTCCCTCCAATTCTATTTGTAGAAAGCCAAAGTTATGAAAGTAGCCATTTCTTAGATTACCTGGCAACATAGTCAAGTCTTTATGAGACTGGGAAGATTCAAGCTTCCAGCCTGTATGTGTCAGATTCAGGGTCATGAAAAAATAAAGAGAAGGAATTAAAATCAAATTTATTTGAAGCAGTCAGTTAAGTGGCATACGTGATACACGCTTGGGTGATCATATCTCGAAAGAGACATGACTGACTGGTCGGAAGATTATCCAGCAGTAGGTTGCCATTACTTTCTGCGGTAGACTGGTTGCCAGCCAAGGCTATAGAACCCAATCTGTCGTATTATTTAACCCATAACTGGAGGGAAAAGACGGATTTATACCTTTCCCAAGGGTATTTGTGCGTATGTGAATGCAATGAATTCAACTGGAATTTGAACTCGGCTCTCCGATTTCTCGTTCCGAGCCGATATCCACTGCACCACAACCCACATTATTTTAAGCAACATTCTTGAAAAAATGTTATGTTTTATTTGAAAGTTAAATCAATGATTTAATACATAATATTTTTTCTTTTCTTTTCACGCCTCTAAATATGTCACATGTAAGTTGAGAGCTTGGGCATTACATTCATTTTGAAATATTTAAACATCCCCACGGGACCGGATCTTGGTTTTAATAGACCCTTGAGCTAAAAACTTTGGGATTCGTTTAATTCTGTATGTTCGCCACAACCCGTCAGCCACTATGTTTATAAATAAGATATATTTTTAAATGATTATAGAGTACAACGTGAAGTATTTCAACTAAACTTTTTACTAAAGCTTTTTTTTTTAATTAGTTAGTTCATAATTAGCTGTTGCTCTTGATATCTCGAAAGCATTTAAATGATTATAGAGTACAACGTGAAGTATTTCAACTAAACTTTTTACTAAAGCTTTATTTTTTTTTAATTAGTTACTTCATAATTAGCTGTTGCTCTTGATATCTCAAAAGCATTTAAATGATTATAGAGTACAACGTGAAGTATTTCAACTAAACTTTTTACTAAAGCTTTATTTTTTTTTAATTAGTTAAAAATCTCAAAAGCATTTAAATGATTTTGACAAGCTGTCCTTCTGTGAAAGCTTCTGAGGTACGTTATTTTTTAGGATTGTTTGATTTAATCCAACCGTTCCTATCAAATCGTGAAATGAAGTTTGCTTTGAACGCGCAAACTTCAAGGGCCTTCCATACAAACGCGGGCATCCCTCAAAATTCTTTTTTCTGATCTTTATCAATAACTAGCAGTATAGCCCGGCGTTGCTCGGGTGTAATGAAAGCTTTAAAACTAATCCATGGTCTTCCAGCTCAGACTCAGCCTAAAGAATATTTGAAATAATAATCGCACCTATATATATATATATATATATATATATATACTAGCAGTATAGCCCGGCGTTGCTCGGGTATAATGAAAGCTTTAAAACTAATCAATGGTCCTAAAGCTCAGACTCTTTGAACGTTGACACGAAAGACTAAAAAGCAATAGTTGTTTCCAGTTAAAGCGAAACCGTAGATTGAAAGAAAAATCAATGGATGTAAGTCAAATTTTGATTTCCTGGTATCGATATCAAATAAGTTTTTTTCGTCGTAAACTCAATTTTGAAGGCTAAATAAGTCCTCTGAGAAATAGTATCATGGCTAAGACTAAGAACTACAATTATACCTACTTAGAGCCAAACCCGAAGCAAAAACTAAAATAAAAAGGCTGAAAAAATTACAGGCATACAGGCAGATAAACAGACACACACACAAACATCTTGCTTTTTATATATATAAATATATTATAAATTTTCTGCAATATTGTAAGAACTGCAACCTTGAAACTTCTGAATATCGTTTCTTATGTCTTTGTCTATGAGTGTGTCAAATTTGATTGAAATCGGACCCCGCCTTCTATAACCCGATCTTTTCGATTATCGATTTTCGATATTTATCGGGGGTACCTCGACACAGAACACTCGCAGACGCTTATAGTACAACTGTGTAAATTTTCAAGAAAATCGGTTCAGCCGTTTCGGAGTCTATAGGTAACGGACACACACACACACACACACACACACACACACACACACACACACACACACACATACACACACGCAGAAAAAGTTCTATTTGTAAATAAGTTTAGATCTTCCTGATGTAATCAGTTCCCAAGTAGGCATCTATGCAGATGACACCATCATTAACTTTCGTCTCAGTAGGAATCTGCCAAAGCTGACAGAGTAAACATGGCCTCTGCCCGCAAAAAGAACCTCCAATGTGTGACCGAATGGAATAAGAAATGTCTCATCAATTTTAATACCTCCAAAACGAAGCTGCTCTTCTTTCACCAACAGAATGAAACTTTTCTGCCTACCACCTACTGACACTCGTCTTCTAAAGAGCAACGTTTTACATATTTATAAATCTATCATTTGTCCGTGCCTTGAATACTTTTGGCATATCAGGTTGGGTGTTTCTGCAATTCACCTCGAGGTTATCGACAAAATCCAAAGGAGCATCAGCAATGTAATCGATCCCATCTCAGCAGCCAACCTCAAGTCAATTTCTCATCAACGTGATTTAGCTTTCCTCTGTCTTTTCTACATGACAACTGCCCTGACGAGTGTTTTTCACAGATTCTCGAATACATGTATTTACATGTGCTATTAGATTTTCATCGAGGTCCCAGATTTAAAAATGCCAGACTAATAAAAGAGTAAGCAATTTGTACAGAAGAAAAGTTCTTGAGAAACTTCTACCAAAACATCAATTTGCGCCCCGGAGTTTTACCAATCTCACCCTTGCTTATTGAAATTATACTAAAACAGACTAACACACATAATAAAAAGTTCAAAGAAAACGGTTGAATTCCCTTCATTTTAACATCTCGTGACTTTGCACTAAACATGAAGGAATTCTAAAACTAAAATATTCTGTTAATATTTTTGAATGATTTGTGAGCGTTTTTATAGTCGCCAACGCTGTTTATAGATACGTAATTTAGAATAAAGCTCATTTCGTCTTTTTGCCTTGATAAAGTCCATCACAGGACGAAACGCGTAGGCGATTTAAATACAGTTTTCCTCTTGTCTTCTTTTTATTTAACCATCCTGTCCTTAATCTCAGATCATAATTGAGTATATTTTTACACACACACACACACACACACACACACACACACACACACACACACACACACACACACACACATATATATATATATAATTGTTTATTAATTAAAATACATTTTACATATATATTTTAGACAGAAATCTTTATGTGTGTGTTCAATTTACCTAATCAAAATAGATATCCACTTTAAATTTGAAAAAAGTTTATATTTGTGGGGAATCCATGATTTCTTCTTTCGATCTTAACGGCAAAACCGGCGTTTCGAAATCAACTGACACTTCTGCCGTTAAGATTAAAAGAAAAAACCATATATTCCCCACATTTTATGAAATTTAATGTGGATCTGGGTAAATTGATTGGGTAAATTGAACACACACATAATTTTTGTCTTCCCATATCTCTAAATAACAAAAGTATTGTTTCTTATATTCAAATGAAAATCAATTTCACAACTATAATCTAACTTTGCCTGATGACGAGGTAAAAATTTCGAAACAGAAATTTCCGTGTCGCAATGTAAAATAAATTATTTTAATTACAAAACAAATTTAATTTAATTACAAATTTAATTATGCTCTGCAATATTTGTTGTATTGAGCAATTTTATAAAAAAAACTAAATGCTGGAAAACACAGAATTGCAAAACTTTGGTTCTCTTCACCTGGATTTATATATATATATATATATATATATATATATATATATATTGGTTGTTTAATACTTAGTTTTTTGGTCATAATAGGGTTAGACCAGTACACGTTGGTATTAAAAAAGTATTCGATACAATTATATTGTAGAACTTTTGAATATTTTCCATTTATATTCGAGTTATTCCGCTACACAGGTTTCTTCAGGCGTTTTTTAAATTTTTAGTTATTAAAAATCGCCTAAAGACACCACTCATGATAGAAACCTGGGTAGCGGAATAACTTATTTAAAAATAGAATATATATATATATATACATGCGTGTGTATAATATACATTTTTTTTCTTACTTCAAACGTTATTTTTAATAGATACCCGTGTTTGAATAAACGGTCTGCTTTTTATTAGTATGTCTTAGGTCTGCCGGATAGAACTAAATCGGATGCTGCGAACGATTAATGACAAAACTATTTTCGTCCTTCCATCCTGCGACGCCGAGCCGCTAACATTTGTTTCCTTTTAATCTCTCCGCATTAAGGCTGGCGAGCTTTAAACATTGAATCGTAGGTGTCACTCTGTTTTGCTTCTTCGGCAAATAAACTTTCCAAAGCGAGAAAATAAGTCTGTAAGCGGAGGAAATAACAGTCTGTATCCGCCTCGTACTTCGTTAAATCTCGTGTCAGAACGAAATTCCGGGAAATTGTCTGGATACAGAGCAATAACATTGACAAGTGGTTCCATCTCAGCGTGAATTAGTAGAGAGGAAAAACAAATTAAGCGAGAGGATGAGTCTAAAGTCAGCCATTCGTCATTGCGCTGAATATTGCTGCCACATCCGGTCTGGTACTCCTGCTTCATATTTAGAGATTCTCGATAAAATTCAAAGAAGAATAGACAGTTTTATTACTCCTGATCTAGCATCTCAACTTCAGTTCAATGGGCACGATGGACACTTTCCTAGGGGCCCTACTAGCATAGGGGCTCAATTTTATTCTGTGCATTTTTAGTGACTTGTATAGTGGGTTGCTTATCTATTCGTTTTCTAGTTGTAGTGGGATTCCGTTCTAGTGAAGGGTAATTGTATATTGTTGCAGGTTAACGGAATTTGGCCTTGTGGTAGATAGCCCACTATAAGTCATAAAATGATTATAAAATCAAGAAAAGCAAATTGAGTTGAAAATTAACTTTTATATATACACGTCAATTAATGTTTTTACAATTAAAGTAATGCTTGAAGGATAGGTCCAACGGAGGTTAAAGTGTTCATGACAAATAATAAGCTGAAAGAGATTTAAGGCTTAGGAATGTGGGGCGCGGAGATATGTGAGGAATGTCTTTGAAGTAGTCTCTCCATAGGTCAGTAAGTACTTTTGAGACAGGGAAGGAGTGATGAGAGGTGAAGGGAGGCGAATGTAGTGGCCACTTGACTTAGGTAAAGGGGATTGGTTACACTCTTCTCCTCTGGTCTCTGTCTGTCTGCTGGGGTTTTGTTTGTATCAGATTTTTATATCTGCTTTTTGGATCAAAAGCAGCTCGTTTGGAATTTCATACTTGTATTTGATTTTGGGCTTCCCATTGGTTGGTAAATAAAATGCGCGTAGGAAATTTGATATTTGATTAATTTTTATTTTTCAATCGGAACATCTGCGCGAACTCGGATGCGCAACGGCGACTTTTATTTATTGCTTTTTGGTCGGTATAGAGCAAACATCCGGTCTCTCGCTTTTGCTCGGTCGGTTTCACCACATTACAGATGCCCATTTTTAGGAAATACTAAAAAATTACTACAGGTCACGCGTATTACGATTGGTTAAAATAAATGTCATAATATAAAGATCCATTTTATTTGAGTTGGTTCTTGAATTTTAAAAAAGTGGGAGAATATCCCCCTTTTCTACCTAGAATACACTGGAAATGGCGAGGACTTTCACCCACTTATATTAATGGAAGGGCTTTTTTTCCTTGCCAATTCAGTTCACTTGCCGACAATTTCGCTATCCGGAAAAAATCAAAGAACAGATTTTGACTCTCAACGATTAGTCTTTCTACAGTCATAGCACAGAGTGGCCGGTAAAACTCTCTTTTCTATCTTTTAATGTTTGTGGCGAAAACTACTGTTGACATTCTTTTCGAGTAAATACTATCTTTTTATTTTTTATCTGGCTTGATTTAATTCTTAAATTTTTCCCTAAACTCATTCAGTATTGTTTTTAATTTTTAATTGTAATATATCTATATTTTTACTTTTGTAAATAGATTATTTTTATCGTTATAAAAAATCTAGCCTTGATAATATTTCTTTCTTCTCTTTTTATTTAATCTTCTCTCTCATTTTTTCTGAAGGATCGTCCTAAGCTTTGATGATCATTAAAAAATACTCAGAAAAAAAAACAAAAAAAAAACAGCAATTCAGCTGTCTTATCTAAAATAAAAAAAATTCTCATTCGTTGTTCAATCAAATCTTGTTTTTCAAGTAATTCATATTTTTCTTCATATATATTTGATAGAACCGAGTGTGTTTGTTTGAAAATGTCCTTTTCTGTGGAAGAATTTATTTCTTTTTCAAATATGGATGAACAATTTTACTTTTTAAAAGAATCAAAGTAAACTAGTTAGATATTTTTATTTTATAGAAGGACTTTTGTGGATTTTAAATGTTTGGTTTGGCCTTGTTAAGTTGTCAACTATAAAAAAAATGCGTGAAAATTAGAACAATCAAGATAGTGTATAAAAATAATCATTTATGCAAACATTAAATAATTCAGTTTATACAAAATGATAGTAATGTTCATATGTCTGGTAAAAGTTTGATTAGAAAAGTTTAGTAGTGGTCTTTGTCAAGGGTGATAAAAAGAGTTCGCGTGATGTCCTTTGTCTGGTATAGGGTTGATAAGAGTTCTTGTAAGTCAGTCAGTTAAGTGCCATACGTGATACACGCTTGGGCGATCATGTCTCGAAAACGAGACATGACTGACTGGTCGGAAGATTATCCCGCAGTAGGTTGCCATTGCTTTCTGCGTTAGATTGGTTGCTGACCAAGGCTATAAAACCCAATCTGTCCTGTTATTTAACCCATAGCCGGAATAGACGGATTAATACCTTTCCCAAGGGTATTTGTGCGTAAGTGAATGCAATGAATTGAGCTGGAATTCGAACTCGGCTCCCCGATTTCTCGTTCCGAGCTGATATCCAATGCACCACAACGCACATCTTGTAAGTACTTAAATTTAATAAATACTTTAGGTTGAATGTATGAAATTAGAGACGACGATATGTAGGAGTGGGCTGTAATTTTAGTTGCTGTTGTGACCGCTCAGTTAAATGTTCTTTCATTGTATCTCCTTTGTGTTTGTCTTTACGAAATGCTCTTTGAAGAAGAAGGCGATGTACACAACACAGCACGAGAGATAGTTGGCTTCAGAGAATTCCAGGGGAACGGTTAGGAGAGAGACGAAATCATGTGTACTTATACTCTTTGGAAGACAATAGAGGATCTCTTTCAAATATATTTTTTGTTCTCTGATTGGTTAATATATTTATATTTATTGTAAATCCTTTTTAAAGCGGAAGATCTGTACAAAACCTTAAATAGGTCATTCTGTTTCAAGTCGCCGATGAGATAACTTGTTTAAATATAATTTAAACATTAATGCAAATATGAAAAACAGCAGAAGTAACATTAGACCTACTGTAGTACTGTTAATAGCAACAATAACATGATTGTTGTATATATATATATATATATATATATATATATATATATATATACTGTAATGGTTGTTACAATGTTTTTACAAATTCATAGAATCACTACACAAAAATTTTCGCGTTTCGAAGCCAGCCCATTATGTTGTTGGCTTCATCTTCAGGTGATTTTTTTAGAAATGAGAATTATCTAGTTGAAAAGCCCGTTTATTTGTGTTGGATTTGTTTTTTTGGGGGGGAGGGGGTGTTAGAGGGGTTGGTCTGTATTTTGAGTTCTGTTGACCTTTTTAAGGTCTTAGGGTTAAGTGTTTGTTTGTGGCTGAGTTCAGGATAAGTTAATCTATTTATCTTGTGAGGGTTTAGGCTGCTGGCGCCTTGCATGTTGTTATTTGCTTTAGGGGTTGGTAGGTGTTGTTTTGTTTTGGTGTTGGTTTCTTCTTAATTTAATTTATGTTATTTTGTATTGAGGTGTGTACTTTTTTTGTTTTTATTATTTTTTTATTTTTTATCGTGTCGATATTTTTATTTATTAATCTACTATTCTGCTGCAACTGCATTATTTTTTGTTGGTATTGTATAGTGTTTGTTTTCTTTTTCTGTTTATTTATAGGGTTGGTTGTGTGTATTTTTTGTGTTTTTGGGGGGGTTTCATGGGTGGGGGATTTTTTGTTTACTTAAATTTTAGCGAGAAATATTTGCGATGTTTGCATATTACTGCTAATTCGTCTCTACGGTTTAATAAATCGTTGCTGTTAGGGTACTGAAGTATGTTTAGTTTTTCACTTAGACATAAAGGGCAGATGTCGTTAAGTGAGTTGAAAGTTCTAGTTTTTTCTACGATTTTCCATTTTACTTTGGGTTTCTGTTTTGAATCCTTTAGCTTCCAAAGTATGTGGAAAGGGATGTTTGGTTTCGGTATAAGCTGTTTTTAAATGAGGTTAGGTGCAAGTACCAGCGCTGCTTAAAAGTATTCTTAGTTGATCCGATATACACTTTATTTATAGTTGGATTTTCGATGGATGTTATGCATTGATAGATTATTGAGTTTGTTTTACATTTATTTTGTAGTGGGCAGTTGCTAGGGTTTCTACAATTACAGATGTTTTCGTTGTTGGGTTTGATTGTGTTTTGGTTGCCGGTTTTATTTTGGTTTGCGTGTTGATTTAGGATATATTTATTATGGTTAGTTATGATTTTTTTTAGGTTGTTTGTGCAGCTGTAGCTAAGTTTAAGTGTATTTTTGTTGAAGATTTTACTGAGGGGGTTATTTGTTGGGAAATCCTTTTTAATTAAGTTCAGGAACTTCTGTCCTAGTTTGGTGTTGATCATTTGGTTGAAAGGAGGTGTGTACTAAATGATTTTCTGTTTCTACTTTTCTTGTTGGGGTTGTTGTTTGTTATGTATTGGTTGTCTTCGTTTCTGTAGCCGCTTTTTTATGACTTGTTACATATATATATATATATATATATATATATATATATATATATACTAGCAGTATAGCCCAGCGTTGCTCGGGTGTAATGAAAGCTTTAAAACTAATCCATGGTCCTCAGACTCTTTGGACGTTGGCACGAAAGACTAAAAAGCAATAGTTGTTTCCAGTTAAAGCGAAACCGTAGACTGAAAGAAAAATGAATGGATGAAAGTCAAATTTTGATTTCCTGGTATCGATATCAAATATTCTGCATTATTGTAAGAACTGCAACCTTGAAACTTCTGAATATCGTTTCTTATGTCTTTGTCTATGAGTGTATTAAATTTTATTAAAATCGGACCACTCCTTCTATAACCCGATTTTTTCGATTATATTTATCGGGGGTACCTCGACACAAAACCTAGCTAAAAACACTCGCAGACGCTTATAGTATAACTGTGTAAATTGTCAAGAAAATTGGTTCAGCCATTTCGAAGTCTATAGGTAACGGACAGACAGACAGACAGACAGACAGACAGACAGACACACACACACAGACAAAGTTCCATTTATTAATAAGTTTATATATATATATATATATATATATATATATATATATATATACTACCGGCCATAATTATTAGGCCACCCAGATTTTTTAAAGAAATGATGTATTTCATACTATTCTTAGTATTTATTGGCAAATGAAAATAGAATGTTTTTATTATTATTACTTTCCTAAACTTTAAAAGGCAAGAAAGCAAAGTTGAACTCGTCCGAATCAGCTTAAATTTTCTTCATTCTTTCCTTGATGAAACTGCAATATAGGTAATTATTAAATATTTATAAATTCATTTGATGCACATGTTATTGTGCAGTATTAACAAAAGAACCATTCTATTTTCATTTACAATTATTCACTTGGCAATAGATACTAAAAAAATAGTATGAAATACATAATTTTTAAAACACTGGGGTGGCCTAATAATTATGGCCGGTAATATATATATATATATATATATATATATATATATATATATATATATATATTGAATATGAAACAGGTTTTAGGGCTATGCATAGATTATTAGTCTTGTAATTCAATCCGAGATTTAGTCACAACATTGAACACTCATACGGTAAGCGTGTTGTGCTTGCTTAAGATTATGAATTTATGATGCAGTACTAATTATCAAGTGTTCATAGTTCTGTATATGTAAATGGATATGCTTTTCAGCTGTGAAAGTTGACAAATTTGATGAATGTAGTCTTATAGACCTATACATAAATGTGGTTAGATCAGTGCCAGACACCATAGTTATGTCACTAAGCTAGATCTTGGTCTTGTACATCAGTTTTGGTAATCAGCACACACTAGAGAGTTGGTTATAAGAATAAATACTGTTTATACAATTGACGGAAGGGCATGTTCATTATTGAAGTAGAATGTTTAAATATTTAGGTCTTGTTGCAAGCAAGCTTATATAATATAACCCTACATCCTGTTGTGGGACTAAATATTAAATATTTAAGATATATATTTTCAGCTGAATAACTCTGTCAGCAGAAATGAAATGTAATGTTTTGAGTGGAGTACAAAAGAAAAAGAGAACTGCAGAAGAGAAGAAAAAAATAGGAAAACTTTCAAAATTAAAATATTAGCTCAACACAAATGCAACGACAGCCACACATACCATTCCTTTGGATATAGCATCCCAATCAACATCTATTCCTGCAACGCCAACCACTAGTACTGTTCCTTTAGATATAGCATCCATATCTACATCCATACCTGCTACCAATCATCCTCATTTTGTGCTCTAGAAAATTGAGATGTCGCTTTCTGATGTTAAGTATAAGTGCCCCCTTTTGTCTCTAAAACTTCGTCGTTGCTCACACGGTAACTTCATTACCCCTCTGCTTCAAGTTTCTTTTTCACATTTGAGGAGATTGTCCAGCACTCACTGTAATACCGTAGGCATTTATCACGTCGCAGTTCAGCGCTCTTTTCCTTGCTGTCAAATAATTTTTCTATTTCTTAGTACTCTACTTAGCTTTTGGAATACCAATAAGCCTCCCGATATTGTGAATTTAAACTCCCAATAGCCGAAGGTGTATTAAAATAGCCAAAGGCATATACCAATACAACTTCGGATATTAGGAATTTAAACTCCAAATAGCCGAAAGTGTATTAAGATAGCCAAAGGCATATACCAATACAACTTCGGATATTAGGAATTTAAACTCCCAATAGCCGAAAGTGTATTAAGATAGCCAAAGACATATACCAATACAACTTCGGATATTAGGAATTTAAACTCCCAATAGCAGAAGGTGTATTTGTATAGCCAAAGGTGTATACCAATACAACTTCGGATTTCAGTGTCACACTTTACGTCATCTGTTAAAATATTTCCTCTATATTTAAATATCTGCACTTGCTTAATTTGGATGACACCAATTTGCTCTTCGCACTTTGGGTTCATCCTTTTACTAACAACCATGCTTTAATTTTAAGTCTTTTCATTCCACTTTCCTTCACCACCTTCTGCAGGAGTTTTTGTCACTTTCTTTCAGTGTCTGCTATCAACACTGTGTCATCTGTATATCTTATGCTTTTAAGTGTAAGTTGAAGTGTTTTATGTTTTACACCAAAGAAGCTGTTAAAAAATATTTTTAAATACATGGTAGCAGGAAGCGAACATGCATAATGAAATAACCCCAAAGCCTATTAGTCCAGTTAGAATCGTATCGCTATATAGGTTGAATAAGTTCGGTGAGAAGACACAACCTTGTCTTACAAACCTTTCTATTTTTGCATATCTGTTGTTGGATTTCCAAAGTAAAATGTAAAATCCGGGGGTAGGGGAAATGGGCAGCAGTAGGACCGATTAGAAAAACCGGTTGATAAAGGCGGCAAGGGGTATTAAAGCTAAATAATAATTTTTCCTTTTTCTATGTTTTTGAAAGTCTATATGAGAAAATACCCCGGGTGTGTTCTAACCGAGGACGAAAAGTGTGATACTGAAATCCGAAGTACTGGCATGATCAAAAATGTATTCCAAAAGCTGAGTTGAGTATTGAGAGATGGAAAAATTTCACTGGAAACAAAGAAAAGAGTACTGGACTGTTATGTTATGTCTGTGCTTTTATATGGCAGAGAATGCTGGACAATATTTTCGACGATGAAAGAAAGACTCGAAGAAACATAAATGTGGTTCTACAGAAGGATGCTGAGGATACCATGAACCGAATTTACGAGCAACGGGGAGTTTTTTTTTTTTTTAGAGAGAATGGAACTGAATAGGAAACTTATACTTGACATTAGAATGAGCTGAGGTTTCTGGGACACGCAACAAGAAAGGAGGGTTTGGAGAATCTGATGCTCACAGGGCGGATAGAGAGAGAGAGAGAGAGAGCGAGAGAGACAGGGGTAAACAACTTGTGACATTTTTGATGGGCTTAAGCAAATGGATGGCAGATCAGGGTTTGAGAGAAATAACAGGACAACATATATTAAGAATAATTTCTGAATAGACGCGGCACATAAAAAAGAAGCTGGTATCGAAATCATTTACGTTTAAGAAATTCAACTGGAATTATAGCCGTGTTCGAATTCCGGATGCATTCGTTCGATTCACTTACTCGTAAATAACCTTTGGAAAGGTATTAATTCATCTTTTCCTTCTCCAGCTATGGGTTAAATAGCAGAAAAGATTGGGTTCTATAGCCTTGGTTGGCAACCAGTCTACAGCAGAAAGTAATGACAACTTTCTCAGGAAAAATCTTCTGCCTGATCAGTTTGAAGACATGATCGCCCAAGCGATCACGTATGGCACTAAATTGAGAGAAACTTTACAAAAAATAGTCTTAAACAGAAGAGATATATTTATTTTATCTTATTTTGTTGTCCGAAGTTAAATGTCTGAAAGTTTTGTTTGCTTCTTATTGACGCTATGTGGACAGAAAGCATCAGACGACCCTCAGATCTAACAGCCGAAGTCTGCATGGGGCCCAAACCCTAGGTTTGCAAGTGTAGCCATATTGTCACAAGGCGTTCGTCTGGCGACATTTTATATAATGGCATCAAAGAAAACCAGAAATACATTTGCGTGTTTAGATTAGTTATTTTGAATGTGCAGAATTCCCAATACTAAATAAAGAAGTGTCTTCACCTGGATTTGGGAGGGGCAGTCACGACATGGCCTGGGAATCTAGGGGTGACATCTAAAGAATCAATCGTAATTCATTTTTTGTCAGTACGAATCGGATCAGTCAGTTAAGTGCCATCCATGAAACACGCTTGGGCGATCTTATCTCTTTCGAGGCATGACTGATTAGGCAGTAGGTTTCCATTTCTTTCTAAAGTAGACGGGTTGCCGACCAAGGCTATAGAACCCAATTTGTCCTGCTATTCAATTCTTTTATCCGGTTCGGTTAGTTAAGTGCCATAAGTGATACACATTTGGGCGATCATGTCTTTTTCGATCCATGACGGACTAGGCAGAATATTTTCCAGCGTTAAGTTGCCATTTCAATCTGCGGTAGACTGGTTGCTAACCAAGGCTATAGAACCCAATCTGTCCTGGATTTAACCCATAGCTGGAGGGAGACTAGATAGAATAATAACTTTCACAAGATTATTTGCGCGTAAGTGAATGCAACGAATTCAACTGGAATTCGAACTCGGCTCTCCGATTTCTCATTACCGAGCCAATATCCATTGCACCACTAAATGTCTAATTTAGTATAAATTTAAATGCTACTAAATTTAAAAAAAGAAGATTAATGGTAATATTAGCCATTTAGACCGGCTGCAGCCGCTCTCACACCGGCGTGATGTGGCTTCCCTGTGCCTCTTCTACAAGTACTTCCATGGCTTCTGCTCCGATGAGCTTAGATCACTGGTGCCGCCTAAGCACAAATTTACACGAGATACTAGATTAGCAACTAGGTCCCACCCTTTTACAGTTAAACAAATAAGATGTAACCGTAAATTCTACTCCAACAGCTTCTTTTCTCGCGCTTCCCGCCTGTGGAACTCCCTTCCACAAGTCTGCTTTCCCGACAGTTACAATCTCCAGGTGTTTAAATGTAGGGTCAATAGACACCTCCTATCACACTAACTCCCAACTATTCTCAGAACACTCTCATCTACCCAACCCTCATTCTCAGTATCCTTACCCGCCTATCACCCACCCTCTGACATTTCCTATATTTAATCATCCTTTCTCCACTCTACGTAGCCCCCTGCGCAGTAGTGACAGTGACATGCCTTGCTCGGGGTGAAACGCTTATAAAAAAAAAAAAAAAAAAATAAGGAAATATTTGGTATTCATTGACCGAGCGACCAATTAGTCGAAATTTATAAAATATCTAAAAAAATATCTTAAAAAGTTTTTAAAGGAAAATAGGTTTGTCAAGTCTATTGATATCGCATTTTTTCCAGTACTGATGTCAGTTTCCTTCCTAACTTTTTGTTTGAAGTAGTGTGGACGTTCAGCATCTTGATTCGGTCATTATTTTCTCTTCAATTTACATGTGATATTCATTTAAGTTGTTGTTGCTATTGAAAGTTATCTAGAGATGTGATGCTGATATTTAGTATAGGTCTTTGTGATTCTGTAGCGCCAGAGCACGAGGATTGAAGAATAATGTCACTTCTGAGACAGTGGTTCCCAAACGGTGCAGTGGAACAGGATAGCAGGTGAGGAGGAATGATTGAAAGACAATCAAAGATTTAGAAACAGTTTTTAAAAATCTATATGCCAAGAATAAAAAAAAAATATTATTATAGATTACTTGTAATTGCATGCATGAGTCTCATAAATACTTATAAATAACTATTGACTGATTTTATCTTTGTGATATTTTTGTATTATATCCGCTGCTAAGAAAGTCGGTTCTCAGTGTAGGGCCAGGAAGTTTTCCCGTCTGAAACAATCCTGCACATATATAAATCTACTATCCGCCCGTGCATTGGATATTACTGCCATATCTGGTCGAATGCTCCTGCTATCCACCTAGGTGTCCTTGACAAAATCCAACGGAGAATCTGTAATGTGCTCGATATGGACTTGGAAGCTCGGATACATTCACTTTCTCACAGTCGCGCGAGTCTCATCTACAAATACTTTCACGGCTTCTGCTCCCATAAACTTAGCTAACTGGTGCCCTCTATCTATAAATTTACTCGATCCACAAGATTAGCAACGAGTTCTCACCCTTTTACTGTAAAGCCAATAAAATGTAAATGTAAATTCTACTCCACCGGCTTCTTTACTCGCACTTCCTGCCTGTGGAATTCCCTTCCATTGACTTGCTTCCCAGACAGCTACAATCTCCACAAATTTAAATGTAAAGTCAATAGTCATCTCCTATCTCACTAACCTGCATCCTCTCTCTCATGCTCCTTTCTCCGTCCACTCTACTCTCATCAGTATTCTCATCCTTCCTTCTCTTACCCACTTCCTGGCATTCCCTATAACCTGTCACTCTTTCTCATAACTTTGCTCCTATGTAACCACCTGCAAAACAGTGGCAGTAAAATGTCTTGTTTGGGGCGATATGATTTTAAAAAGAAAGAGAAGTTTCAAGAACAAAGTAACTGTGCTCCGCAAATTGTTGGAGGGAGTTATCAATGATAATGTTATGACTTAGAATCCGAACTTATCTCCCTTTAAACTCCTCTCCGTTTTACATTTTTTACTATTTTTAAATGTACTTTTTATCACATAAAGTTTAGTAAGCCGAGAGCAAATTTTCATCCTGAAAATGTGGCTCAGATAAAAAAAATTTTGAAATCACTGCTCTATGTCATACAGGGTTCATTGACAGATAGAATAGATTTGTACATCGGTTATATTATTATAGGACCTTTATTTCCAACAAGATAGAGCCTCTCCACGTTATTTAAAAGCAATCCGTGAGTAACTTGATGAAACATTTCTTGGGAAATGGATTGGCCGAAGAGGTCCAATTGATTGGCCAGCACGTTCATCTGACTTGACACTAATAGATTTCTTCTTTTGGCGGAGTCTTCTTCTTCTTCTATGTGTCCTGTCCCTTTAGGACGTAGGCGATCATGGTTCTCCACGTCTCCCTATCCCTTGTGGCTCTTAGTATGTTTGCTCCTGTTACTCCTGTCAACCCCCGTTCCGTCAACCACCTGATCAGGCCCTGCAGATATGTTATCCGCTGCCTTCCTCTGTCTCTCTTTCCTTCTATCTGGCCAGTCAGTATCAGATTCTCCAGGCTCTCCTTCATCATTGCGTGTCCTAGGAACTTCAGTTGTCTCTTCCTCATGCTTAGTATTAATTTCCTTTTTGTTGCCATTCTTTCCAACACCTCATCGTTGCTTGCATGCTCAGTCCACGATATCCGCAGCATCCTTCTGTAGAACCACATTTCCGCTGCTACTAGTTTTGTCCTCATTTGTGATGATATTGTCCAGTATTCACTGTCGTATTGAAGAACTGACATCACGTAGCAGTCCAGCACTCTTTTCTTTGTTTCTGTTTGGAGGAGTACTTATCAATTAAGAAATGTTGGAGATTTGAAAAATTACTTAAGAGATGGATTTCAAGAGATTAATACACAAAGCGAGTTGTTCAAAAATGTTTGTCGAAGCGTGAGGGGTCAACTTCAAAATTGTGTAAATTGCGATGGAAAACAGTTTAATCGCCTACGTTGATAAAATTTAAGCGCTTTTGTAGTATTTTTACCCTATGTTAATTGTTAATGTAGTAATTGTATTAATAAATATAATTGTGTATGTAATCTCATAATAAATCTTATCATTTACTGTCCACATACTTCTGAACCGCCCTGTACCGTTGACAGTTTAGACATTTCCGAACGAGTTGGTCACTATGCATGCCATTAATATGAAAGCGAGGGTATTTAAAAGCATGACTCATGTTCTTAGGTTGTTGTTTTGGGTTTCTACCATTTACGGTGTTAGACAAAACTACCGCTAATGCTGCCTATTTTGTGTTGAAGAAGGAAATTACTGGAAAGTATTTGACACCTGAAGCGAGCTGAATATAAAATGCTCCTCATAGCAATAACATTTCCACCGAGCTTCTCTACGGCATATGACTTCATTGAACTTCTTTAGAGGATAAATATGTTAGAGCTGATCAATATGCTGGGGTATTTAAAGTGTTTAGTATTTACTGCTTCCTAATCCGGAATTTTTATAATTGATTAAAGGTAAGTGACATCACCACTTTCATTCGCATTCCAGGTCAGAATTTCTGTTTAGAAAAAGTTTATATTGAGTCCAACTTCGTGGAAAACCTGCAAGAGAATATTGATTCCCTGTTTGTAGATGTCTCAATACTGCAACAACAAAAAATACAAATGGTGTGCTAAAATGAAATGGCGCACTACAGTTAACGAAAAATTGAAAGAAAAAGTGTATGTGTTCCAGATTCGACGACTTTTTTCACACAAAGTAAAACATTAAAACATTAAAACATTAAAACATTAAAACCACTAAGATGCTAAAAGTTGCTGAGTGTAAAAAAAATAAAAATATTGTATTT
Source organism: Ascarosepion bandense (assembly GCA_037127315.1). Lineage (NCBI taxonomy): Eukaryota > Metazoa > Mollusca > Cephalopoda > Sepiida > Sepiidae > Ascarosepion > Ascarosepion bandense. The sequence goes on along the minus strand of JBBBDQ010000181.1, from coordinate 1,444,327 downwards.
AAATTTTTGAAGGGCAAAAAACACATCTCAATTATGAATACTTAGGTCATCAGCATAGGGCCCATCATCGTCAGTACACTATCAAATTTGTTTTGTGAGTATCAAATTTTAAGCCCTCTTTCCTCATTGCATACTCTAGAAATTTCGACCAACTCATGCTGACATTGAGTATAAGATTCCTTTTTTGCGCCATTTTCTCTAAAACTTTATTGTTGCAAGAAAGTTCAGTCCATGGTATCTTCAGCATCTTTGGAGAATCACATTTCTGCTGTTTCAAGAATCTTCTTCATCTGTGAGGATATTGTCCACCATTCACTGCCAAATTGAAGGACTGGGATTTAGTTCTGTACTCTTTTCTTTGTGAGTAACGAGCTTTTTCTGTTTGTTGGTATTTTGCTTAGCTTTTGGAAGTCACCTTTCGCTGTCCCAATTAATCTTCTGAATTCAGTGTCCCATTTTCCGTCTTCTGTTAAATCCCTTCCCATATATTTGAATTTTCTAATCATTTCACCCCAATCAAGGTAATAAAGTCACTAAGACCTAAGAGCTTACTGAGTGTTAGAGAATATGAGGAAAACTGCTATTAAAAAGAGAGGACAATAAAAGAATAAGAATTAGGAAGACAGGAAAGATAAAGATTTAAATTGCATAAATGATATATGCAATATACAACAGATTTTATTTATTTATTTCCAGCTCAAATTAAACACAAATGCGTATTACAGATTAATCATTTCGGTAATGAATCCCGCGAAACAGATTAAACTGTATTTTCCTGGAAATTTACTTTACTTTCGTTAGGGATAATAAAAAAGCGAAGTTCTCTGTCAATTTTCTTTTTATCTGTACTTTGATCTCCATCATTCAAGAGAGTAAAATCCTTCCCGCTGTGTGCCAAACCTCAAACTCCGCCAGGTCCAAACGCGGAGTAACAGTGTTTTTCATTTTGTGATCAGTTATCAACGAAGTGGAAACATCGCTCCAAACAGTCCCGTCGCAGACAAATTTTCAAAAAAAAAGATGAAACCGGTAGTTGAACATTTCGTTTTCTGTTGTGTTTATATATATATATATATATATATATATATAAACTTATTTATAAATGGAACTTTGTGTGTGTGTGTGTGTGTGCGCGCGTGCGTGCGTGCGTGTCCGTTACCTACAGACTCCGAAATGGCTGAACCGATTTTCTTGAAAATTTACACAGTTGTATTATAAGCATCTGCGAGTGTTCTTAGCTAGGTTTTGTGTCGAGGTACCCCCAATAAATATTAAAAATCGATAATCGAAAAAATCGGGTTATAGAAGGAGTGGTTCGATTTAAATCAAATTTGATACACTCATAGACAAAGACATAAGAAACGATATTCAGAAGTTTCAAGGTTGCAGTTCTTACAATAGTGCAGAAATTCGATAATATATATATATATATATATATATATATATATATATAAAAGACAAGATGTTTGTGTGTGTGTGTGTGTGTCTGTCTGTTTATCTGCCTGTATGTCTGTATTTTTTTCAGCCCTTTTATTTTAGTTTTTTCTTCGGGTTTGGCTCTAAGTAGGTATAATTGTAGTCTTTAGCCTCGGCCATGATACCATTTACTCAGAGGACTTATTTAGCCTTCAAAATTCAGTCTACGACGAAAAAAACTTATTTGATATCGATACCAGAAAATCAAAATTTGACTTACATCCATTCATTTTTCCTTCAGTCTACGGTTTCGCTTTAACTGGAAACAACTATTGCTTTTTAGTCTTTCGTGTCAACATCCAAAGTGTCTGAGCTCCAGGACCATGGATTAGTTTTAAAGCTTCCATTACACCCGAGCAACGCCAGGCTATACTGCTAGTATATATATATATATTTGTTTATTTCCAAGTTTTCGTCCGTCTTGTTATACCTACTGAATTAGAACTGATAGAAGTGCTGGCGGGGTATTTTTCTTAAAAAGGTGGGTGATACGAAAAGACTGTTAGGTGAACGGTATGTGGGTAAATATTGTAATTGTTTAGAGCTCTGAAGTTTATAGCCATTCTTGAATTATATGTTCAGTCTTTTTAATTTTTTGAAAAATGCTGTAAATTCAGTATACTCTTATTAAATAATATATATACACATATATATATATTCGGTATACACTAAATAAATTATATATATATATATATATATATATATATATATATATATATATATACTACCGGCCATAATTGTTAGTCCACCCCAGATTTATATTTGAATGATGTATTTCATACTATTGTTAGTATTTATTGCCAAGTGAATAATTCTAAATGAAAATAGAATGTTTCTTTTGATATTATTACTTTGCCAAATTTTACATGGCAGCCAAGAATTCTTTGCTTCGGCCAACCAATAAGAAGAAGAGACTAGCATCGGGAAGAGAGCACAAAAACTGGACACCAGAACATTTGGTGCGCATGTCATTGTGCAGTGTTAACAAAAGAGCCATTTTTTTTTCATTTAGAATTATACATTTGGAAATAAATACTAAAAATAGTATGAAATACATCATTAAAAAACAAGCTGCGGTGGCCTAATAATTTTGGACGATACTGTATATATATATATATATATATATATATATATATATATAATAAGCTTGGATGATGCATATTTCGCCGCTTTGATGTTCTTAGCGCGGCTCGTCAGACCCAAATGTTACAACAGTAGGCAATCGAAATATATGGATTTGACGAGCTAATAATCAAAAATTCGTTATAAAATATTACTCTGTTAAATGAATTTAACACTGAGTTCTCTCGAGTTCGTCTCTTTTGGAATTTACACGGATTACATACTAAGTGTACTACACTATATATATATATATATATATATATATATATATAAAGAGAGACAGAGAGAGAGAGAGAGAGAGAGAGAGCAATATTTTTATTATAACTGATTATAATAAAACATAGTTAATTGCAACACAAGAGCTGTTGTGTTCCGGCATCTCATCATGTAATGAAAAATTTTTTTGTTAGAAATCGTTCTATAGAAATTTAGAAACAGTACAGTTGTTACCATATCCAGTCAATTAAGAGGGGCTGTGGAATTAAAAGGGTTGGACTATGTTAACTAATAGGAATTAAGTTAATTATGAGTAGAGGAATGAGTTAAGAGGGTTGGGTGAGATAGAGAATTAAAATGTCTTGGAAAGCTAGATTTTATGGTGTCAGTTATGAAACATTTGAATGTATGCAATTGTATGATGACATGTCGGCAGTGGTGTCGAACGTGTTTGTGGAATGCTTACAAATTTATTTATTAATTTTTTTATCACTTAAAAGGGTGGAATTGTTATAGGGACGGTAATGAAATGAAATATAATGTACATCAAACATGTGTAGACGACATATTAGGATCAGTTAATTGAAAGAAAGTAATTATCAGAACATGGGAGAATCAATATCATAATGCAAGGGGGTTGGTTTTTGGTTGCGGGATCTAGTTATATTACAGTAGAAAATAAATTAGCTATACTTTAGGTTATATATAAGATAATGATGTCAGATAAAAGTTACTTCGTTGCGATTGTTTAACAGATTTCATTTAGGGAATTTAATAATTTGGATTTTTTCTCCTGTAAACACAGAAAACATGGCTCGTGTAAAAATTTACAAGTTAGTTTTTTTAATATTTTCCATTTTACGATAAGAGTGTTATTGATTATTTTAATTGCCAATCGTATGTGGAAAGTGATTTGCTATTGCGGTACGCCGTATTAAAATATAAGTTGTGCTGATACCAGCGAGTTTTAAATGGGTTCTTGGTACAACCGATATAAGTGTTTTTTTTTTTTACTGTAGGATTTTCTACGTTAGAAATAGTAACATAGGTAGATTACCTATGGTTGTATGGGTAGACTAGGGAGTCAGTTCGACATTTCTTTTGTAGTGGGCACCCGGTTGGCTTTCGACAATTGGAGGTATTGGTATTATTACCTTTAATTTGTTTAGGATGTTGTTGGCTACTTAGGTTGTTATATTGGTTTAAAATTCTATTATTATGTTTTTTGATGATATTTTCAAGGTTTAATAATATTTCTGTTAAAAATTTTGCTAAGGGGTTATTTCTAAGGTAGTGTCTATCAAATAATTTCCTACTGGTTAACCTACTCCAACACTTTTAATTCCACAGCCCCCTTAATTTACTGGATATGGTAACAATTGCGTTTTTCTAAATTTAAAATTTCTATATGTAATGATTCCTAACAGAAAAATATTTTATTGCCTGATGAGATGCCAACAAGTAGGATCGAAACACAATAGATCTTCTGTAGCAGTCAACTATGTTTTAATATAGCAAAAATATTACTACAAATATTGTTCTACTAAGTATTGAGCACTCTACGAAAAAGGAGTAAAGTTTCGCAGCCCTTAAATCATTAATTAGACAGCGTTTATCCACCAAGTCTGTGGAAAATACTCAACGTATATGATATCACACAAAAATTTATATATATATATATATATATATATATATATATATATATAAAATTTATAATATAAATATGTTATAATATCACTACAAAAGTAGCCACATTCTTTCGACACTATCCGTGTATTATCAAGTGAAAGATAGTGTCGAAACAAAATGGTTACTTTTGTAGTGATATTATAACATATTTTTGTTATAAATTCTAAATAAATATTAATTGTTCTACATTGTATTGAGCACTTTTTTAAGAATAATGTTTCTTTGAATACGAAATTTTGCTCCATCCATACCTACCCCATACTTGGGTATATATATATATATATATATATATATATATATATATATATATCAAAGGCACGTTACTGTGTGAAAACAATACAGCATGTCTGAAGTTGTTACGCAATTCCCCTAGAATTCAAGTGCTAGGATTTGCTATAATTTTTTATCAAATCTATTAATTTAGATTAATTTAGACATCCAAAATACGTTTAAATTAAATTTTTGAATAGTTTCAACATGTTTTATTAAAGTCATCGAATTTATAAATTTATAAAAACTGCAGTCAACTGTTATGAGGGTAAAACTAATATTACTTTGAGGTCTCTGAATTCTAATAAAGACTTCTTTTAATTCTTTCAGAATATATGTTGAAACAGATAATAGAAAAAATCTAAGAAATGTTGAAAAACAGAAAAGTTATTGAACGATGAATTTTTGTTTAATCATATCACCCCAAGCAAGGCGATAACGCCACTGATGCGCAGGGGGCTACGTAAGGGTAAAAAGAATGGAAAAGAGAAAGCCAGAAACCACATCCTAAACAGGGAACAAGGAATAAGCCTCTTCACCTGTTCAATAGACGTGGATGGAGTGTGAACCGGGCGATAGTTTAGTCTATCTACTCCAATAGAAAAAAGAAAATAAGAAAAGAGTGAAAAGATTGGAAAAGAGAAAACCGGAAACCGCATCCTAAACAGGAAACAAGGGATGAGCCTCTTCACCTGTTCAATAGATGTGGATGGAGAGTGAATATTACTTTGAGGTCTCTAAAATCTAATAAAGACTTCTTTTAATTCTTTCAGAATATATGTTGAAACATGAGTAATAGAAAAACATCTAAGAAATGTTGAAAAACAGAAAAGTTATTGAACGATGAAATGTCTACATTAGAGATATCAAAGGAGTTTCGCAGAAATCAACGAGCGATAAAAAAAACCTGTTGAAAATATAACTTAGTTGAGAAGGAGAAGCAAAGGAAAAAGGCTTGTCTCTTCAAGTGAACCGTAAACTAAATTGACATTTGAGCAGTGCTCAGATCTCTGAACAAACTAGAATTGAAGGAGTCAAGAAAAAGCAAAACATGTACTTGTTTGTTCGGAATGTTCATGTCGAGGGAAATTAAAACACAAAACAAATTCTGTCATTAAATTCAACTAAGTACGAATCGTTTTGTTGCACAATCCTTCTACATTTTTCCTTCAACCTAAAGATACTGTCTTCATATAATTTCGGTGTTTTCTCAGCAAAGAACTCACTAAGGTGGTTTTTATATCATTCAAAGAATTAAAGTTTTTACATTGAGATTATTTTGCCAGAACCTGAATAAATGAATCTCCGAAGGAGCAATGTCTAGTGAATATAGTGAATAAGGTAATACATCTAAGCCAAGCTGCAATTATTTTTGCCTGGTCGGCAAATAAACGAGTTATTTAGTATCATCCTGATGGAAAGCATCTTTCCTGTTGGCCAATTCTAGACTAGATATTTTTTTGAATTGTTGACTTTAATTCGTCCAGTTGCGCGCAGTACATTTCAGAATCAATTCACCAGTACAGGTTTCATTCCCAATCCGACCAGATGCACAGCATAAATCTCTTAAGATGAAGACCTGCTTCTGGGGTGGATAAAGTTGGAGCAAATCACTGATCCAGGATTTTTTACGCAGAGCATTGTTGTAAACAATCTATTTCTCATCACCCAACACAATTTCTTAAAAAATGCATTTTCATTTATACAAAATGTATTAAGAAACAGGACAATTTCACGAGAAACAAAGAGGAAAGTACTAGATTGCTATGTGATGTCGGTTCTTCAATATGGCAGTGAATGTTGGACAATATCTTCGAAGATGAAGGAAAAACTTGAAACAGCTAAAATGTGGTTCTACAGAAGGATGCTGCGGATATCATGGATCGAGCATGTGAGTAATGATGAGGTTTTGGAAAGGATGGAGACGAAAAGAAAATAATGCTGAGCATCAGGAAGAGACAACTAAAGTTCCTGGGATATGCAATGAGGAAGGAGGGCTTGCAGAACCTGATACTAACAGGTCAGGTAGAGGGAAAAAGAGACAGGGGAAAGCAGCGGATAACATATTTGAAGGACCTGATCAGGTGAATACCGGAACGAGGGTCGCATGGTGCAACAGAATAAAGCATTCTAAGAGCCACCAGGGACAGGGAGATGTGGAAAGCCATGATCGCCTACGTCCTGAAAGGACATAGCACATAAAAGAAGAAGAAGAGATAAAAATGCGATCCAAAAGAGTCTTTTCACTCAGATCGTGTGGTAACCAAACATCGTAGCGATTTCAGTACCCAAGCTTCAATAAGTCCTCATTGATGGCAGACTTTGATAAATTTACAGTTTCTGCCGCTGTGTAATGCGGTTTATTCTCAATCAATGTCTTAATTTGGTTGTTATCTGTAGTGGGAAATGGGGTCAGCCCGAGGATTCTTTATCAATAAGGCTACATTAACTCTAAATTTGTAATTTAATGCTTTAATGATTAGCAAGATTGTCTCATGGGATCAAATACGAGTGAATGGTGAGTTCGATGCCCACTAAGTGCCCCACAATTTCAGTCGTGTGCCACATTTAAGTTACACTTCGAAAATCATTTTTGGGCATTACGACATGCAGTAATAGTAAGGAAAATTGCCACACGATATCAATTACGAATGAATAGAGAGTTCGATTCTTGTTTCTTTTTCGATTCTTTCGGCTGTCTGCTACATCTAAGTTCAGTCAGTCAATTAAGTGCCATACGTGATACACGCTTTGGGCGATCATGTCTCGAAAGAAACATGACTGACTGGGCAGAAGATTATTCCACAGTAGGTTGCCATTGCTTTCTGCAGTAGACTGGTTGCCAGCCAAGGCTATAGAACCCAATCTGTCCTATTATTTAACCAATAACTGGAAGGAAGAGACGGATTAATACTTTTCCCAAAGAAATTTGCTCGTAAGTGAATGCAATGAATTCAACTGGAATTCGAATTCGGCTACGCTTAGAAAATCGTTTTTTGGCATTATGACGTGCAGTGATGGTTAGAAAGATTGCCTTTATGATATAAATTACTACTGAAGATTGAGTTCGATCCTCACTGGGTGCACTGCACTTTCGGCCGTCTGCCACATGAACGCTACGCCTAGAAAATCATTCAGACCTGCTATGATGTTTGGTATGATTGCCTCACGAAATTAATTCCGTTTAAATAATGAGTTTCATCCACAACGGATTCTCCACACTTTCGCCCATTTGCAGCATCTAAATCAAATTATGAAAATCATTTTGGTGCATTACAACGTATTGTAATGTTTAGCATGTTCCCCTCTTGAGATAAATTACGACTGAGTAGGTGTGTGCGTTGTGGTGCCATGAATATCAGCTCGGAATGTGAAATCGAAGAACCGAGTTCGAATTTCAGTCGATTTCGTTCCATTCACTTACGCACAAATATACATGGGGAATATATTAATCCATCTCTTCCCTCTAACTATGGGTTAAATAACAGGACAGATTGGGTTCTACAGCTTTGGTTGGCAACCGTTCTACAGCAGAAAGTAATGGCAACCTACTGCGGGAAATTCTCCAGCCCAGTCAGTCATACATCTTGCGAGACATGATCGCCCGTAAATGTCTCACGTATGGCACTTACCTGATTGAATGATTTCGATCCACGACAGATGTTCCACGCTTTCGGTTCCGTACCGCATCTAAGTTACGCGTAAAAAGCTCATGGTCAGCCCGATTGAATTGAAAAGATGATAGCTTTATTTTTGAGCCAGTTATTTTTTCACTGTTGAGGTGAGTCGGGTGAGAGATAAACTGCAATCTTAAATATCCTTTTTGGCTAATATTCACACAATGCAAGACTCAAAAGACACTCAAGTAGGAGGGTTACTATATGACAGTGTTGTGTAAGCGTTAGAAGAGACGTGAGTTTATAAGGTTACGTGGCACGTACAGCGGTTAACCCTAGATTTGAAGCGGCTAAGATTATTGTGGACACGAAAACAACACAGGAGTCTGTTTCACAAAGAAGCCGTTCATAGGAGGATGTTACCTGAGTTGAATTTTCTTCTTGCTGATTAATTACGATGCGAATGCGGAGGATGGATGGCAGAGCAGGGTTTGGAAGAAATAACAAGAAAAAAGATGTTAAGAGCCACTAAGGATAGGGAAATGTGGATGGCCATGAACGTCTACTTCCTGAAGGGAGAAGAAGTAGAATCTTTTATCAAATAAGTTTGGTATGCCTCTAAATAGCTGACGATTGAAAATTCTTTCGATGCAAAAGGGGACGATGACGTGAAAAAGGTTGGAAATATTTCGTCTAACCCAGGAGAACGATATTATTATAAATATTATTTTGTTTGGTGAGTACCCGTGTTTTAGTTACTATGCCTATATCGAGGAGTCCGATTAAAGAAATATATGCCAACCGGCATGTAGCGAACCTGCTTACATTTTTTCAACGATGAAACTATTCCTATAGCGGAAGCGAGCTGTTACCAATTAGGTCACGAGAAGCCACCTGGATAAAGTAAAGTCCAGTAACAGAAAATTTATTAAATGGAGTTTTTAATTCAACATTATTTCCTCTTTTTCTCTTCTTATAAACATTATTTCTTGTAGTGGGTACACGTATTTGTGTTTATATATATATATATATATATCCAGGTAAAGAGAACCAACAGTTTTACAATTCTGAGTTCCCTGGCATTTAATTTATTTTATAAAAGTGCTCAATAAAACAAATATTGTAGAGTATAATATAATTAAATTCATTTTTTATTTAAACTTAATATAGTTCATATTGCGTCACGGAAATGTCTATGTTTCGAGATATTTACCTCGTCATCAGGCAAGGTTAATGCATTGTTGGGAAAATGATTTTCATCTGAATACAAGAAACAATGCGTTTGTTATTTTTGGATGTGGGTAGACAGAAAAATTTATGTTTGTGTTTAATTTAACTAATCAGAATAAAGATTCACTTTAAATTTGAAAAACAAGTTTGTATTTTTGGGGAACACATGATTTCTTCTTTCACTCGTAGCGGCAAAAGTGTCAGTCAATTTTAAAACCCCTGTCTAGACTCCATTTCCGTTGATGTATCCATTATTGTCAAAAAAAAATTCTCTTTTAGTTTTCTCTGTATCTGAACATTTTCTAACACAAAAAAAAGGAAAAAAATATATTTTTTAATGTTTCTGCTTTTCCCATTTCTTATGTCGTGCTGACAAATTTAAATATTTTTTTAATCCCACCCAACCTTTTTTTTAAACTTCCTGCGTATAGATATGTTTTGGGCTTCTTTCGGTATCGAAATTTTGTAACATATTTCAAATATTTTTTTTGTTTTCGATCGTTGCTGATGAAGTGAGAATATTCTCGCTGAAATGGCCATTCAACGAAATTAAATTTCGGATTCATTTGACATTCTTTATATTCTCAATCCTGGATTAAAAAGCAATCGGAGTTTAACCGTACTTATGAGCTGTGATACAGCGAAACAGATCTGTCCGGATGACTATATATATATATATATATATATAGGAGACAGACAGAGACAGAGAGTTAGAGACCGACAGAGATATATATATAGAGAGAGTTACATAGATATGTGTGTATATACATACACAAGCAGATAGATAGATAGATAGATAGATAGATAGATAGATAGATAGATAGATATGGAAATAGCCAAATAGATAAGCAGACCGAGATGGCCTCTGAAGAATAAATTAAATAATGAGAATAAAAACATTGAGGTAAAATATTTCATTTTGCCGTTATCTGAAAATATTCACGTTTAAGGGGTGGTGAGTGTAATATTGATGACGCAAATTGACTGACAGCAAACAAAGCGCCGTCAATTAGATTGAATTATTTTAATGCATTAGGCTTCGAGCCGAAGTGAGTAAAATGTCGCTGGCGCACGCCGAAATTCTCACCATAAAAAGCAAACAAATATTAATCAATTAAAAAATTAAATTCACATATTAGATCGAATTTGGAAACATTTCTTTGTTAGTGAAAGTTTTCACGAAAGTCTACGACATTAGGTAGTTCACAAAGGGAATAATTTTAGCTTAGCAGAAATGATTCAGTGGTATGCGGACGACATCAGACAGGCAAGACATAGAAACAGTCTCACGGCAACATGCTATTTATTTTTAACATCATTTATTTTATGACCTTTATACCATCTATTTTTATATAAATCTTTTTATCTTTATAATTTTTTGCCATATCTCATTATAATCTTTTACCATTCTTTATTTTATAACCGTCATTCCATTCTTTTAAGAAACTTTTTACTGTCCTTTAACTTATATTTTTACCACCTATCTTCATAAAAAAATTTACCAGCCGTAATATTATAACCTTTTTACCATGCACTATTATAAACTTTTTATAAACATTTTAACAACCCCTTTATAAACATTTTACTATCCCTTATTTTATAACCTTTTTACCACCCCTTTTCATAACCATTTTAACATACTTTATTTTATAAACTTTTTACCATGCTTTAGTACAATCTTTTACCATCCATTATTTTATAGCATTTTGCCACTCCTAGTTATCAAACTTGATTTATAAACTTTTACCATCCCTCTTTATAAACTTTTTTACCAACCTTTATTTTATAATTTTTAACATCCCTCTTTATAACGTTTTTAATATCATTTATTATATAACATTTTTTTCATCAATTTTTATACCATTTTATCATCCTTTATTTAATAATCTTGTTATCATTTTTTATTTTATAAACTTTATAACATCCTTTTTTTAAACTTTTTGAACATCGTTTATTTTATAAATATTTTAAAAAATTTTCACAATCTTTTATTTGATAAACTTTTAACCATCCATATATGCAAAATTTTTACCATGCTTCATTTTATAACTTTTTACCATCCTTTTTCAAACTTTTTTGTTATTCTTTATTTTATAAACATTTTACCATCACACTTCCAAAGCTATTAGCATCCTTCATTTTATAACCTTTTTACCATCCTTTTTTCAAACTTTTTTGTTATTCTTTATTTTATAAACATCTTACCATCACACTTCAAAAGCTGTTGACATCCTTCATTTTATAATCTTTTTACCATCCTTTTTTACAACTTTTTTGTTATTCTTTATTTTATAAACATTTTACCATCACACTTCAAAAGCTGTTGACATCCTTCATTTTATAACATTTTTACCATCCTTTTTTACAAACTTTTTTGTTATTCTTTATTTTATAAACATTTTACCATCACACTTCCAAAGCTATTAGCATCCTTCATTTTATAACCTTTTTACCATCCTTTTTTCAAACTTTTTTGTTATTCTTTATTTTATAAACATTTTACCATCACACTTCAAAAGCTGTTGACATCCTTCATTTTATAACATTTTTACCATCCTTTTTTACAAACTTTTTTGTTATTCTTTATTTTATAAACATTTTACCATCACACTTCCAAAGCTATTAGCATCCTTCATTTTATAACCTTTTTACCATCCTTTTTACAAACTTTTTTGTTATTCTTTATTTTATAAATATTTTACCATCACACTTCCAAAGCTATTAGCATTCTTCATTTTATAACCTTTTTACCATCCTTTTTTACAAACTTTTTTGTTATTCTTTATTTTATAAACATTTTACCATCACACTTCAAAAGCTGTTGACATCCTTCATTTTATAACCTTTTTACCATCCTTTTTTACAACTTTTTTGTTATTCTTTATTTTATAAACATTTTACCATCACACTTCAAAAGCTGTTGACATCCTTCATTTTATAACATTTTTAACAACCTTTTTTTTTTTTACAACTTTTTTGTTATTCTTTATTTTATAAACATTTTACCATCACACTTCCAAAGCTATTAGCATCCTTCATTTTATAACCTTTTTACCATCCTTTTTACAAACTTTTTTGTTATTCTTTATTTTATAAACATTTTACCATCACACTTCAAAAGCTGTTGACATCCTTCATTTTATAACCTTTTTACCATCCTTTTTTACAACTTTTTTGTTATTCTTTATTTTATAAACATTTTACCATCACACTTCAAAAGCTGTTGACATCCTTCATTTTATAACATTTTTACCATCCTTTTTTCAAACTTTTTTGTTATTCTTTATTTTATAAACATTTTACCATCACACTTCCAAAGCTATTAGCATCCTTCATTTTATAACCTTTTTACCATCCTTTTTTCAAACTTTTTTGTTATTCTTTATTTTATAAACATTTTACCATCACACTTCCAAAGCTATTAGCATCCTTCATTTTATAACCTTTTTACCATCCTTTTTACAAACTTTTTTGTTATTCTTTATTTTATAAACATTTTACCATCACACTTCCAAAGCTATTAGCATCCTTCATTTTATAACCTTTTTACCATCCTTTTTTCAAACTTTTTTGTTATTCTTTATTTTATAAACATTTTACCATCACACTTCAAAAGCTGTTGACATCCTTCATTTTATAACCTTTTTACCATCCTTTTTTACAACTTTTTTGTTATTCTTTATTTTATAAACATTTTACCATCACACTTCATAAGCTGTTGACATCCTTCATTTTATAACATTTTTACCATCCTTTTTTACAAACTTTTTTGTTATTCTTCATTTTATAAACATTTTACCATCACACTTCCAAAGCTATTAGCATCCTTCATTTTATAACATTTTTACCATCCTTTTTTCAAACTTTTTTGTTATTCTTTATTTTATAAACATTTTACCATCACACTTCCAAAGCTATTAGTATCCTTCATTTTATAACCTTTTTACCATCCTTTTTTCAAACTTTTTTGTTATTCTTTATTTTATAAACATTTTACCATCACACTTCCAAAGCTATTAGCATCCTTCATTTTATAACCTTTTTACCATCCTTTTTACAAACTTTTTTGTTATTCTTTATTTTATAAACATTTTACCATCACACTTCCAAAGCTATTAGCATCCTTCATTTTATAACCTTTTTACCATCCTTTTTTCAAACTTTTTTGTTATTCTTTATTTTATAAACATTTTACCATCACACTTCAAAAGCTGTTGACATCCTTCATTTTATAACATTTTTACCATCCTTTTTTACAACTTTTTTGTTATTCTTTATTTTATAAACATTTTACCATCACACTTCAAAAGCTGTTGACATCCTTCATTTTATAACATTTTTACCATCCTTTTTTACAAACATTTTTGTTATTCTTTATTTTATAAACATTTTACCATCACACTTCCAAAGCTATTAGCATCCTTCATTTTATAACATTTTTACCATCCTTTTTACAAACTTTTTTGTTATTCTTTATTTTATAAACATTTTACCATCACACTTCAAAAGCTGTTGACATCCTTCATTTTATAACCTTTTTACCATCCTTTTTTACAACTTTTTTGTTATTCTTTATTTTATAAACATTTTACCATCACACTTCAAAAGCTGTTGACATCCTTCATTTTATAACATTTTTACCATCCTTTTTTACAAACATTTTTGTTATTCTTTATTTTATAAACATTTTACCATCACACTTCCAAAGCTATTAGCATCCTTCATTTTATAACCTTTTTACCATCCTTTTTTCAAACTTTTTTGTTATTCTTTATTTTATAAACATTTTACCATCACACTTCAAAAGCTGTTGACATCCTTCATTTTATAACATTTTTACCATCCTTTTTTACAACTTTTTTGTTATTCTTTATTTTATAAACATTTTACCATCACACTTCCAAAGCTATTAGCATCCTTCATTTTATAACCTTTTTACCATCCTTTTTACAAACTTTTTTGTTATTCTTTATTTTATAAACATTTTACCATCACACTTCCAAAGCTATTAGCATCCTTCATTTTATAACCTTTTTACCATCCTTTTTTCAAACTTTTTTGTTATTCTTTATTTTATAAACATTTTACCATCACACTTCAAAAGCTGTTGACATCCTTCATTTTATAACCTTTTTACCATCCTTTTTTACAACTTTTTTGTTATTCTTTATTTTATAAACATTTTACCATCACACTTCATAAGCTGTTGACATCCTTCATTTTATAACATTTTTACCATCCTTTTTTACAAACTTTTTTGTTATTCTTCATTTTATAAACATTTTACCATCACACTTCCAAAGCTATTAGCATCCTTCATTTTATAACATTTTTACCATCCTTTTTTCAAACTTTTTTGTTATTCTTTATTTTATAAACATTTTACCATCACACTTCCAAAGCTATTAGCATCCTTCATTTTATAACCTTTTTACCATCCTTTTTTCAAACTTTTTTGTTATTCTTTATTTTATAAACATTTTACCATCACACTTCCAAAGCTATTAGCATCCTTCATTTTATAACCTTTTTACCATCCTTTTTACAAACTTTTTTGTTATTC
This sequence comes from Ascarosepion bandense, assembly GCA_037127315.1. Taxonomy (NCBI): domain Eukaryota; kingdom Metazoa; phylum Mollusca; class Cephalopoda; order Sepiida; family Sepiidae; genus Ascarosepion; species Ascarosepion bandense. Next base: position 1,429,144 of record JBBBDQ010000181.1, on the reverse strand, counting down.
TTTATTTTATAAACATTTTACCATCACACTTCCAAAGCTATTAGCATCCTTCATTTTATAACCTTTTTACCATCCTTTTTTCAAACTTTTTTGTTATTCTTTATTTTATAAACATTTTACCATCACACTTCAAAAGCTGTTGACATCCTTCATTTTATAACCTTTTTACCATCCTTTTTTCAAACTTTTTTGTTATTCTTTATTTTATAAACATTTTACCATCACACTTCAAAAGCTGTTGACATCCTTCATTTTATAACATTTTTACCATCCTTTTTTACAAACATTTTTGTTATTCTTTATTTTATAAACATTTTACCATCACACTTCCAAAGCTATTAGCATCCTTCATTTTATAACCTTTTTACCATCCTTTTTTCAAACTTTTTTGTTATTCTTTATTTTATAAACATTTTACCATCACACTTCAAAAGCTGTTGACATCCTTCATTTTATAACATTTTTACTATCCTTTTTTACAACTTTTTTGTTATTCTTTATTTTATAAACATTTTACCATCACACTTCCAAAGCTATTAGCATCCTTCATTTTATAACCTTTTTACCATCCTTTTTACAAACTTTTTTGTTATTCTTTATTTTATAAACATTTTACCATCACACTTCCAAAGCTATTAGCATCCTTCATTTTATAACCTTTTTACCATCCTTTTTTCAAACTTTTTTGTTATTCTTTATTTTATAAACATTTTACCATCACACTTCAAAAGCTGTTGACATCCTTCATTTTATAACCTTTTTACCATCCTTTTTTACAACTTTTTTGTTATTCTTTATTTTATAAACATTTTACCATCACACTTCATAAGCTGTTGACATCCTTCATTTTATAACATTTTTACCATCCTTTTTTACAAACTTTTTTGTTATTCTTCATTTTATAAACATTTTACCATCACACTTCCAAAGCTATTAGCATCCTTCATTTTATAACATTTTTACCATCCTTTTTTCAAACTTTTTTGTTATTTTTTATTTTATAAACATTTTACCATCACACTTCCAAAGCTATTAGCATCCTTCATTTTATAACCTTTTTACCATCCTTTTTTCAAACTTTTTTGTTATTCTTTATTTTATAAACATTTTACCATCACACTTCCAAAGCTATTAGCATCCTTCATTTTATAACCTTTTTACCATCCTTTTTACAAACTTTTTTGTTATTCTTTATTTTATAAACATTTTACCATCACACTTCCAAAGCTATTAGCATCCTTCATTTTATAACCTTTTTACCATCCTTTTTTCAAACTTTTTTGTTATTCTTTATTTTATAAACATTTTACCATCACACTTCAAAAGCTGTTGACATCCTTCATTTTATAACCTTTTTACCATCCTTTTTTACAACTTTTTTGTTATTCTTTATTTTATAAACATTTTACCATCACACTTCAAAAGCTGTTGACATCCTTCATTTTATAACATTTTTACCATCCTTTTTTACAAACATTTTTGTTATTCTTTATTTTATAAACATTTTACCATCACACTTCCAAAGCTATTAGCATCCTTCATTTTATAACATTTTTACCATCCTTTTTACAAACTTTTTTGTTATTCTTTATTTTATAAACATTTTACCATCACACTTCAAAAGCTGTTGACATCCTTCATTTTATAACCTTTTTACCATCCTTTTTTACAACTTTTTTGTTATTCTTTATTTTATAAACATTTTACCATCACACTTCAAAAGCTGTTGACATCCTTCATTTTATAACATTTTTACCATCCTTTGTTACAAACATTTTTGTTATTCTTTATTTTATAAACATTTTACCATCACACTTCCAAAGCTATTAGCATCCTTCATTTTATAACCTTTTTACCATCCTTTTTTCAAACTTTTTTGTTATTCTTTATTTTATAAACATTTTACCATCACACTTCAAAAGCTGTTGACATCCTTCATTTTATAACATTTTTACCATCCTTTTTTACAACTTTTTTGTTATTCTTTATTTTATAAACATTTTACCATCACACTTCCAAAGCTATTAGCATCCTTCATTTTATAACCTTTTTACCATCCTTTTTTACAAACTTTTTTGTTATTCTTTATTTTATAAACATTTTACCATCACACTTCAAAAGCTTTTACCGTCCTTTATTTTTTAACCTTTTTACCATCCACATTTATAAAATTTTCACCATCCTTTTTAACATCAATCTTCTTAACTTTTTTGCCATCCTTTATTTCATAACCTCTTCACAATCTCTCTTCATAACATTTTTACCATCCTTCATTTTATAACCTTTTTACCAACCCTCGTTATAACATTTTTACCATCCTTCATTTTATAACCTTTTTACCATCCCTCGTTATAACATTTTTACCATCCTTTATTTTATAACCTTTTTACCATTGCTCTTTATAACCTTCTTGTTCTGCTATCAATTTACTAAGACTCTTTTAATTGTTGACTTGAGGTTTTTCCTTTTGCTTATGTCTACAATATGCCCCGTGAGCATTTAATTATCCAATCCATTGTTCTTGCTGTCGTTGAAATCGCAGCTGTCTTTTTCTCAGTATTTATCAGCACCAACTCTCATATTTCCTTTTAGAAGACCCTTGTTACTCACATGGCCTGTCCATGATATTCGCAACACTCCAAAACCATATCTTGATCATTTTAAGCATGTTTTAATGAGTGAAGAAAAATGTTAAGTGTTAAGTGATACAGCACATTTTTCTTCATTTGTAAGGAATTGAAGTGACTACAAACGTCACTGACGCACGCTGAAATTCTAACATATATTTGTAGTACGCCAGTTAAATATCGGAAAAAAATTCAGTAGATTTAAATAGTATAAGTAAAATCTCAGTTCTGTGCAAAAATAGGATCACAGTAAAGCAAAATTCATATTTGCACATTAGCATTTCTTCACCAATCAGCGATGCTGTTTGGAACGCAGCTCGGGAGTTTTGAAAAAGCAGACGACCATTTCTGTGTCGATTGCTCAAAAAAAAAAAAAAGATAGAAACAGAAGCTCACATGAAATCACAATCAAAAAATGGGAAATAAACTTAGATAACTACATTCCATCGTCTGTTAATTACTTTAAAAGTTTCACTCAAATGTCATATAGCCTCACTAGGCCATTTATTTTCTTTTACTCTAACACGAAAGGTTACACAAAATTAACACTATATAACATGCTTTTCATGACTGTTCAGCTTCTCCTACCGACCTCCAACCTTTAACCCTATGTCACTATCCATCACTTGACTGTCTGACTTTGTATTGCTCTCCCAAATTTTCCTATTCACCCACAGAAAGGAATCTCTCAAATGATTCTAAAGGAAAAACCTACTTTCTTTAACCCTTTTATGGCAGCGTATAATATAGTAAAATAAGTTATATATATATATATATATATATATAGGTACCTCCACTCATTTTAGACAACTAACTTTTGAATTGAATTTTTTAAAATATAAAAAGGTTTTCTTGAAACGTTTATTTTAGTTTTAATTGAAAGCTAAATGATTAAATTTACTATTTCCAGTAAGCAAAATACCCTGGTGTATTTCGAACAGAAATTATATTGATTGGATTTTTTTTTTAATTTTTCAATTTTTTGGCCATTTTTGAGCGGTCGATACATTTGTAAACAAAAGTTAATTCTCGGTTTTTTAAAACGAAAATTAACTGATGCAAAAATAAAATATACATCGGAGACATTTTTTTTTAAATTAGCAAAATTAATGTTATGATTTACACAAGTGTTATCATTTATGGCCTGAAATTTAGAATAAGACTATTTCTTAAACACAGAAACCTTTCCACCGTAACTGATATGTGTTGACAGATTGACAGATGAGATAAGTGTATGACAATCACAGGAGACATAATTGTACAATTTTTTTCCTGTAAGGGGAAGGAACGCTGAAGCACATGACCTTTTAATGTACACATAGAAATTACCATACAAAAAAAATCCAAATGCACAAAAAATATATTATTTTAAAAATACGAAGGCACGACGATTTGTATTGAACTTTTTAGTTTTCGATTAGTAAATGTAATCTTCACTTAATAACCCCAACAAATCTTTGAAGTATTTTAAAATATTGTTAATACTTTATAAATTATCAAAACTAAAAAAAACTGAAACAATTCTTTTCAAATTTCATTATTAATCGAATTTTTTTTCTTTAGACTATAATGACCTTAATTTATATTATTTATTAATGCAATTAAAATCTTATCAAATTAAATAATTTCATAGTTATATTGCATTGTTTATTTTACTATTCGGAGTAGATTTTCGGAAATAAAGACAAAATATTAAAATAAAATAACAGATGAGTCCTGCGTTTTACTAATAAAACCAAATTTCGCAACAAAATTTAATTTCTTAAGATTTCATGAATTTACGTGGAAGTGGTAACTAATCTAAATATATATATATTTACCAATATTTTTTTTAAAAGAATAAATTTAAACAGGACTGTCACCGTCAAAGATGATATTCTGTTATGTTGACAGAAATGATTGCTATTCGATGATAACGGGAACAGAATAGCAGACACTCCTGTTTCGCTGTATAACAATTCATTAGTATCAATCAGTTAAGTGCCATGCGTGATACACGCTTGGGCGATCATGTCTTTTTCGAGACATGACTGACTGGGCAGAAGATTATCCCGCAGTAGGTTGCCATTGCTTTCTGCGGTAGACCGGTTGCCAGCCAAGGCTATAGAACCCAATCTGTTCTGCTATTTAACCCATAACTGGAAGGAAGAGACGGATTAATACCTTTCCCAAGGGTATTTGCGCGTAAGTGAATACAATGGATTCAACTGGAATTCGAACTCGGCTCCCCGGTTTCTCGTTCCGAGCTGATATCCACTGTACCACGACGCACATCCTCATTAGTATAGTTATCAATTTTGTTAGAGATATTATTATGTTTATTGAGATACATTTTAGTTTGTTGATCAATGACGGCGTTATGAAATCCATTGTTAACAAGTATTTGTCTAATGTTGTCGTTATGTAATTCTTTATAGAATATGGCTTTGTAAGAAGATATTGGTGTGCTTTGGATTAAGCTTTTCATAACGACTAACTTATATCGTTGGGGGCATTCACTATTATAATTAAGAAGAAACGAGTTAATACTAGTTGGTTTCCTATATAGAGAAGGAGTGAATTTATGTGTGCTGGAATCAATAAATACATCAAGGAACGGAATTTTATTGTTAATATTAAGTTTTAATGTAATTTGAAGAAAGAGTGACTTTCAAATTTAATTTTTAGGTTGAGGTTGTGTAATTTGATCAATGGATGTGCGTTGTGGTCCAGTGGATATCGGCTCGGAACGAAAAATCGGGGAGCCGAGTTCGAATTTCAGTTGAATTAATTGCATTCACTTATGCGCAAATACCCTTGGGAAAGGTATTAATCCGTCTCTTCTTTCCAGTTATAGGTTAAATAACAGGACAGATTGGGTTCTATAGCCTTGGCTGGCAACCAGTCTACTGCAGAAAGCAATGGCAACCTACTGCTGGATAATCTTCTGCCCAGTCAGTCATGTCTCTTTCGAGACATGATCGCCCAATCGTGTTTCACGTATGGAACTTAACTGACTGACTGAATTTGATCAATATTTTTAGCTAAAACGAAAATGCCATCTATGTATCTTACACATACCAAGGTTTATTAGAGTCATCAAGCATTTTTTCTATATGTGTCAGATAATAAATAAAATAGATCCCATTGCAATGCCATCTATTTGAGTATAAATATTACGTAAGGGGTCATAAAAAGGTACTTGAGTAGTGCATGCTAAGAAAATGTTTTTGAAATAGTGGGTTTAATCTTGATAGGTCGGAGAGTAATATGATTGTATACATCACGGATAATGATGTCAATCATTTGACATCTTTATCCGTGATGTACACAATATATTGTATCAATTTATATGCCCGTTCAGAGATTGTATGTCTGATACTAACAATAAACCTACTACATGTATTGGTTTTACTACAACCACGCTCTCTCGTAGACTTACCTGTCACCTTTCTGATCATAGTTCTATTAAACAGCACCTTTCAGAAAAACATAGCCATGTACGTAGTATTAAACAGATATTAGTCGATAACACAACAATACTCACCATAAAAAATTATGCAATCTAAAATTTATTTCTGTTTTAAATAACCCACAAACGAATAAGTCATAAAAACTAACCCACAAAGGTAAAAGTCGTAAAGATATAACGCCTAAATGTATAAACCGTAAAAATAAAAATAACCCACAAAAGTATAAACCGTAAAAACAAAAAATAACCCACAAATGTATAAACCATATAAACAAAAATAACCCACAAATGTATAAACCGTAAAAATAAAAATAACCCACAAATGTATAAACCGTAAAAACAAAAATAACCCACAAATGTATAAACCATATAAACAAAAATAACTCACAAATGTATAAACCATATAAACAAAAATAACCCACAAATGTATAAGCCATAAAAACAAAAATAACCCACAAATGTGTAAACCGTAAAAATAAAAATAGCCCACAAATGTATAAGCCGTGAAAACAAAAAATAACCCACAAATGTATAAACCATATAAACAAAAATAACCCACAAATGTATAAACCATATAAACAAAAATAACCCACAAATGTGTAAACCGTAAAAACAAAAATAACCCACAAATGTATAAGCCATAAAAACTAAAATAACCCACAAATGTATAAACTATATAAACAAAAATAACCCACAAATGTATAAGCCATAAAAACAAAAATAACCCACAAATGTGTAAACCGTAAAAATAAAAATAACCCACAAATGTATAAGCCGTGAAAACAAAAATAACCCACAAATGTATAAGCCATATAAACAAAAATAACCCACAAATGTATAAGCCGTGAAAACAAAAATAACCCACAAATGTATAAACCATATAAACAAAAATAACCCACAAATGTGTAAACCATATAAACAAAAATAACCCACAAATGTATAAGCCATAAAAACAAAAATAACCCACAAATGTATAAACCATATAAACAAAAATAACCCACAAATGTATAAACCATATAAACAAAAATAACCCACAAATGTATAAGCCATAAAAACAAAAATAACCCACAAATGTATCAACCGTAAAAACTAAAATAATCCACAAATGTATAAATCCTAAAGATATAAACCGTAAAAAAAAAAAAAAAAAATCAATCAATAAACTCGTCTGTCGTATTCACGAATTATTTCACCTCCGGATTACCACATTTTCTGATTACTAAAAAATTCTCTTAATGGAAAAAATAGTTTTCCTGAAAAGAAGACACCTTAAGCAGTTTCTTTTTTGTTTTTTTTTAATTTTTTTTACAATTTTAAATCGTAAATTTACATGAGATTTATCGTCAGAAAAGAATTAATGTTATTAAAAAGAAAAACACATTCGAATAAATAGCTACACGCAGTTTGTAATGAAAGAAAAATTTTCTTCTTCTTTTCCTCTTCTTCTTCTTCTGTCACTTCAGGACGTGGACGATCTAGGTTCTTCTTAATTTGTTGTTCGTTTTTTATCTCTTAGCATCGTTTGTCTGCTTTCCTTTCAAATCCCGGTTCTAGCAACAATTTGCACTTTAGTTAGGTTAAGAGCCGCTTTCCGCATTGACACTTGGCTTTAGTATGTCCTGTGTGCATCAAATTTTCTAAGCCTTCTTTCCTCATTATAAGCTCTAAGAATTTCAACTGTCTATTTTTTATTCTAAATACAAGTGGGATTTTTGTTTCCATTTTAGATTCGCAGATGATGTTAAATGAAACGAATAAAGTAAATAAAAAATAGAAAATTGAAATAGTAAATAGAAAATGAAAATTGAATTAAAAAGTAACGTGTGTGTGTGTAAGACAGAGTGCATATGTATTTGTCTGTGTTTCGGTTGCATTATTATTCATATGTGCGTGTGTGTACGTGCGGGTGAGTCTGTGTATGTATGCGTGCATGTGTGTGTATCTATATCTTGCGATTGAAGGTGGCCTAGTTCGAATTTCTGTTAAATTCCTTACAATAACTTAAACACAAATACCCTTGGGAAAGGTATTAATCCGTCTCTTCTCTCCAGTTATGGGTTAAATAACAGAACAGATTGGGTTGTATAGCCTTGGCTGGTAGCCAGTCTACCGCAGAAAGCAATGGCAACCTACTGTGGGATAATCTTCTGCTCTGTCAGTCAAGTCTCTTTCGAGACATGATCGCCCAAAGCGTGTATCACATATGGCACTTAACTGACTGACTGACTGAATATAATAGTTGGAGACATGATTAAGGCTTCTACTGGGTATAAAGTGTGAGACCGGTTTTCTACTGTTATGAAGTAATAAACTGATCCCCCACTAAATACTAAATAATACATCTCTTCTCCCTCCAGCTATGAGTCAAATAACAGGACAGTTTGGGTTCTATAGCCTTGGTTGACAAACAGGTCTACCGCAGAAAGCAATGGCAACCTAGTGTGGGATAACCTTCTGCCCAGTCAGTCATGTCTCGAAAGAGACATGATCGCCCAAAGCGTGTATCACATATGGCACTTACTGACTGACTGACTCAGGAGGGGCACATTGCGTGAAAGTGAAATAGAACACTGAGAATAGGTAGGATCATCCATTCATCTTCCCACAGGGCATCGCATCAAGTGCCTGGATCAAGGGGAAGACCCTATGTCTGCCACAAAAGCAGGAGAACCCAGCCATATCTGTCAGACAATTTCTGTGACCACATCACCCCTTACATATGGCCACCTAACTCCCCAGACTATTATGTGTGAGTCGCAGTTGAGCACGAGACCAACAAACGAACTGAAGGCAATGATTTTAGCAACATTAAATATCTTAATCAAGGAGACCACTCAAAAGAGTTGCAGGACATTCCGAAGTCGTTGTTGAAGCACTTGGTGATTGTATTGAATAAATTTACCCTTTAGTATTTTAAGATATTTTTTATAATTTTGATAAATATATCTGTTAAAATGAGATGCCAGTGTTATTTTTATTTTTGCGTTATTAAACGACAGTTCATTCATCGCACCTTGTAAAACAACTACAATACATGATTTACTAATCTATGTATCTAAATACATACGTTTGTCCTGAAAGCATAAAATTCAGTAGAAAATTACTTGAAGACATAAAATTGTGTACAAAAGATATAGATTTCGGCATTAAATAGCCCATAAAGCAGAGGTCACCAAAGTTCCTGAATGCGAGAGCCACATACGATAAACTTCCGATGTTTGAGGACCGCAAATCATGAACAAAATTTACATAGACGTTTTTTCTTTTTTTTATTTCTTTTTTTGGTAGGACACCTCGAGGGCGTGTATTGAGTGCGATCCTTACACGGTGCCCCGTACATTCGGCCTTGTGCCACATCTAAGCTGCGCTTAGAAAATCACCATACGTTTTTGGTGCATACACATTTTGTTACAAATTTCTTTCTTTCTTTCTTTCTTTCTTTCTTTCTTTCTCAGTCTGTTCATATCTATTTATCTATCTATCTATTTATCTATCTATCTAGTAATCTATCTACCAGCCTCTTCCTATCTATCTATCTATCTATCTATCTATCTATCTATCTATCTATCTATCTATCTCAATGTCCAGAGCTCTCTTTCTTAATGTTCAAATCTATCTATCTATCTATCTATCTATCTATCTATCTATCTATCTATCTATCTATGTTCATCTATCTATCTATCTATCTATCTTCTTGGGAAAACTACACTATAAATAAATTATTCTTGAATTGATCCCTTTAAAAATCAAATTGCCCCTGTGATCCGTTCACCCAACTTTTAAAGCCATGGTTTTAGGCGATAAAGCTTTAACGTATCCTGTCATCGTATTTAAGAAGCATTCCCCTTTCTGTGGCTAGTGGTAAAAAAGATAGTCTTGTTTGGTATTGCCTGAATAATTCCTGGAAGAATAAAGAGGATGGTTATGGCGCTTCAGTCAGTCAGTTAAGTGCCATACGTGATATACGCTTAGGCGATCATGTCTCGAAAGAGACATGACTGACTGTGCAGAAGATTATTCCGTATTAGTTCTGCGGTAGACTGGTTGCCAACCAAGGCTGTAGAACCCAATCTGTTCTCTTATTTAACCCATAACTCTAGTGAAGAGACGGATTAATACCTTCCCCAAGGGTAATTGCACGTAAAGGAATACAAGGAATTCGAACTCGGCTCCCCGATTTCTCGTTTCAAGCTGATAACCATTGCACCACAAATGGCGCTTACCTAGTCAGTATATATACAGAGTTTGCTTACAAATTGTATATACACTTCAGAAAAGAAAAAAACTTGTATACGTATTGTAATATTAGATTTATTCCGGCATCCAGAGTTACTTTTGGACTCTACGATCACAAGAGATGCAAATGGTGGCCCTTTAGCTTCCAGATAGTTATTAGTACAGCGTTTACCAATGTGTTTTGTGGAATTGATGTACATACAATTCCAACTTTTTGTCTTAGCGTCGCAAATGTAGTCAGTTTTCTGTGATACACAACATCCTTTAGGTTCCCTCATATGTAAAAATCTGACAACCTCAGGGACAGTTTGGGTTCTACAGCATCTTCTCGTCCTGGCAAATATTCATTTAGATATGCTCACACGTTTTGCTTATACTTAGACGATGTGCTGTTTTGCTTAAAGAAAAAATCGTCATTTCCATAAAGGTTATATATGACAGTGGATCAAATTACGAAAGAGAAGTTTTTGCTTTGCTGAAGTTTGTATAGATTTTTTGTTGGACTCTGCGATTAATCAATCCAAGCTATTATCTATTATCTCATAGAAAATCTCTCCTACATATGCCTCCCAGAAATACTTCCCATATAATGGTTAGAGATTAGCTAGGGGAAAACCCCATTGCCACAAAATTCTTACCATTATTTAGGGACCTATTTCTATCGCAACATTATATATATATATATATATATATATATATATATATATATATAAGAAAAATTAAGACAGACACGTTATTTCATGGTGAATCGGAAGTATGGGCCTATTTCAGGCGAACCATCGTCAGCTTCCATCTTTATTTTACAAAAGATTTTACAAGAATCTTTTAAAATTAGCAATTGTCTAAAATTAAAAATTAAAAATTTATATATATATATATATATATATATATATATATATAGTCATCTGCAGACAGTCCTACTTCGCTGTATCACAGCTCATCAGTAATACATATATATATATATATATATATATATATATATATATATATATATCTTCTTTTTTCTTCTTTTTCTCGTTTCATTCGTGTTTCTTGCTAATTACATTTTCATCAAAGACTTTGATGGAAGTATTTTCCTCACGGAATTTACCTGCCCCAACACCCTCCGATTTTCTAACTCCTTCGTGGTTTGAAAAAAATGCTTAAAAAAACTGATAATTGAATCATGGTTATTACATTTACATTTGAAAGTGAACAGGAAATTTATTTTAAAATTAAAACGGTAAAAAATGACGGAGAATGTATTCAGTTTAAAGGTCTGTTTCTCATGGAATTCGCACTCAATGTTTTCAAGGTCATGATGAAAAGTTTCAGAACAAATTGATATCCAATAACCTTTGCTTGAATTTCTGTCAGATGATCACGATCACGAGACCCGTAAAGTCCTGTGTGTCGTGTCTTGCAGCTGTTGTAGCAATGGTGTTCCCTGGTTAATATAAACCCAAACCCTTTACATGCTGATTTGAATTCAGTTTTCTTTCTCCTAGACTAGTTGCCAATCTAGTCTGCTCTGTTGACGAGAGGATAGATACTATCACATAAGTGAATGAACTCGGCAGAAATTCGAATTCCACTTTCCGATTTCAAAATCCTAGCCTCTAAACCATTACTCTAACGTGCTTTGTGAAGAGATGGCCTCTATTTCAGTCTTGCGCAAGGATAGATTAACCTTGGAGAAAAATAGCTATTTGTTTAGGACTCTAAAATAGAAGGAGTGTATAATGTTTCCTGAATTTCTGAAAATTATTCTTATTTAAATTACTTACACTCTAACTATTGTCCTCATTCTTATTTACATTTATATGTACATTATAAACATTTTTCTGTTTAGTGTGGAGACCTACCTACAAATGGACTCTTCCACACCTTTATAATATGCATAGCAACTCTGAGTGAGAGACACTGAAGAGTCACTGAGTAGTAGACTTGCCACTGCTACTATTGACACTGTCTGCTCTCTGCCTTCGGGTGGAGAGCGCTCTCTGCCTTCGGACAAAGAGCACAAATCCAGTCGTGATTCCACCGAAGGGTAGAATCACGACTGGGGAAAGACAGACAAATATTTTTGGCCGGGCTATATGGCCAGGAAGACCCACATTAAAAAGACCTTGTGTCACATTTTGCCTTAGGTGGGGAGGTGACAAAATAGTGTCACTGAGTAGTAGCTACAGAGTCAGTGATGAGTGAGTCAGGACGCTGCGAGAGAAAGTACTCTCAAGTCCACGTTTACTTTGTACGACGTTTTCTAAGAATATACTATTCAACCTTATCTCCGAGTCCGTGTTATCTTTCTATGGCCCTTTGGCTGTAACACTTTTTTTAATAATTTCACCCCGAGCAAGGCGAGAATGCCACTAGTATGCAGGTTTTACAGGGTGTGAAAGTGAAAAAAATTGAAAATAGGGAGGATTGAGGAAAGGACAAAGTTGAATGGAATTCAAGAAGACAGAAGATGGTGATTGATGTTGCATTTAAATTTTTGAATATTCTAATCTGGAAAGCAAGAAAGGGGAAGGAAGTTTCACAGGTGGGAAGTGCAAGAAAAGACACTGTTAGAGAAGTAGGGGTTGCATTTAACTATTTCAACCTTAAACCTTAAAAGAATGGGACCTAGATGCCAATATAGTAGCACATTTAAAATCATGCAGTGGAAGCACTAGGGAAAAAAGCTAGTTAGATCAGTTGCTATGGAAATATTTGTAGAAAAGACAAAGGGAGGCCACGATAAAGAAAGTGACTGAAATCGAAATGCCAGGTCAGGACTGATTACATTGTAGATCCTTTTTTTAATTTTGTTATGGATCTCGAGAGCAGACCTGATATGTCCCGGAAAGGGATTTATATATCATTCAAGTGGTGTTGGCAAATGTAACTGGGTAGAACAATCTAGCAAGTAGATGTAATGGACGATACTTGTTGTATGCAGTATCCTGAAACGTAAACGTAGTCAATAGACGTAGGCCAATAGTTCTAGACCTCTAGTGGTAGGCCTATGGACGTAGACCTCTAGATCTTTAGCGGTAGACCTCTAGTTGTAGACCTCTATACGTCCTCGCCTCAGTCTGTATCAATGGCTGACACCAGCCAATCACATTACTGCGAGGGGGGACCAAGGTGTATGCATATTCATTACTTCAAGACCAGATATGACAAGAGTATTTAATGGACGGACGAAAGGTAGATTTGTAAATGTGCATGATGGATTCTGGCAAGAACAATCTTCTGGCACGACAGGTGACCCAACTTTCCTTGCTGTAGATGAAGATACTGATTCGATATAGTCGTTCCACTGGAAAAAGTGAGACCAAGAATGTGTAGCGTGTTGTTCTTCTTCAACCAATCTACACTCATAAGCCGTCAAGATGAGACGTATCTGAGATAATTAACAGAGTTTCATTCAGTCCGTGAGTTAAGTGTCATACGTGATACACTTTTTGGGCGATCATGTCTCGAAAGTGACATGACTGACTGGGCAGAAGATTATCCCGCAGTAGGTTGCCATTGCTTTCTGCGGTAGACTATTTGCCAACCAAGGCTATAGAACCCAGTCTATCCTGTTATTTGACTCATAGCTCGAGGGAGAAGTGATGTATTATATTATTCAGTAGTACTTAGTGGGGGATCAGTTTATTACTTCATAACAATGGAAAACCGATCCCCCCACTTTGTGACCATTAGAAGCCTTAATGATGTTTCAAACTATTATATTCAGTCAGTCAGTTAAACGCCATACGTGATACACGCCTGGGCGATCATGTTTCCAAAAAGACATGACTGACTGGGTAAAATATTTTCCCGCAGAAGATTACTATTACTTTCTGCAGTAGACTGGTTGCCAACCAAGGCTATAGAATACAATCGCCCTTGCTATTTAACTCATAGATGAAGGAAGAAGAGATTGGTTAATACTTTTCCCAGGGTTATTTGTGCGAAAGTGAAGGCATTGAATTCAACTGGAATTCGACTCTCCGATATCCACTGCACCACAAAACATTTTTAATTTATGTGATTTATAAAGTTCTTTTTTCAATCATTTCACCCCATTAAAGACAATAAAGTCACTGTTGACTAGAAAGAAAGAAGCCGGAAGAGAGTTTCACAAACGAGAAGTTTTATCGAAGAATCTCTTAGCATAGATTATGCCCTTGTATCTATACATTTCAACTATAAAATGACGAAACCTTTAATATTGTTGTCACATATGATATTGTACTTCCTTTCTAATCATTTCACTTCAGGCAAGGTAATAAAGCCACTAAGGCGCAAGAGGGTTACTGAATGTTAGAGAATATGATAAAAACTACTATTAACGAGAGGGAACAAAGAATAATATTTTAAGAACACTGCAGATAACGATTGGCATCGTATTGTACGTGCTCGGAAACCCCACCTTAAATCCAACCTTGTGTCACACCCTGCCTCTGTCGAAAAGACTTGAGTGGATACCCAGATCCGACCAGGCTGGCATTTGTCACGGAGGTGAGCTTAACAAGGCTACCAGCAGCGACATCGAAGCCCTTCCATCAACAGCGTTATCTTCAAGAAAACCAGTACCAGCAGAAATTAAATTGCAATGCGATATTTTGTGTTGATTTTCTCCCACGAGTCTATATCACTCGACTACATATGCATGCTGTTTTTCTCCACGTGTTTTTCTCCACTTTACTAGTTTTCTACGCTGAACAAACGCTCAGTCTTTCATGACTGATATATGACAGCCCGATACGAGCGAACGATCGATCTCTAAATATATAGCCGGAGCTGCCGCATCTGGTCTTGTGCTCCTGCTATAAAGTTAGAGATTCTTGATAAAATCCAGAGAATCTGCAATGTCATTGGTCCTGACCTGAAATCTCAGCTGCAGTCTCTTTCTCACCGCCATAACATTTACCTGTGCCTTTTCTATAAACATATTTATTTAATTGTTTTGATGAACTTTCCGCTATGGTACTTAGAATTTATTGAATTTACGTACAGTTCTATATATTGGCGTCAAGATTTCATCTTTTTACAGCTGAAATGGCTAGATGCAACCGTAAGTTCTATGCTAACAGTTTCTTCTCTCGCACACTTTGGTTGTAGATCTCTCTTCCGGTTTCATTGCTTCCCAGTCAGCATTGATCTTCAAAAATTTAAATGCAATGTCAATCATCGGCCTTCTTAACTCTTGTTCTTTTATTGTTCTCTCTCCTTAATATTCGTTTTTATCATATTCTCTAACACTCAGTAACGCCTTGCGTCTTAGTGGCTTTACTGCCTTGATTGGGGTAAAATGATTAAAAAAAGAAGCACCGAACCATATGTGGCAACAATATTAAACGTTTCGTGATTTTATAGTTTAAATTAGAACTTTGGTTCGTGAATTTGGTAACATAGTAATTTTAGGTTCAATCACTGAGCCCGGTAGTGCATTTTTTTTTAGTTAAGTGACATACGTGAGACACGCTTTGGGCGATCATGTCTCGAAGGAGACATGACTGACGAGGCAGAAGATTATCCCGCAGTAGTTTGCCTTTGCTTTCTGTGGTAGGGAAAAGACGTGTTAATACTTTTCCCAAGGGTATTTGTGCGTAAGTAGAATTCGAACTCGGCTCTCCGACTTGTCATTCCGAGTGGATATCCATTGCATCACAACGAAACTAATTCTAAATAGGCCGAACAATACCGAGCAATTCGAAATAAGATACGATATCTGTTGACATGACAGAGCATACTGCCACCTTAGATTAAATTAAAGGTTTAGTTTGAAATTTCCTCAAAGATTAGTCGGATCGGCAAGCACCTGAAGAAAGCCCGAAGTATAACGGATGAAACGTTGGAATTACCAGAGAATCTAACAATTTATACCCCTGGTCTTATAATTTTGGTCATGTATAAATTGCAGGATGTCCCAAGAGATGGACCTATTTTCTTGTAGAAAGGTCAAGGTCCGTCTTGCAACATGGATTGCAGCATTATCCTATCGGAATAATCATCCATCCCCACACAAACGATGGCTCTCCGTCATCAAAGATGCTTTTTGTATCATGTTAACACAACCAGCCGCTCTCTGACGACTCTGCATCACCTGGAGCTCCATCGTCCCTCTGTAAGAAAAGGCACCCCCATACCATTAGGGACCCTCCACTACTATGACGTGCGGTGAAAATGTCAGGCATGTTTTTGTTATACCAATATCGTTGGAAGCCATCAGGACCATCGAGATTGAATTTTTTCTCATCAGAAAACAGGACTTTCTTCCACTTCCCAACGTCCCATGTTTGGTATTCACGATCAAACTTTAAGAGGCCCAACTTGTGACGTGGAAGCAGCCGAGGAATTTGTTTACGCTTTTTATTTACCATGCTTTTTGTCGTAAGTGTCGTCTGATGGTTACGGGACTGCAATCAGCATCTGTGACTGCCTTAATTTGAATAGAAGAAAGTCCCCCGTCTTTCATAACAACCCGTCTTATTCTCCTACTCAATGCAGGAGACATTTTTGGAGCCTACCAGAGGATTTTGCTTTTCCATAATTCTCACTGTTCTTTAGAAAGTTGCAAATCACAGTTTTACTGCGATTTACCTTAGCTGCGATCGCCCGCTGTGACAAATCTTGCTTATGGAGTTCTAGAATTCGAGAACGCTCAACTTTGGTAAGTTTGCTTGCTTTAGGCATGGTAACATCTTTACGCAGTGATTGCTAATCTCTAACTGAACTAAAAACATTGGAATTACCATAGATCTAACAATTTATACCCCTGGTCTTATAATTTTCATCATGTGTAAATTGCCTCATTTTATAAAAATGTAAATTTCTAAATAAAATGTTTGGAATGTAGTTTTTTGTTTCCATAACCTTTTAGATTGTAGTATTGGTAACCTTAAGTGGAAGGAGTTTAAAATCTATCCGTAAAAAATAATTCTTTTTAAAGATTTTTAAGTGGTCTTAAAATTTTGATCAGGCGTGTATCATATAATATCCCCTTTGTTGAAAATGTGGCCGACCATACACCATTATCACCATTATCAGAAAATAAGAAAAATGAATATAGTAAATTGAAACTCAACATTTCCAAAATGAGATTCCGGAGAATATTTTCCAACATTTTTAAGATTACTGAGTATTTAAAAAATGTATTAAAGGGGGCTCATTCCTCATTTTCTTAAATTATGTTTTAGCAGATAAAATCTCCGTAGAACACCTTCTCAACCATTTCAACACCTCAGAACTTAGAATCACTCGTTAATTACGTAAGATTGGCTTCAGACGGTTAAAAATCATAGTTACTGTTTGTTTCAAAAGTCCATTTCTGTTATTCTAAACTTAAATTAAATAATTTTTTTTTTCAAATCAGATTAATTATACTTTAAATCAGCTATTATTCCTCAAATAATGTTTTGGCAAAGTATATTTTATTTTTGGAAGATTTTTAAAACTGCTAATTAACTTTTGTTTGCAAACGTGTCAAAATGACCGACATCAATTGAAAGCAACAACAAAAAAAAAAAAATTCGATTCCAATCAATATAATTTAATTTCTATTTGAAATACACCAGAGTATTTTGTTGACTGGAAACAGTCAATTTAATCATTTAGCTTTCAATTAAAACTAAAAATAAAGCTTCACGAATGCTTTATCTTTTTTTAAAACTCATTTTAAACTTTAGGCATTGAAAATTTAGTTGAGGTACCTCGTTATCTATAACATGTATAAGGTTGATAAGCCATAAAAAAAAATCAACGAACCAATCATAGCTATACAAATTTTAAGATAACAGAAATGGAAAAATTACTAAATCATGTATTATATTAGTCAGTTAAGTGCCATACGTGATACACGCCTGAGCGATCATGTTTAAAAAGAGACATGACTGACTGGGCAGAAGATTATCTCGCAGTAGGTTGCCCTTACTTTCTGCTGTAGACTGGTTGCCAGCCAAGGCTATAGAACCCAATCGGTTCTATTATTTAACCCATAACTGGAGGGAAGAGACGGATTAATACCTTTCCCAAGAGTATTTGAGCGTAAGTGACTGCAAGGAATTCAACTGGAAATTCGAACTCGGCTCCCCGATTTCTCGTTCCAAGCCGATAACCACTGCACAACCTGCCCATCACTACCTGTGAATGTCTCGACTGGTAGAACCAACGGATGTAGTGGATTGCCCACCTTGCTCGAAATAGTTTAAAAGACATCAAATTAATGGAATTTCTCCCGCTGTTAAAAACTTGTGATTAAAAAAGATGTATATATGAATGCATATTTTTTACAAAGCCAGAAAGCCACTCAAGATAGACATTACAGAGTAAGTGGCACAACTTACGCGAATATGACTAAAAATTGTAGTGATCTAAGAAACACGTTCTTGGGAGTCGGTTCTGCAAGGCATTATTGAAACAAATTCTCTTGGAAACGATGAAAAGTATGCTGGAGTTTTTTGGGGTATACTTGTGAGCCAGCCATGGGCTGACTCATTTTATAGTTCACTAATAGAAAGGTTAACCAATCAGAAGGCTCAAAACATTTAATGCGACGTGTATAAAAGGCGACCAGTAGAGTGTCTGACTCGTGAGTGTTAATCTTTGACGTTGTTTCATATTTTTTTTAATCATTTCACCCCAAGCAAGGCATTCCACTGCCACTATTGCGTATGGGGCTACATAGGGGAAGGTAAAGAGAAGGAGTGTTTAGACATAGGGAATGTCAGGAGGAAGGTGACAGATGAGTAAGGATACCGAGGATGAGGGTTGGGCAGATGGGAAGAGTGTTTGATAGAATGGGAGCAGGTTAGTGTGTTAGGAGGTGTCTATTGACCTTACATTTAAACTCCTGGAGATTGTAGCCGTCGGGGAAGCAATCGTGTGGAAGAGAATTCCACAGTCGGGAAGTGCGAGGAAAGAAAATATTGGAGTAGAAGTTGCGGTTGCATTTTTTCGGTTTCACTGTAAAAGGGTGGGATCTAGTTGCTAATCTAGTATCTCGTGCAAATTCGTATCTAGGGGCACCAGTGATCTAAGTTCATCGGAGCACAAGCCGTGAAAGTATTTATAGAAGAGACACAAGGAAGCTACGTCGCGCCTGTGGGAGAGAGACTGCAGGCGGTCTGCCAAGTCGGTATCTATCACATTACAGACCCTCCTCTGAACCTTATCGAGAAGCCCGAGGAGAATAGCAGAGCCACCCGACCAGATATGGCAGCAGTATTCAATGCACGGGCGGATGGTAGATTTATATATGTGTAGGATAGATTTAGACGGAAAAAACTTCCGGGCCCTGCACAGAGAACCGACTTTCATAGCAGCGGATTTAGCAATGGATTCAATATAGTCATTCCATTTGATGTCCGCTGAAAGTGTGAGGCCAAGGAGGCGTAGTGTTTTACTCTCTGGGAGACAACCCTGGTCCATGCTAATGGGAGGTAGGTGAGATTGTTGATGATGGTTAATTGAGAGTAGCTTCGTTTTAGAAGCATTAAAATTTACTAGCCATTTCTTACCCCAGTCCAATATGGATTGGAGATCTTTTTCAATCTCGGTTGCGAGGTTAGCTTTGACGCCTACACCAGATTTTTGTAGGAGGCGAGAGTAAACTGTGATGTCATCGGCGTACAAACCTACTTGGGCTCTTATGGAATCAGGGAGATCATTAATGTATATCAGGAAGAATGTAGGACTTAAGATGGAGCCTTGGGGGACACCTGCGTTTGTATGGTAGTTCTGGGAGGCATGTCCGTTTAATACCACCTTCATTGTGCGGTTAGAGAGGAAAGACTGGATTAGTTCAAACAAATGTCCAGTTATACCATAGTTCCGCAGTTTACATAGAAGGCCAGTATGCCAAACTCTGTCGAACGCCTTAGATATATCCAATGCAACGGCTCGGGCTTCGCCATTCCTGTCGAGTGCCTGGTATATGTACTCGGTGATGGTCGTTAGCATATCATCAGTAGACCTGGTGAAGCGGAAACCATATTGCTTGTCAGAGAGGAGCCTGTGTGCTGTGAGATGCTGAACCACCTCGGCGTTGATAATGGCTTCGAACACTTTGCCAAAGATCGGAAGAAGGCTGATAGAGCGGTAATTTGCAGGGTCCGAGTGTTCTCCAGTGTTTTTAAATATAGGAACTACAGAGGAAGATTTCCAACAGGCAGGAAAGCAGGAATCAGATAGGCAGGAGTTGTAGAGCTTAGAAAGTACAGAGGAAAGTTCAGGGGCACATTTCTTTAAGACTATGATTGGGATTCCGTCCCCTCCGCTCTCTTTGTGAGGGTCAAGTTTCGAGATTATCTTAGAGACAAGCGAGGGTGTAATATGGACTTCATTCAGTTGAACATCAGTTCTAGGTGGGAAGTCGGGAGTAGAAACTCCGGACGAGTCCAGTCTCGAATTATTCGAGAATCTGCGGGCAAAGCATTCAGCCTTGTACGCTGCGGAGGTGAGGACCTCAAATTTGTTTATTAGTGAGGGTATTGTGGACTTGCTCTTGTTAAGTACTCTTTTACAGAGCCGCCAGTAGTCTTTGGTGCCGAACTTAGAGGATGCGTTGCTTCATTCTGGCAGCAAATAACATCTTAGCTTCGTTAAGTATCTTTTTACACTTATTACGAGCTGAAGTGAAAAGGCGCCTGTTTTGGTCCGACGAGTAGTTACGATAGAGTCGGAAGAAATGATTCCGGTGGGCAATGGCAGCCGAGCAAGCGGGTGAGAACCATGGAGACGAATGAGATTTAAGCTGGAATTTCCTAGCAGGGATGAAGGCACCGATGCCAGCCTTAACCCAGGAGGAGACCTCGGATGCACATTCTTTGATGGGAAGACTAAAAACGTTGTTCCAAGGGATGTCACAGAGGAAGTCTCGGAACGAATCCCAGTCTGCTCTTTGATAGCAGTCGGATATTCTACTTGTCTGGGTTTCATGGGTCTGGCGGGAGTGGAGTGAAATATTGACGGACACTACAGTGTGGTCAGAGTTTCTGAGTGGGCAGAGTTGTCTGGTAGTGCAAGTGTCTGGGATGGAAGTGAAGCAGAGGTCTAGAAGTGAGTCCCTTCCGTTAGGGTTGTCAGAGAAACGCGTGGGGAAGTCCACTACTTGCGTAAGGGATTGGGTGATTGAAAAGTTCATGGTGTAGACACCAGCAGGGTCGGTGACAGCGTTCTCCAGCCACTTGGAGTGGTGGGCGTTAAAGTCACCAAACACGAATACATGGGCAGAAGGATGGGAATGAAATGGCTTTGTCGATATTGTCAGAAATGATGTCAAGTAACGAACAGTCAGGAGAGGAAGGAGAGCGGCAGAGAACGAAGAGATAGCTAATCGAGCTGAGAAGTGAGAGGCGGAAGCACATGAAAGAATGATCTGGGGATTCAAAAGATGACACCCTAGCTAAAGGAAGGTGTTCGCTGACATAGACACCAAGCCCATGCATATGAACATTGGAGTCCTTCCTGAAGAGGGGAAGGTAACCAGGAACGTAGAACTCAGATGAGGGGATAGAAGGGTTAAGATTAGTTTCACATAGGGCTAATATATCAGGTGAGTTATTGTGGAGGAATGAATCTACGCTGAGGAAGTTGGTGCGGATGCCACGTATGTTAGTGAAAGAGATACAGACAGGTTTGGGCGTTTTCAAATGAGCTGGTTTAGTTTTGCTATTATGTTTGCTTTTTTCCATAGTGATTCAGTTAAGGAGAGGTCTTAGAATAGAATCACTCGGTCAATCGTTTGCAACTTGTGAAGGATGGAGACTGGCGCGGCCTACAACATAATGTGGCCTCGGAGTTGCCCACCGAATGTTCATGCATGGACGTCCGTCCATGCGCGATATGGCACGACAAGAAGCCCGGTATTATTCAACTGTTGATCAGAGCAGCCTATCAAGATGCTACGCAAGAGTTCGGGCTCCTAACTACCAGTCGGAAGCAGCATCCAGGAAACTGCCAACCCGGTAGCCTCAGAATGTAAAGACGTTGCCACCATACTCCGTAACTGCAAAGAGCTTCCAGCTGAACTAACACTACGACCGGAGAAGGGGGATGAACCGGGAACCCCTTCCTAAACTAGAAACAAGGCGATCACCTCTACACTTATTCAAAAGAAGTGGGTGGAGTGTGAGACCGGGCAATAGTAGGAACTATCTACTCCAATTAAAAAAAAAAAAGAAAAAAAAGAAAAGTGACTGTGGTTTACAAAGTTTTAACTTAGTATAAGTCGAAAATAACCTTGAATTGCAAAATAATTTACACAAACTAAGTTAGTGACAAAAAAAAAAAACATTAATCAGATTACGTACTGCGCTGTATTCTATATTCATAAACTATGGTGGAAATAGTCAACAAAGTATTGTAAGTAACGTTCAATCTGCAGTCGGTTGCCATTACTTTCTGCGGTAGACTGGTTGCCAACCAAGGCTATAGAACCTAATCTCTCCTTCTATTCAATCCTTTTATCCAGATCAATCACTTAAGTTCCATACGTGATACACACTTGGGATATATATATATATATAAATTCGAAAATGACATATATATGGAATGATCATTTTAGTGAAATAAATTCGCTTCATCAGCGATCTTTTTTATTGTGGAGAAATTCAAAAGTTTTAAGTTACCGGAAGTTCACTTCAGGGAGTGGGGAAAGGAAAGAAAAATCATAAAAATAAGGAAGGGAAAAAGCAAGTTTCTTTTTTTCCCTTGTTTATTGAAATAAATCCGCTGGATTCAGGTGGAAAAAACATCCTGGATCGACATAGTGACCCAACCTTCTTAGCAGTAGATTTAGCTATGGATTCAATATAGTGGTTCCATTTGAGGTCTGAGGACAGGGTAAGTCCGAGGAGGCGTAGTGTATTAATCTCCGGGAGAATCGCTTGGTCCATGCTTATGAGAGGCAGGAGAGGTTGCCTGTAATGGTTGACAGACATCAGCTTGGTCTTAGATGAATTGAAGTTGACAAGCCACTTCTTGCCCCAGTTCACCACAGAGTGTAGATCCCGCTCAAGGTCAGCAGCGAGATTATGTCTGTCCGCCACGACAGGTTTCTTACTGGTGCGGGAGTATATTGTAGTGTCATCTGCGTAGATGCCTACTTGGGACTATATAAATTCGAAAATGACATATATATGGAATGATCATTTTAGTGAAATAAATTCGCTTCCTCGGTGATCTTTTTTATTGTGGAGAAATTCAAAAGTTTTAAGTTACCGGAAGTTCACTTCAGGGAGTGGGGAAAGGAAAGAAAAATCATAACAATAAGGAAGGGAAAAAGCAAGTTTCTTTTTTCCCTTGTTTATTGAAATAAATTCGCTGATGAAGCGAATTTATTTCACTAAAATGATCATTCCATATATATGTAATGTTCGAAATTTTATTTATAAAAACTTATACATATTTGGCTCTGTAAATAAATAATTTTGTTTACATTAAGCACTCTGTCTGGATCAGTTTTAATGTTTAATTTTCAACAAATAGTATTTATAGTGTCTCCTTTGGGATTTTTCTTACATGCTACTTTCTTTTTGATTTATATATATATATATATATATATATATAACTAAAAGAGAAGAAAACTATATTTCTAACACATTTCGACAACTTTTTTGCCTTTATAAAGTCTTTTAGTGGACGAAACGCGTTGGCTGAAAAAGATATTATTTTCCTGTTTCTTTTTTTTAGTCATTCTGTTCTTCTCTTCCGATTATATAAGAGAATACTTATACACACAGACACACACACACACACACACATATATATATATATATGTATGTGAAAAGTGTATGTATATAATTATAAATATCAATATATATATATGCAATTTGTTATATATATTATATTGTTTACATATTATATATG